>DF239536.1:244152-290766 GCA_000507305.1 Breviolum minutum Mf 1.05b.01
GTTGTTGTTGTTGTTGTTGTTGTTGTTGTTGTTGTTGTTGTTGTTGTTGTTGTTGTTGTTGTTGTTGTTGTTGTTGTTGTGGTTGTGGTTGTGGTTGTGGTTGTGGTTGTGGTTGGTTGTTGTTGTGGTGGTGGTGGTGGTGGTTGCTGCAAAGAATTGCAAGTTGATAACCCATTCAGACCAAAATGGAATGCATTGCCAACAAGAAAGCCGCGCGTCTATTACACTTCACCCAAGCAGCTTTTGTCGACCCTGTGAATGCTAGGGCACCTCAACAGCTTCTTGCAAACGACCCAAAAGGACCAGTGCCTTCAATTCAATCATATTCAATCTGGGGCTAGGCGGCTAAGCTGAGGTAACACATCAAAAGATAGTGCTTCAGAATGAAACCCCTAAGAGAGATTTTAGGTGGTAAATTCCACATCCAGTCCTGCGAATTTTGATCATAACAAAACCCATTGAAGTTCCAATTACAACATCAACCAACCCCTATTTGCAACAACAGCACGGCAGCTCTGACAAAGTGTCGTGCTGCTGGAGATGGCCAAGCATTCACTGGAGATCACAATAGCACTTTAAGCCTTGAGGCAACTCTATCGATTTTCTTTCCATTTCTCATCCGGCATGGAGTCACCTTTTTGTCAACCCACCGGCCATGACCTGTTTGGCGGCAGCCTTTACTTCCGGTGGATGTACGAGATAATCCTGTTTTTGCAGGGTACTTGAATTGGTAATGCATGAAAAAAAGAACACAAAAGGCTGGCCCCACGCAGATTGTTCAATCCCAGCTTGACAAATCTGCCAGCCTGCATTACTTTCTCCAACTCCTGCAGCAACTGTCAACAAAACTCTAACAGTGCGGAGTCAGAAGTCCCAAACTTGACGGAAGTTTGCAACTTCCTGGATTTCACCTCTGAACATCTTCCAAAACATGAGGAATCAGGAAGTTGGTCCTCGGCAAAGGCCAAGCCATAAGGCCCCATTTGTCCAAGCGAAAGGCACGCCTGGGTCAGAAACTTGGATGTATAGGTTTCTTTTCATGTCCAAAACTGTAAGCAACAAAACGTTGGCGCCAACTTTTCGAAGCTTCTAGCAGTCAGATTCTTTGACACATGGACTGGACAAGATAAAAGCTCCGCACCCGTCATTTTCTTGACAATGCTCCTTGATTGTACTACAAACTGAAGGAATTTTGTAGCTCCAAAATATCGTTACATTACATAATCGCTCGCTAAGACCTATTGCAACATCTCTACCACACTTAATCGTATTGGCCAATCCTCGGAGGCTACAAATTGAGAAGCTTCAGAAAGCTTTGACGTCCAAATCAAAGTCGCCTCTTAGTCCTGGCTCCTGGTTCATCATCTGCCTCCTCACAATTGTTGCCAGAAACTTGTTCTGGTTCGTTCGTGCCCAGCCGTCGCACCGAAGTGCATCGCAGTTTTGACAATCTCATTTCCATTCATCATCTGTCTCATTTTCATCATTGTTGCCCGGACACTCCTTCAGGTGATTTTGTGCCCAGCGGTCACACAAACATGCATCGACACATCACTCATGTTGTGGCCGACAAGCTTTTGATTGTCCAATCTGTGCTCTGCAAAGCACTCCGAACAGTCTGGAGAGTATTTGTGAGGTCCACATTGAGCGCAGCCATCAAACCATTTCTGCTTGCAGCTTTCGCATTCAAGGGTAACATCCTCTATGGATGTCCATTTTTCACATGTGTCGCGAACGATCGCGTCATTATCGCTGATGAAAATGAAAGTGGTATACAAAGACTTTGACCAAGCCAAAGTGCGGCAAAAGAAATATTGCAATGGCGAAAACGGATAAAGCTGAAAGCATTTCGATGCATGTCCAAATCACTGCGGGCCTCTGATCTTGTCTCTGGATCTACATCAGTCAGCTGCAGGGCTACCGCGCTCGCGTAAGGCCTCCGATCAAAAACAACTGAACCAAATCAATGAAGCCTTCACAAGCCAAAATTTTCAAGTGGGTTCCCCCCGAACGAACCTGCCGCTCTCACCCAACCGTGCTAGTGCCCTGGCCTTAGACTTCGCTCATTGTACTGTGATTCGCACAAATGCCTCTATTGTTCCCGTTTGTATGCCCATCTTGACATCTATTCTGCAGCACTGTCTGCGATGGTCTTAGCTCCAGACTGCTGCACTTCTAACTCTCCCAGAGGGATCACTGAGTAAAAGGCATGCAACCTGCACTACACATACAAACCATGCAACAAATACTAATCAATTGCTGCTTTCTCAGCTTCTTTGAGAACAGCTATCACCAGGCCTCATAGGCATAGGTTGCAGCTGCTTCACCAAACTTCCCGAGAGCAATCACTGCCTGGAGAGTGTTTTCTTCACTCCAGGGTGGTGATTCCGTGACGAGCAGACGATTCGCCCCTGGCCTCTCGCCGAACAGCCTGCACCATGACATTGATGCGGCTCCAAAAGCAGCAAACCAGCAAAAGCGACGAAGATTTGGACCCGAAAGGGAAAGCAAAAATCCTTAAGAACATTTAAGAACCAAGGCTTGAGTCGTTGAGTTAGTCAATATGTCAGGATGAAGTTTTTGGAATTGAGAACCAAATGCTGCCACGTTCCCTAGGACTGCGCCCGCCGCCTGGGACTTGTCAGTTAGCATCTCAGACAAGCGATCCTGCATGCGGACGTCTCGCTCATCTATATCATTTATTGCAACTGCCGGATTGGTGCCCTCCATGATTGAGGTGACTTGAGAAGATCCGTCTTGGATGGTCCTACATTAGAAAAAGACTGCTAATGGCTAATGAGATCCATTTTCATGCAAAAGCCAAGCTCCAGGCTGCTTGGTTTGTAGCGTTGACTTTGCCCAGCAAGAAGCAAGCTTTTGCGCGTACAGCATAGGTGTCATCATCGAGCAAGGCGGCTATCCTGCCAGTTGCAACTATATTGTATCTTACGTTCCAAGGATCAAGGATGAATGTCTCAAAGGGTTTCAAACTGTGAGGCCTTTCAATGAGCTCTGCATCTGACGTGCTGTAGCCTGCCATGCACAATGGAAACAGGGTCTTGACATCTGTGTTCCGCAAACTTACCCTCTCAATCATTTGGAAATCTGGCACTTCATTTCGAGGGTGAGCTCGTTTGGTCTTGAGCAACTTTCATCAGCCAGCGCAGACTGCGGAATTACTTGTGACAGGAAATGGTTCTATGAGGCACCTGCCAACGCTTCCAAAGTACAGGAACGTACTTCCCAATCACCATCATCTAGCAGCTCTTGTACTGCTCCAGCATGCTCCTCGAAGGCTGCGCGAGTGCTGATATTAAAGAATGTTTAAGGTGCTGTAGGGCTGTACATCTTGGGTTGGGGAATATGAACTGTTGACTTTCCTTGACCAACTTGAACAACACACATGCTGATCACGTATTGAGTTCCTAACTCTTCAAAGTTGAACACAAATTGAAAATTGATCCAGCCAGCGCTTAGCAGTTAGCAGCTCCTCTGATCGCATGGCGCCCAGCGCCAAGACAGCAGCACATCGGGGCTTTCTCCGTTCTGGAGGCTCGCGGCCTCGAGCACCTCCTTGGCACAAAGCAAAGAATCACTGTAGTCATGTTTTCTGTCAACAAAAATCAACTTGAAGACCGTTGAAACTCAAGCAATCTTGAGGTATTGGGTGAAAAAAAAGTAAAGACTAGAACAACAAGTTCAAGCAGGATCCTGTCTCCTGTATCTGATGTCCCCAAGTCTCCAGTCATCCTCGAATGAAATTGGGCTCCGAACCCAGGTGCAATGGAAGCCAAGCCAAATCCTGCTGGCAGAACTACAATCCGAATCCAAGGCCTCTATCAATCTACCTTGTTAATAGGCAGTTCACCTCGGGATATTCCGTTTTCGAGACGTACTCACAAGAAGGATTCTATATATTTCTATAATGTACAAATCATACACGAATTGCTGAGGAGGTTCAAGGTTTCTGAAACCTCTGTGCTTGAACCAGCTCCTCTTCCGAGTCATCCAAAAGCTTGGCAATCTCCCCCGCTGCTTCAAGTGCCTGGTCATGCTCAAAGCAAGCAATGCTTCTACTTCATTACAAAAAGCTCACGGGAGAGTGCTATGTGATCACAGCGCATGATGCATTGTGGATTGGTATGGTTGAACGATTCCTGGACTCTGCCAAACCTTCTCACCCAAATGGCAAAAGCAAAGAGCTGCACAAGCACGGACCTGGGTCACACGGTCACAAGGGCTTCATGGGCAAATAAGTAAGAAGCCCGTCTTACAAGTCCCACAAAACGTGTAAGAGTGTCAAGGACAGAGCAATGGCTTCCTGTCTTTCATATCAAAGAAGATGGCAATGCACTTCAAAACCAGTTCTTTCATGCTGCTTTCCAAAGCCAACCTCAGCTTACTAATCAATGGATTGTAGGTTCCACTAAGAACAGCACACCAGGATGGTCGTGCTGCAGCAATTCAATCAGAAGCCCTGGCAGCGGATCGTCTGCGTTGAATTAGAAAGGTTACAGTAAAGAATCTGCCCAGAAAGACAGTGGGAACGAACATTAGACAGAGAGGAAGAAAAAATAATACAAAAGTTCAGAAAGAAAGAAGACGGTCGAAGAAGAAGGAGAGACAAGTGGGTAGAAAGAAAGATGGAAAAGAAAAGAAAAAACAAGAGGGAACGACGAGTAGAGGACGAAAGAGAAAGAGAGAGAGAGAGAGAGAGAAGAGGAACAAAAAACCGAAAGAGGCGGGATTCCGATTCCGTTGACTTTTGGACTACACATCAATATCTCAACAGTGGCCCATCCAATCCAGCGGAACTTCCACCTGAGCATTCTGCCACAACATGGACTTCTGCCTTTGACAGGACCTCCACGGCTGCTTGCCGAGTCTCTGGATCCACGTCACTAAGAGCCTCCACAAAAGCCGCATGATCAAATCTTTAGAAAAGCGTCTTGGCAGAGAAAAGTTACATTGTACATGATTAAATTAAATCTTTATAGTGTTTAAATTAAGTCTTTATATAAGGGTCAACATCACCTCTTCAAGAGATGGGAGGATTCAATGTAATGTAACCAGATTTGTGTAATTTTGTCGGCACAGCAAGAAATGTCATCTCGACAGCCAGGCCTTCGACACAACATCTTTCACAAACGGCTTTGCAGAACCAGCGGGAAGCTTTGCTAAAGCAGTTGCTGCAGCCAAACGTGTCTCATCCTCCAGGAAGCATCTGCTGAAGGCAGGTTGAACTACTTAACTTCTTCAGATCGCATGGCAACATGCAATTTGAGAAAGCTGTTGCACTTTGTTGCACATCCACTTCCCGTACATCTGCTCTGGCGTGTTTCATTTGTCTTTCTTTTTCTCTGTTGTACAACTTTTTGGTGCTCCTGGTGCAGTTTCTCCGCTATACTTTGAGCGTGTTCCTCTGCAAATGGGCCCAAACCTGGAGTGAGTCTACCAAAATTCCTTAAGCACAACAGACACAAATCCCAAAGGAAGCTTTTGCTAATGCCAACAAGGAACTGGTCAGGGTCAAGCATGCCGCACCTGAGCAGAAACAAGTGGCCATGAGGGCAGAAAATAATCCAGTCAGGATCCAAGAGGCTCACGAGGTGGTGACAACATGATATTGCTTGATGCTGCTTAAGACGGAACGCTGCTGACCCGATCCAATGCGGATTGAAGCAAGCTGGCACTCAGGATTTAGCAATATTTAGCACTCCCTAGTGCTCGAAAAGAGGGAAGGCTCAAAGTCCCCGTATCTCTGACCCAGTCATTACCCCCTTTTAAAGATTTCGAATGTCCAACCTGAAGCAAGCCTTACTCTTTCGTCAAGACGCCTTGCACGTACGGTGACTTGTCCGCGAGAAATGAGGCCACAGACGGCACCTGAGTGATGTCGCCACCCACCTGGCGCCGAGGCCACGACTTCACAGAACTCCTAGAGTTCTGAACACCACAATTTCAACAGTGCCTTGCCCAAGGCTGCAACAGCTGCTACTTTCAGCTGGTCATCCTGAGCTTCAAAGCATCAACTTGGGAAGTGCGGTGAGATCCCACGAAGGAGCCATCCATTGTCATGATTGTCATGCAACAATCTCCAACTGATATCAAGCAAGTCGAGCTGATCAAGCTGATCAAGCCCATCATTTCGTTACATGTTCCTTTAATTTCAACTCTTACATCACTCTTCCTGGTCTGTCCTGGAGCTTGGGATCAGAAGCGACCTTCACTAGCTTCCCTGCATGCCTGCGACGCCGCTGAATCCACACCGGTCGTCTTGTCTACAGTTGTTTATTTCTGGGAGGTATCCACCTGGGAACCACACAAGATAAGACGAGTGAACAATATAAACAATGTATAGGAGGAAATTCCAAACACAGAACTCCCAGAATCAGACCCTGGCTCTTGACTATCAGAGACATTTGTGTGAGCTTCGCTCTGCAGCCATTTTTTCAGCATGGAGTCACACAAACGCTGCCGTCACAAGAAACAACAAACACCGAACACCACGACTCATTTGCTTAAGAGGCCATGAGCATCTAACACAAAGATTGACAAAGATTGACATTACTTCCAAATACCCTGTGATCAGTCGGAAGACAGCCATTCCAGATCCCTGGACTCTTGCTGGTGGATCAGGCGCCAGAACCACTTACGACATTGCTAAAAAATGCGAATACCCAGCACTTGGAGCACATCATACCAACATGAAGAAAAAAAACACATATCATAAATGCAGAGTCAGAGGGATGGGAAGGGAAGTATCTGTACAAGTCCTGCACCGCCCTATCTCTTGATCGAGTACCGCGGTTTGATGGACGGATAGCTCGCTGGTGATGGTAACTTGATGTTATCAAGCAAGTGTTTACCTCAGCGCTCCCCAACGCTGACAAACACGTGTAATACAAAGTACAAAAAAGTGCAAATCTGAGATGAATCGCTTGAGAAGCTGAAGATGCAAGTCTGAGCTACCTTCCAAATCTCCACTCTCTTTGCTCACTGACATTGCAACCAGGTGGACCAAAGTGGGAGCCTCCTTCTTGCCACTGGTGATGTCGGATGCATCGCTCAGCACCATTCCCGTGGGGAAGAAGACATCAGTGATAGCTATGTGTTTCCTCAGTACAGTGAGACTAGTGACTTCGTACAAAGAGACCAGACTTGTTCACAAGGACGTGAACACAACAGCCTTTCCAGTACTCGGCACCGCTCAATGATCCCTTACAAGCCAATGGAGCCACAGGAAGAAGAAATGTATTTGAAGTATAAGTATGTACAGTATGTGTAAGTTGTTTGCAGGAACTTTTCAAATCGGGTCACACTCCGAATGAAGTCGCACTCTGACGTTTCTGTATGCCGGTCTATTCTGCCAAGCATCGCTGCGTTGCGTCCCCAACGCCCGGCAGGCTCAGGTCGGACCTGTGAGCCCAAGCTCACCAACATGTGCATCAGCAGGGAAGGTGGCAACATTGCACCTGGCAGCTAAGGATGAGATGATGAGAACAAAAGGTCTGCATAAAAGCTCCTCATTCATCCATATTCATCCTACCATTTGGAGGTATCTGAAAAGTCATTTGGTGGATTCTGCAGGCATCTGGCTGCATGCACAGCAATCCATGCACACATAAACCGAGAAATCCTTTCCACCATGCACGGACCCTCACCTGTGGCCACGGGCACCAAGGAGCTAGTGATCTTTCGCGATGCTGTGAGCACGGTTTCAGCCATATAGGCGTCCTACCCAAGTTGCAGCGGCGTCAATCCCAAGGAAATTCATTACAGACTAGTTAGTTCACCCGAATCTCTACAAACATAATCCAACTGATAGAATTGTTTGGGGAATTTCTGAGAATTAAAGGTGACACCTCGATTGACAAGAAGACAGACCCACAAGTTGATTGTTTTGATTGTTTTGATTGTTCATTGTTTGGTCCTTTGGCATCTGCTGGATGTTCGAAGACAATACAGTGCGCAGCTCTCTCCAAGCAAAGGGCTTTCGGTCCAGAGGCCTCGGTAACGTTAAAGGTTGAAGGCTCAACGATGCTCAAGACGACTTGAAAGGATTTCTTCTGCACGCATTTCTCACATTTGTATCTCGTTCACAAAAAAAGATGCTCAGAGTCTGTTCAATTGCTGCCCGAGGTTGGTACGGGCCAGCTAATGTCTCCTTCACAAGGCAAATCTGAAGCCACACACATCTGAAGTCAACACGAGTGACACTGGCTGTCCTGAGAATACTCTTTAAAGAAAATGAACGGGAGAAGAAAAAAGGCTCGCTTCCCACTGGAACTAGAACGAACAAAACTCTTGCGTCCTTGGCTTCAAGACCGCGTTTTTGCAGTTTGTCTTTCTTCTTTGTGTCCAGGTATTGCAATCGCTGCTGGTGCAAGTGGTCGATGTAGGCCTTGCCAACAGCATTCGTGCCCCAGCACAATGTCCCTCGGTTGAAAGTCTTTGACCAGTTACAAGTAAGAAGTCATAGCCACATTTTTGACGGTCTGAGATGCGGAGAGAAAGCTCTTTGCTGAATCCATTCCCATTGCGCACAACGTAAATCAAACAAACCACAACTTGCAAATGGGATAATCTCGAAAGCGTCTTGTGAAAGTGCATATAAACTTCAAAACGAGATCAAGAATCCCTCAAACATCACATCTCCAGTATAAACCACTAATCACTTCATGCCCCTTTCTCCACTTGATGATTCGTCTCCTTACAGCGCTGCCTTGTACTCTTCTCGTTCACGCTTGGCAATCATGAACTCCTCAACTGCGCTAGTGGCAAAGTTCACAATGACCTGTGCACAATGTCCAGGCACAAAAGACAATGTCAACATAATGTCAACAACACGTCCTGTACGCACATACGAAGCACTGGTAGTTACCCCGAGGATCATGTGATTGCCAAACACACTACGCACAGTCGAAAACAGAGGTGATGTCACATTAGGTCGAACCCCTGATGCGATGCCTGTCCATTGAGTGCTGACATACTGCCCTCAACGGCATCAGCAGTTTCTTCTACAAGTGCCAGCGGATCGAAGGCCGTGGGTGGTAAAGTTGGAACCTCCACCGGCAAGAAGCTGAATTCTTCCTGGCAGCTAAAGCTCCCAAAAGGCTCAGCCATGCCCCAATCGACAAACTGGACATGTATCAAGCTGTATCAAAGATGTGCAATCTTCATGAGTGGAACAGGGAGTCTGGAGGAGATCAAGCAGGTCAGAGCATTTCTCGCGTTTGCGTAAAATGTCATTGCATTTGCCCGCAATCATACTATTGCATTGAATGCTATGCAAAGTTGTTCATTGGAGGCGAATGATTGCTTTCTTTCGGGTCCTGTGACATCTCAGGTGCTGCAAAGGTTTCCTCACGATCTTCAAGGATGCACTCACACTCTTCAGCGGCTCGCTGCCACTGTGGCACTCCTCGCCATTTCCTGGTCAAGGGATCTGAAACAAGGAAATGTACCGAAATGTGTTATAAGTTATAACTTCTAGGTTATAAGTTATAAGTTATATGGTATAAGTCACCATAAGTCGAAGTGTCAAGTTGGACGAAAAAAGTAGGGAACAAGCCCCAGCCACGGCAATCTATCTCCTAGTGATAATGAAAATGTCAGAATCAGAATTTGGGCTGCCAGCTAGTAGTCAAATGCTTGTGAACCCAGCCCACAGCTTCAAGCTCCAAGCCAAGGCACATCCATTCTGGTGTCGCTGCCTCATTACAGAGCTATTTTGGTCAATCTGTCTAGTCTGAACCCGTTTGTATGTCCCTCAGCGGTTTCACTTCTCTGGGGCTTCAGCATTCTCGTCTATGTCATCCAAATTGCCGAAGTCGAACATGATTCCAATTGAGTTGCCTCATCTCCAGGACTACAACTGAACTGCCCCCTATCTGGCAGGGACTCTTGAGAATACAAGATCTGATTTGATTGAAGCACTACAACTTCAATGAGTCGTCCCCTTAGCAAGGTGCAAGATCAAGCTTTATCGCCTGTTAGAACGTTGGCACTCTTATTCGGAAATGTTGTCTGCCCTAAAACACCATTAGGAATCTCTGAAGGTGCAGCAGACGCAACTGCCGGGTTCAACGTCTGAAATCTGAGTTTCAGACCTCCGAGCACGTTAGCTCAGTAAGTCTTGTGCCATGATGGCTGCAGGTTTGACAAAGATGGATAGCTTCAAAATGCTTTAAACCATGGACTAAATGGACTCTGATCTTTTACGCCCTACCCCACGCGTACTGCAAAACATCGTCCAAAACAGAGTGTTCTCTCTTTCAAGTCTGGGATCAATTCATTGAGTTCTAAAATATGAAGGCAGCGTGACGCGTCCTTATCAGCTCAAACTGTCGCATCCTTCTGTAGCATGACTCGGGTGTTCAGTCGACTTCTTGAAACATACGTATCCCGAATCCGGGATCCCCATCTCCCCATACTGCACCCAACAGAACCCAACCTGCTGGCAGCTCGGCCAAAGCGGCCAAGAGTCTGGACATAATGTGCAACGCAACTCTGGAGATATCCCATCTTTGAAAGTGAATAGAAATGTGGATGCGGAGAGGCAGAAGGCAGAGAACAAGGCCACAGTGTCTATTGTACCTCGTAATCCAATCATTAAATATGACCGTACAATTTCATCGGGGGGTCAGGCTGTTCAGGGTTAATGCCATGAAACCCAAGATCTCATGTTGATCCATTTTGCTAGCAATTCTCGCGCCTCAACGGCGGCCAGCCTTACGCTGGCATTTGGCCATCGGATCACTGCTGCCACATGGTCTGCGTACCGGCCACCAACTTCACCCAGACCACCCAGCGAGTGTGCCGCAGCTGCTACAACCTGCGGAGTCGATTGCACGTGACAAAATGGTGCCGCGATGCCCTACACTTCTTTCTGCAAAAAGCGGTCCTGTGGAATTATTCCGCGCCTCCGGCTTGTTGCTGGCTAAGTGTCGAGAAACAACCTCAGCCAAACCTTGGTGGTTTCCCAACAGCTCGGCTTTGGAGCTCACCAACCTGTACGGCACCACAGTGGATGATGGTGATCAGGAAACCACAAGGAATAATTTAGACTGTTGAAGAGAGCTGCAGGTTGTCCTAGGGGAAGGATTCGTGATCTTGATGGACTCTGATAAAACCCCTGACCTTAGGGCGACAAGGATCTCCTCGAAATGGGCATCTTTCCTCGTCAGAGCACTCAACCTCGGATGAATGCAATCTAAAGGTTCCGTCATGGAGTCATGGACAAACCTTTTGCTTCACTCCGATTCCGAGCATTCTGCGTGTCATTGGTGTTGCTATCTAATGGGATTCCTCCAGTTCCGGCCTGTCAGCAGTGAAGTCCCATTCAAATTCTGGTACCATGGTGTGCCATGTACCCGTTTGACATTTCTCCGTTCCTCCCACCTGCACGCTCATTCTGTGTGAAGAATGCCAGCCGCAGGCTGTGGAAACGCATTTCAAAAAGACGAGCCGGTGGCAGCGGCATTGAGGGAACAGTCCCAGGCTGACTCAACAAGAATGTGTAGTTCTCACTGAAACAACTGCCAGCAAATAATTGTTATGTAAGTTATGTAAGCATGTTGTGTAAGTCCCAAACAATATATCCTCTGCGTGAATCAAAAGATCATACAATCATATCCAATCACTCCGTTTCAGTTTTCAGAGTACCTCAAACCTCCCCGCATCCTGTTGAAGCCGCAAACGCTCGGCGCGTAGCCATTGCAACTCCTCACGCAGGCTAAATCTGGTCTTTGGCTTTAAGGCCAGGTTGGTGGCAGGTGTTTTTGTCTGTTGTGTCTTCAGGCTACATCTGTTGGAACCAAATCAACAAATCAGATAGATCAGAAAACTCTGCCACGTCAAAAGCACCTACACATCTGAGGTACTCAAGAAATCAAGACAAACTGAAACTCATGGCAAGGACAACATGGCAAACATCTTTTGGTTCGTCTCAAGCCGCCCTCCCACCTGATGTAGTTGCAGTGATTGCGCTTGTGACTGCCGAGAAGTCCCATGAGCATGCGCTGCAGCCTCGCACAAACTGAAGCGCTTATATTAAGATATCCAAGACCTGCCCTAGATATAAAAAGGCAGGAGTCAGTAGAGAATCGGCCCAGGAGCTTCGCTCTTCAACTCAAAATCTTGGTGCCACATGCTGCCTTAGCCGTATACTATAGAATAGAACATGTCTCCCCATGTGAAATTCCATATCAAGATTCTGCATCCAACCAGTTCAGTAAACCTCTGGGATGTGTATGTCATTGTTGGGAAGGTGGACCAAGATGGACAGTGGTTGAGAAGTTCATGTGTCAAACCGAGATGATCTGGTACAGCCGAAAGTGACACGAAGTAAAATGGGAAGACCCTTGCCTGGTAGCTGGCGAAGCACTTTCGGCCTAGATCCGCATTGGTCTCCTTGGCCTGCACATTTCACAGCTGAATCATGCTTAAAAATGGTACATGAGCCAACACAAATTCATGGTCTGCTTTGTGAGCCTTGTTCAGCTCTGCTTCCAGGTTGCGGACCTACACAATTGACTGTATGGACTCCACTGTGAGAATCTCTCCTTACAGTCGCTATGCATGATATATGATGGTCTTCTGGAGATTCCACGCCATTGGTTAAGCTCAGGGAACATTGGAACACCTGCTCAGTGAAGTGTTTCTCCGCAGTAGCCACGCGGTTTCTTGCCTGCATTGTGTGTGTGCATGTGTGCGTGTGTGTGCTGATATTCTAAAGTCACTTTTCTCTCTTGAAGCCAACAACACACAAACCAGGTCTGTATTGCACACCCTGACACTCCACCGAGCTATGCAGATCTATCCAGGTCGCATGTCCCCCATCACAAGCAACGCCTCTTCCTCGACACTTTGAAGATGGTATTCTGCCTGAAACTCACCCAAAATGCAAAAACCTGGGAAGGTACACTACCGGTTTAGGATACAGGCGCACACACACACACACACACACACACACATGACTTGATAGATAGGGGTCTCCCAACAATGAGTCACACTTTTAGCTCCCCGCCTGACAGGCAAGTCGCTGCTTGAGCTCTGTTTTGAGTTTTGGAAGCTCCTGGAACTGAGGAAAGATGCATCGCTGAAGGGCAATGCCAGTTTGGGAGATTCACAGAACGGATTCGAGGAAGGCATCCAAAAAGAACGGCCATAGACATGTGACACATGCATGAAATCGGCTAAGGCGATTTGTGCTACTTACAGTACATTTACGGAGCGACAGCTCGTCTGTCGAGCATTGTCCGGATATGGGATGTGTTGGAATTCAGGAGGCCTCGAGCGCATCTCAAGTATTGCTTATGTTTCACTGTCATTTACGCAAAAAACTTTTAGTTTCGGCTGGCATGTGCGGTGACAGCGACCACCACAACGACAATGACGACTACTGATTCACAAAACTATCATGATGTACAACAGACTAGGCTAATTACCAATTATGATGTACCGGTCAATGATTGTCAATATCGTTCACAATGATTGAAATGATGTGGGTTGGCCACACCACTGCCACCAGTGTGCACCATCCATCTCCCACTCCCAGATCTCCACCTGCCCCTCCTTCAAACGTCCAGCTTCCCAATTTTCTACAGCCTGTTCCTTTGCAGCTAGCGCCTCTAAACGACGCTCTTCCTCCCAGCGCAGCTGATACATCTCACTTCGAAGCTCCTGCGCTTCGGCCTCGCAAAGGTCGGTCGCCATGAGCATCAGTGACGCAATGTAAAAATCCCAACATAATTCAACATTGACATAGAATAACAGCATTTTTGCCAGCATTGCAACCCAAAAATGTCTACAGTTTCTATTTCTTACTTTTATTCACACCTCCCTGCAAACACAACATTGATAAGTGAGAGGTGATGAGTGATAAAGCATTGAATGGCGCCAAGTTTCAAAATGCTCGCGTCCTAAACTCAATGTGTCTCGCCTGAGAGTTCCGAAGTTGCTCCCGCAGTTCATCATTTCGCTTCACCTGGCAGCCCAAGTCTCATATGACATGGCATGACCTGCGACTTGCACGATCAATGTGGTTGCATCGCCTTCAATGGTTGTTTCTTGCCTTGATTCGAGAACTTTCTACATATTTGCGTAGGAACTGTTTTTCTATGTTTGTCTATTACGAAATGTTTTTTGATCGTGGGCACAGCACTCTGCGGCAAAAGCCGGACAATCACTATAGGTATTGAAATGCTTGCTTGAGATGTTGAAGAAATCAGGAAGGAACCGCAAAACAACCCTATATCTTGAATCTAGAGTGTAACTATGGAGGTACAGGTTTTGGTTTTCAAGGCAAAACCAGGCTCCCAGCCTGCTTGTCACACTGTTGGGAAAGCTCCGCACACACTGTCGCAGCCTGGCAGTACAGCAAAGTGCCCCAGCTTGAAGAAATGGAACCTACACATCTACATCAACATCCACACAACAAGGATGGCGACTTGCAAGTTACTTTTTCCTGGCATTACAACTGACTTTTGCAGTAGCCACTACCTTCTGAGCAAGTTGGACAGGTGGGGCCGGCCCAAACACACATGTCCTCCACCAAGACCTACTAGCTCTTCAAGACTTCAAGAGCTTGGATCGCTCAGCGTCCACCCAACCGTGTGTACGTCGAGGCGTCATGACGTTCACATCAGGTTTGTAAAAAGCTCGAATAGAGGTACCTTGAGACGAGGGACACGGTCGGCTTTGCTGAGGGTTCAACATGCAACTTTGTCACATTTTGCAAGTGACGTGGGATCTACTCAAACCAAGACACAAATGTATTGGACATCCTCTGGTTGCAAGAACGAGTGAGTGGGCAAGTAGAAGCCAGTCTAGCGCAGTGAGCCAGTGATAGCAAGACTCTACATGATTGCATCAGTTGCATTACTGGTCAACCTGCAAGACATACTTGAAACCGGATTGTTTCCATGCAGCGCCTGTGCCAAACGCTCGGCACTAGGCAAAACAATATCATAGACACCCACTTCATCACCATAAAAATTGGCAGGTTCCAAATGTAGCGGATAGAAGTAGTTCCTGCCATTTGGGCTACAACAAAGCACAGGTTGCATTTGATACCAATTCAACTGTATCCCATCTGACAAAACACTTCAAAGTCCAAAGTCCTGTCTTTTTGGCTTAAAATGTCCAAGGCTCCTAGTCTCAATGCCATGCAAGGCCAGATGATCTCGCAGCTCGTCCCTTGCTTTTCGATCTTTTGTCTCCACGCCGAAGACCCAAGGCGCATCAATTTGCCTCTGTATTTCATTCTCACACAACAATAGTAACCGCTCCGCTCGAGAAAAACCCAAGTCAACATTGCATCGCATCTAGAGGAAAGTGACTAACGTGACATTAGATTCCAGGAAAGGGGGTTCTCATTGACCGGGAAGCTTTAGAAACTAGAAACCTTTGGAGGCAGCATCTTGGCGTCTGACATTCATGACTTATCCTGGAATCCTGCCCATCCTACACAACACTGAGATTCCCACTCCATTCCTAGTAATTTTCAGAAATGTATTGAGGGTTACCAGTTTCTTAAGTCCTTGTGGTTGCCTTGTCATTTGTTATGCAACTATGCACTCGTTTCATGCATTCAACGATTGCCTCTGCTCGATGCATTGCAGGCTTCCAGCCAGGTCAGCAAGCTCTTTGCGATACCAGCTGGCAATCTGACCTCGAAACTGCATCACTTCTGGAAGTGTCTTGACCTGCGCGTCTTGTTGGCAGATGTCCTATCCCTTGTCTCCAGCTTTTTCTTTTCTTCGGAGTGATTCGGATACATGTTTTGGATTTCCTCTCTATATATACCAAATACGTCATATACAATATATACATAGAAATTCTGGGACTATCTTTGACAAAACTACTGTCTCTTGGCAAAATGCCTGCGAACATACGAAAGCAGCACCAAGGCCATTCATCTTGGCATTGGGTGCGACTTCAAAGTGGAGGAAGTGGTAAGCTGGATCCTGAGTCTTCAAGACACATGATCGAAAGTGGGCTTGTGTGTGCTCCCAAGGAGGAAAGCTATCTGCACAGCAGATCAGATTGTAGACCAAAAAAAGAAAACATGAGCAACTTTCCTGTTGGCCACCAAATGGCAGCGTGGCAGGGCTGGGCCCTTTTGATGCTGTGTATAGAGCATGTACATCTGCGAAATGATGATGTATCTGAGTAGTGTCTGTGCGTATAAACATATGTATATCTATAGATGTTGTACTTATTTATACTATGTTTGTACATAGTATATTTGACTCCGTTTGACCTTCCAAGCATCGAAGCCATGATTCACCAGCGACTTTAGCCGGTCAAGGTGCTTCTTGTCACGAGCATGGACCCAGCCACCATCACCAGCTGTGATGGGTTTGTTCGCATAGAGCCTAATTGTAGCAGCTGATTCGGAGTCGCAAACTTTAAACGAATGTCTTTTGCACCAAGAGTTCTCTGACAGAACTTAAGATTCAACAAGAATAGTTGAGAATGTCGCTCGGCAAAATGCCCGAAACTATGTAGTGTACTCTAGAGACATAGATACCAACACATATTGAGTATTTACTATACTATTTTACTATTTGGCGGACCTCTGAAACATTCTACAATCAATCCAGGTGACGAGGTCACTGCAAAGTCGCCAAAGGTCCCCACCAGCTCTCCATTGTCTGCCCGGGTACCCATGGCTTCACAAATGTCCTGAAGGGTCAAGCTTCCGTTTCTCTTGGAGAACTCACCCTTCTCACCTGCCTTGCCAGGACGGTCCTCCACCAGCCACCAGCCTTTCTCTGTGCAAAGGTCTCTGATTGCTTCAATGTCTTTGCAAGCAACACCTTCGCACATCCGCACAGCATGCAGTCACAACTTCACGTAAATTCAAAGAGGATGTCTTTCGCACGAGCGCCAAAAAATGTAAAATGGTGCGAGAAAAGTTACTCTTAATGAAATTGGATGCCTCTGAAAAGCACTTTTCAAGAACGCATGACTGAGCAGTCCCTCTGCAGTGCTTGCAGCTCGACCCCACTTCAAACTTGCAGACACGGCTCCGTAGGTGTGGCAGACAATCACCGCCTTTGTTCGTGGTGTGGCCTTCTCAGCCAGCTCTGCCACGCCAGGATTCACAGAGCCTTCCGCACAATCACAGTAGATAGGCTTGGCACCGACCATTTTCACCATGTTCGCCACAGCCTCAGGCAATCATCTATTTATTTGTAGATTACATATAGTATGCACATTATACATACTTCAAACTGTCCAATGTCTCAGACCCATTTTGAGACCAGTAGTATGCACTCATGATCTTTGGTGCATTCATGTTTCATAACAACGTTTAGACAATCAATCGTATTGGTCATGAACTCCCTGCAGCTTCAGAGTAAATTCCTGAGTCTCAGGCCACCATGGTCAACGCTGGTACAAGCACGGTGTCCTGCGAAAGCTTTCACAGGCATGATATTTATATTCGTTCATTCACAACCTTTCCACGCCGATGTCTCAACTGGACAACTTCTTTAGAGCCATTGCTTCTGCTCCTCTCCCATGCATTTTGTTTTACAAGTAATCCATCTTTTTGCCATGAATATACCTCCGTCAATTCGCTGCAATTGTGTGTGTGTGTGTCACTTCCTGACTTCAAACTATCAGCCAATCTGCTTTACCTCGATTGTGTCCAATTTGCAGTTCCTGAGGGCCCAGATTGCATGCCAAAAGCGCCACGTGCAACGCAGAAGCCCCAGAGGATGTTGGCAAGGCCACAGGCACCTTCCCATCAAGTGCATTTTTAGGAGCCGAAACTTTTAGGGGATCAAGCCGACCAGCAAGGGAAATACAAGTCAAATGTACGCTGTGGGAGATGTGCATTCTATGATGCTGTAATTGTTGTGTCTTTTTGACCTGAATGAGAATGCACTGGCACAACTGTTTGCAGCGGAGCTGACCTCACAATCAAAGGACGATCTTTTGCCATGCCTGGTCCTATTTCACAACAGCCGTCAGACAAAGATGCAGAAAGGAAACCAGATCCCTTGAGAGGTTGAACCTGATAAAGGTTGCAGATCTCTTGGACCATCTTTCGAGGCCATGCTGCTCCAGAAGATATTTGCCCTTCCAGCATTGCAGACATCACATTGTCCACACCTAGTGGCCAGAAGCCCATGTGGAAAATGAGAGGTCAAACTTGGATAAACATTTGGAGACTCGAGAAAGCTGCAAGACATTGCAAGACCCTCTCCTTAGAAATTTTGATCCAAGATGGTCTTTGGGGTCAGTTAAACGTTAAACATGCATGGTGCAATAGTATGACACAATTGCTTGACATTGCATGACCATACTACTGTAAACAGCCCCAAAAATGATGTCCCTCTGTGCAATGGGCACATTCTCGCGAGTAGTATGGCTCCAGGACTCTGTAAAGCCATCCCTTGTCACCAGGCTTGGGCTCTGGAGATGGCATGGAATCCCTTGGTCGGGTCTCAGGAAACGGTGAAGACGTGGAGCGGACTTTACATTACTAGTTACCGGTGCCGCAAAGACAGGAACAACCACAACCACAACCACAACAACAACAACAACAACAACAACAACAACAACAACCACAACAACAACAACAACAACAACAACAACAACAACAACAACAACAACAACAACAACAACAACAACAACAACAACAACAACAGATGCTGAATAAAGGAGACAGCGCAGCCGTTTGCATGATATGTACAAAGCCCTTTGATGAGCAGAAATTGTCGCAAAAGGACTGACGGTGGTGTGACAGCAACCAAAATATCTCAAACAACTATCAAGATTATCAAGGGCGGAGCAATACCTTTACTGCAAACGCCTTTGTCCATCTAGTGGCTTGATGCGCTTGGGAAGGATGGCGACTCGATGCTCATGGCTGTCCAGGATGGAGCCAATGTACAAGGATGGATTCCACATCCTCAGGGCACAAGAGGTTCCACTCTTTAGAAAGCCCCTATCCCCGAAACGTTGAATTCCTTGTATGGGTCTCAAAACAAGATCAAAAGACAGTCAGGCTGTCTTAAACGTTGAGCGTGAATATTTGTTGGGCATGATAGACAAAAATATGAGTTGGCATCCAAGAAGCACAGTTCAACTTCCTCCCCTGCCCCCTCGCCCTTGCCACCCATATCTCCCCCCACCACCTGGCGAGTACGAAGAGACAGGGGGCAGAAGTTGAACTGTGCCTCTTGGATACTGACTACTAGTACGTATACATAATCATGTATAATGTATACATATATGTATGGTATAATATACATCATGTATATGCACCTGTTCCATACGCTCTATGTCTCTGGTTGAGCTTGGATCCATTGACATATCAATTCTGAATTATTTAACTCGGGTACAAAAACAAAAAAATGTCAAATTGCAATGTCTGGTCTCTTTCCCATGGTGTAACCATTTTGCGCCATTTCGGTGCAACGCCCCGGGGGCAAGCTCCATGAACTGTCACGGCGCACTCAGTTGTCTTGAGCACCTAATGCTTTGAGCACAGTCAAATCAAATTTGTTACATATTATATCATATCCGGATCCGTGTTATACCATACCACAATATCATATCATACCAAATCAGATCGTATCATATCTTCTTGTATTGTACTGCATTTCGTTACAGAATATTATGTTCTATCACATGATATCATACTATACTATATCAAATCATTTTAGACTATTCTATTCTGTATTATTTCATGTCATATATATGATACATTTCAAAAAATCACACATATTTGATATCATATATTGTCAGATATATTAATCCATGCAATTACTGAATGAATGCGAAAAATGGTACATTATATCATATAATCGAAATCTCGAGGAGGTGCACAAATAAAGGCAATGGACAGCACACAGCAAAGCATACACCAACTTGCGCTTGACCTCCCGGTTCTTTGCAGAAAGCTTGGCCGCTTGGTCCTTCATAAACCGTGTGAGGAATTTGAACATGATTCAAGCTATTCATTTGTGTCATCGAAAAGGACATAGGTTGTCTGCTTACATTATCATCAACATGCTCGGGTTCAACGACTTGATGCATCTGCTGCATCTCCTCGGATTTCTTTAGTGCATCTCTCAGGTAGACCTGTTGTAGACAGCAGCTTACCCCTCGAAGCAAAATTAAATATTTACAAACAACAAGGCAAACAGGGGTCACTTTTCAATAATTTGGCACTTTGTCGAACCTACGCAGGAAGAAACAAGAGCGGCTTCGCACCTCCGCTGGGACGTTTGCAAGACCTCGCTCAAGTGTGGCTGCAAATGGACCTCACATTTGCAGGGCTCAAACGCCGAGGTGCGCAACTGTAGAATTTCATCAACAAAGCGCTCAGTGCAAAGCCGTTTCCTACTTCTGTGCGCTGAACAAGAAGGAGCGATGTCTGCACAGAAGTCATATAAACAGCTGCTGCGGGAAAGCATGCTGTCAAGTCCAAAAAGGCATGGTACAGACACACAGCCGCCATACCTTGCTTCCGTGATCATAGCAAATGCATGCAAGTGCAGGACAATCTATTGCTCATTTGGGCCAACGGAAGATTTGAAATTACAAGATGGCTTGCTGCTACCATTCAGTATGCACAGATTTTGAGACGCACGCACGCGCAGGAAAATTCGGAGCGGGGAGCCTGTCCACTTTGTTTAGCTCACCTTTCTCTTTGCGCTGCCTCACTATTCTCTTCGCGCTTCTGCCAGCGGGCTGTCGTTTTGCTGTCAGACTCCCACCAGTCAGAATTCTTCCAGCCATCTGACCATCCATGAGACCACCAGTCAGATTTAGAGCCATGGGCACCTGATGCCTTCTTTTTCTTGGCCTGTCCCTTGGCTTCACCTTTTGCTGCCGATTTTTGGCCAGCCTTTTTTCCCTTGGCATCTTTCGATGGACTCGGTCCAGTAACTTCTGCGTTGGCACGAGATTGCTCTAGTGCCTCGTGGATTTCGGCCACCTCCAGCGCTGCAAACATGGCCTGAAATTGTGACCAAGCACAACAAGCCAAACAGGGATTGATTACGCGAGCCTCCATCGGGGCACCCCTGGAGTTAAGGGCTGGCAGAGAGTTTTTTCTAGTACAGTATAGTCAGTATAGTCTATATCCTGCAATTTCTGAAGATAATGGACACTGGAATCTTCAACAGAAAATGTCCCGTGCCTCAATTTCCAGAATTTCATCATGTTCTCGAAGAAGCTCTTCTTCTTGCTGGATCTCTGCAATGGATTGATTCTTGGACTGCTCCGATGGCAAAGCATCACGTCCCCAGGAGCATGTCATCACCTTCGACTCTTTCCGGATGTGGTTTTGCTTCTTCTTTGTCTCCTTGGATCCCATAGCATGCCCGTTCTCCATGGCTTCCTCCAAAATCTGAGACATTTTTGGATTGCCATTGGGCTGCATACTCCACTTGGCAGATCCATCTTTTTCGTTGAGTTGGTCAGCCTTCCCAGCCGACTGCAGGGCGGAAACAAGAATGGCAGAAGGACCACTCTCGGCTGCATCGCTCTTTTTTTCACTTTTCTTTGCCTCTGCACCCTTTCCTTTGCCTCTAGCATTCTCTTGGGGCTTGATAAAATCAGCCAGTCGCAAATGCCTTGCAGAAGCACTTTCATCCAATGACATCAACGAGGTTTTGCCCTTGCCCTTTCCATCTTTTCCTGCCTCGCCCTTTTTACCACCTTTGGGACTGGGAGGCACTGCCGCTGGAGGCATTTGAGGGACTGACTCCGGTTTGACTTTCGGACTGGCCATGGAAGGATCCGAAGATTTTCGAGACTTTGTGTTCCCACGAACCTCCACCCAATCTTGTGGAGTGGCATCAAGTGCTGGGCTCTTTTCTGGTTGGAGGAAGGGCGAGATAGCAGTTGATTTCGGCGAAGACTTGGATGACAATGCTGGGGATGTGGCATACTTTGACGGTGCACCAGAAGGAGCAATTTGCGGAGAAACGTTTGAAGAGGCTCGACGTTTACGGCGAGTTTCCTCCTTTTCTACCTGTTCCGCCTCGACTTGCACCTGGCAATTGAGGGTATTCAACCACCCAGGCTCACAATTTTAAAAAAATCTCTGACAGTTTTGGGAATTGAATACTTTGCCTAGGCCTTACAAACATCTGGAAAGTGTGACGCTTTGACCCCATAAATTCAAAGATGCACCTGTTCCAACTCAGCTAATGCGAATGACAAGCCCAACTTCTCTGCAACAAGACCCTCCCCCGCAGCAGTGCCCGGCATAGAAGTGGCCAAGAGCGACAAAGCTCGGGATGCGACCATGGACCATTGACCACTCTCACAAAGCTCTTTGGTTTCATTTAAGAGCTTCTCATCATCTATGTCCATCTGAAATGAAAATGGAGCTCCCAAATCGGATGAGAATCTTTCGCCAAAGTCTGTGAATGGAAGATCGGTTCCGTCATTCTGACCCACCTCATCCTGACTTTCCTTTCGACTTGGAGCGCAAACATTTCCGCTGTTTGCAAAACCTTTGGCTTTGGAGGCCATTTCAAAAGCCGCCAAGACCTCCACAGGAAGCTGACTCAACGTGGGTAGGTGTAGCTTGGAGAACATCAGCGGAGCATTGGCACATAAGAAGCGAAAGGCACGGTCCAGCAAGGCTGGACGGTTCAACTCCCAAGCAATGTCACACACCAAACCAAAAGAACGAGGATTCAACTTGGCACAGAGTTTGTCTTCGCAAATCTGCTGAAGAGATGGCACAGTTCTACCAATCTTCTTTGCCTCCTTGGAACAGTCAGTCCTTGTGTCTCTCTCATCATCACCAGTACTGTGTCTTTCTTTCTGGTCAATGGGATTCTGGTCCAAGTCATCATAGCATGGTACGGTGTAGGTGGTAACCACTGCTTGATGCTCTGGGCCGCAGGCGAAACAGGAGACCTGTGCCAAGTACTCAAAGCGTTCAGCGGCCCAGACCTCTTTGGATTTTACGGGTCGCTTCAATAGCCAGAGATGGCCAGCATCTGAATCGTCAACAGCCCAAGAGATTCCAGCTTTGAAGGAAACACCAAGTTCTGAAATGCCAACTTGCTGAACTTCATTCACACTTGGAGCTTGCACAGGTGAAGGGGGCATAAGAAGCTCTTGAGTTGCCAACGTCAACTCCTCATCTTCGCCTTCTTCAATCAAGACAAAGTCGTTACTGCCTGGATCTAATCTGTCCGATGGCCATTCGGTGGCACTTGCCAACCTGGATCGAACAGCTCGCTTTAGCCCCACGGAGACGAAATCAGCTGTGACGGGTCGAGAGGAAGTCGGCCAAAGCCAGAGAAGCCCATCCGTATCAATTCCGAAGCCTTCGGAGTCACTCAAAGTTGCCCACCGCAGGGGACTCAATTGACTTCCACGCTGAAGTTGCCACTCATCCCCTTCATTTAGGGTAAGATCTGGCTCCTTTCGTCGCACCCGCGCAGGAACATAGAAGCGCTGATCCACAGAGCGTGCATCACCTGCTGGAACAGGAGAGCCGCCAAACATCATTGCATCTCCATGAGACATCATCAAACCTGATCAGAGTGGATTTCAAGAGACAAATTGATAGTCAGCGACACCGTTCTCTGCAACAAAAGCTGCCAACTTCACATTTACAATGTTCTCCATACATTTTCGGTTCATTAAACTTCCCTGATTCGAGATTCCAGATTTGAAGGGTTCGAGTTCGAGATTTACTGCCCGGTAAACCAAGAAACATAAGCTCACGCTTCCACAAGGATTTGCTACTAAGAAGGTTGCCGATTTGATATGAGGCAAACACTGTGGCTGTGCAGCATGAGAAGGTCCAGTTGGTGGAGTTCCGAGGCCCAAAGCACCATGAGCATTGCAGCCCCATGCAAATACTTGCCCGGATTCACCTGGGTAACTCGACGTCATCACAAGGTGTGTGCGTTGTGGTCAGGCAATCTGGAATCTGGGCATTTGATCTGTGGAAAAGTGATAAACATTGATAAACCACAATCTATCCAGCTTTGAACTGTATCGATGACCTGTAAGATTTCATTGAAAAACTCCATCGTGCATGCAACAACTCAAAAACTTGTTGCTTGTCAACAAAGACCTGCAATGCATAGGGAGTGCATAGCACCAGCTGCGATGTCAGTCACCTTCTGCTTCTGCCATGGGGTTGCCTGAACATCGCGGGAAGAAGCAATGGATCAAAACATAATGTACATGAATCAGACAATCTGAAGTGCTGAATGATGGTTGAGGTCAGACCCAACATCTCATTTTGGAGTTTGGCGACCAGCAGCCAAAGCACTCGAAGTACTCAAACTTAGCTTCGGGCCTTCAAAACTGTTGGCTGAACCAATGCGGTCTCGCCAGGAGTCCCATGTCCTAGTTGACCTCTTTCATTGGAGCCCCAAACCAAGAGCTTCCCAGCAGCTGTCATTGCCAGTGTGTGATTCAGTCCTGTGGCAACCTTTGTAGCATGGTGCCTTCCCGGTCCGAATTGTGGCAATGGAGTAGGTTCCACCACTGCGGCTTCTCGAGCTTCCCGTTTGGATTGCTCAAGGCCCAATCGACTGCTGGCACCTGCAAAACCCCAAGTGAAGACACGTCCACAAGAAGTAACAGCAGTGCTGTGAAAGCGCCCACAGGATAAGTACCTCAGCACACTTGCGCTTATGACACAACATCTTCTTGCTAATCTGGGACCTCTCGAGTCTCTCATGGTCTCTCCAAAGCATTAAGTTTTAATGGTAAGATCAATTTCACTCATTTGCAAGAAGGAGTGTGAACTGACTGAGGTTGCCGCACTACTTGCTTTCCAATAGGCAGCTGGACCAGCTTTGGGATTTGTTGCTCGTTTCCACTGACACCATATCCCAGCTGGTAATTGCTAGCTCGGCCCCAAGTATAGAGTTCGCTGAGCTTCATAACTTGTCCTCTTGCGTCTGTCTCCTCCTCTTCCTCACTATCAGAAAACTGGCGGACTGCCGCACTTGCGGCATCTGCCTCGGCCATCTGCCAGCCTTCAGCTGGAACCAACGAAGCTGCTTTCAGCACTGAGGATTCATTGCCCAAACCTGCTGAAAGCTGCCTTAAAGCCCTGAGGGCATGCTCCATTGATGCTACCTGGCTTCAAAGGGACAGGCTCCCAACAAGGTACAGCCCTGTCAAAGTCACAAAGAACTTCCGACGAAAGGTACGTGTCGCCTTGACCCTGCTTCAAGTCCTGAACGGCCTTGCGTAAAGTCTTGAAATTCCGATCACCTTGGATCGTTGAGCCCGTCGGACTCTGATCTTCGCAGTTCGACGACTGAAAATCCACCAAAGTGGAACCCGGGATCAGGAGGGCTGTTTCTTCGATTCACATTTCCATTGCGCTCTTTGTGGGAGATCCAGTCACCTTGGTGAAAAGGAGCCAAATGCTGCGAGCCACTGCGGTTTTCAAAGCTCCCCGAAGAAAAACTGGAAGCAGCAAGTATGACGCAACAACTCTCCACGGGTTGTTGATTGCGATGCAAGACTCTGAAAGCTTCATCGATGTCAAAATATATCAGCAGCTAATATATCATTAACCGTTATTAATCCCTGCAATGGCGTTCTTTTTCCGCTCAGTCTGAGTCTCGATGGCGCATGACATTGTAGAATAAGTCCATGCTCAGGCGGTCATCTGCATCAGCTCCAGCCTTGGCTCGGCAAACAACACCACGGAAATCACGGACGTGAGGTCAAGCAGGTTAATCCCTTTTCGAACAAGCTAAGCAGCTAAGACTGCAGATCAAAAATAAGCAAAGCTTTGCTGAGTGCCAAGGCTTTTTCCAGCATTGCTCGCAGCTCCTCATCATCCATTTGAATTCCCAGCTCGTCCTGGCAACATGTTGCGAGTTGATTGTTGACATTGATTCGCAGACTTGGTTCATAAACTGTCATAAACCTACAATTACAGAGAAATGCTAAGTGGCTTCAGGAGCTGCTCCACATCAGATTGAATCACCACATCCGGAGAATGAGGTATGTGGAGGTGCTACTAAAGAACCACGCCTGGTCCATTGTCAGGAAAGCCAGGAAGTGGTTTTAGAATCTTACAGCCATACTCGCAGATCCGAAACTAGGCCAGAAGTTCCACCAAGTGTCGCAGGTGTGGGAGTGTCACAAAGTCTGTCAGCGCTGCAGAGCGAAGCAAGTCTTTCAAGCTTGGACATTTGCTCACGTTGCCTTTCTACCAATCACCTTGAAGTCTTTACTGCTTGCTGCCAAATCGAGCATAACTTGATTGTTCGCTTTATTTGCATTCCTTGAATTTGACTGTGCAACCCCAGTCAGCTCTGAAACAGACTATCTAGACACACACATCGCATCAAAAGTTTTATCTGCGGATTGATGTAGATCAATTAGATCAATGTAGATCCTACATCCTACATCTACTCAAACCTAGCCTTGCGCGGTAAGCTTTGGCACCTGAGTTTACAGCATCAGGTCCAAAGAGGTTCATCAGTCGAGACCTCAGTGCTTGTTTTGAGATGACAGAATAGGCTGACTCCGAAGTGGTGACGGAACCCAGGAAGAAATGAAGAAATGATGACGACGACGACGACGACGACGACGACGACGACGACGACGACGACGACGACGACGACGACGACGACGACGACGACGACGACGACGACGACGACGACGACGACGACGACGACGACGACGACGACGACGACGACGACGACGACGACGACGACGACGACGACGACGACGACGACGACGACGACGACGACGACGACGACGACGACGACGACGACGACGACGACGACGACGACGACGACGACGACGACGACGACGACGACGACGAGCTTGCTTTTGTCGTACGTGCAGTCTTAAATCTCTCAAAGCTTTTATCTTGAATCTTGGAAATATCAAGCTGAATGTCAAAGCATCACCATGTCTGATTTCCAGACAGCACATGTCGGCTTCAGCATGGATGTATCAAAGCTTTGCAATTCTGCATAACTGATCGCTTAAACTTAGGTGGATGTGTCTACAATTGGCAGTGCTGGGAAGCGATGTACCAATCCTGGGGTCGCAGCGTTCCTGCCTTGCTGTAGTGGTCTCCCAATGGTTCTGTGAGCAGCGCAACAAAATCCTAGCGCAGGCAGACTGTCTAGACAAGCTTTTCTAATGATCAAATTAGCAATCCAATCAATCAATCAATCAATCAATCAATCAATCAATCAATCAATCAATCAATCAATCAATCAAGCATTGCAAACAGCTCTTGTTGAGTTTCATTGCACTGAAAGACGTGACCATGCCTTTTCTCTGCGACAGAACCAACCATAAATAGCTACGCACTAAAGCAGGCTGCAGGCAACACAGCAATTTCTGTGCTCTGCCTTCTGTACATGCATCCTTGAGCTCGTGAAACCTCTTGGCAAGCTCAAAGCTTGTCCCTCTTTCAATGAAAGCATTCTTTCGCCAACACCTTCTAGATTTAACCTATTTCAGGCGTCTGAATTCTCCACAAATGGCCTCAAGTATCACTGCAATAATTTCAAGTGTGACAAAGTGCATGCCTTTCTATGTGCACAAACAGCGGAGCTCCCACCACTGAAGTTCAAGTAAGGTTCTGAACTGGATTTGTCAAACCTGCTGTTCTGGCTGCAGATCATTGTCCGTGGATTCTTTGGATGCCTGAAACCCAAAAGGATTCAGGCCTTGAATGCGACGCTTACTGTGCTCTCAACAAGGACCAAGAACATATCATTAATATCATGCTTCCTTGCCTTTCGCTCACTAAAGACCTTGTCGTTTCAAACAGAAGATGAACAAATTAGACCGTCGCACAACTATGAAACTATGTCAAAGGGCCCCGTCCAGCCCTGTTCCGGCGCCTGGCGTTTGGGCCGAAGAATAAAGTAGCTTGGTCCATCAAAATGCAGCTCGAAAGTCAAGTGGAAGCCGTACCTGAATATTCAGGTCTAGAAACTCATCATTGACATGAACTCCCCTTTACTTTTACCGTACGTACAACAGGACAAGAGGACCTGGGAGGAAGCAATCAAAGCATGCAAAATGTTGAGACTGTCAGCATATCAAGCTGATGTACATGGCCCCCAACAACTGGCCTGCTTTACACAGGTCACAGATCCAGCAAAATCAAACCACGTCTTGTACCAAGGTGCTTCTTGCCCCATCTCGCAGCAAATCGCTTGATTTCACCGTGCGGCACCTTGGGATACCATCTGTTTTGGAGGAAGAAGATGACAATTTCAACCCCATGGAATCCAATGTTGAAGCGTCACCACAACATATGCCATGGGCAGCATGGGTGGACATGAAATGCCATGAATAGTGAAAAGAAAGCTACTTAAACCTGGACAACGAATACAGCAAATGGAAAAATCTGGCAAATCACACCATCTCAACTGTTTAAAGAAAACTAAAACCTTCCCAGGTTGTGACTTGTAACTGTTCATGGCTATCCGCTATCTCCCACAAGCAACACCGATGCAAGATGTTCCATTAGGCCATTAGGAATTGTAAGGTTTGAAGACCAGCTTGATGAAAATATCTAAGACACCTGCCTCCCAGTCCATCATGCGCCTCCTGCAAACAGGAGAAGTCCCTACAAAAGCACTACAGAGGCCCGAATTTGGACCTCACAAGCTGGAACCTTTGGCGCATAAATAGCTCAGGAAGTTTGAGTAAACCCTGAAAACCCCACTCAAACCAAAATATGTTGGCAACTCAAACATTGCAAGAACTGGCCTGCGAAAGTTCATGCAAAAGCAGCACATGGTAGTGATGGCCAGCAGCACACCGCAAGCAACCATCATACCATTCTGCCAAGCAAACAGGCAGAATGTGATGCTGAAGTCCGAGGAGCATGTCACAGTACTACACCCATTGTGAGCCCAATTCATGGGTTGTTCATCCAAATTGAGATTCATACTGATTGGTGCTTGTGCAAGGCGCCCCAAGCGACTGTGACAATCACCAAGGCAGCAGTGACCAAAAAGAAACCTCTGGAGCACTGCAAGCCAATATCCGCTAGGTCTGGCAAACAAAATGTTTAACATTCATTGCTTTTAGATTTTTTTTATACGCCGGTTAAGGTGGCAGACTCCTATTCAAGTGCTCTTAAAGCCTGCAATCTACTTTGTTGTGCAGAGAGACTTCCAGACCATTTCTTCCTGATGATCAGTCTCGCCCCTGGACCACTGTCAGTTGGGATGGGGATTGTATCTTGTGCAGCTGAAGGGCAAAAGCCACAATACTTCTCCTGCATCAAAAACGATCAAGAAACTTTCACAGAAAGCTGCTCTGTGTCGCACAAAGATGTGTTGCGCCCGCTTCAGTTCTGAGAAAGAGGCATTTTTGCAAAGAACAAAAGGCTCATCTTCGAACAGTTGGAGATGCTCTCCCAGGCGTGTGATGTCCTCGCAGGAGCAGTCGGACGATTGATGTTTCAGAGTCACCAAACAACCTTTCAAACTATAGCCTATTCTTTAATATGTAGTACATAGACACATTCACTTATTCATTTCACAAGACTAGACATTCCTGATCATAATCGCAAAGGGGACAATGCATACAAATCACAAGCATGTACCCCAAATCAATCTTGATTTTGTACAAAGAGTATTCAAGCGAATCTACCCAAAGTTGATACATCCCCTTGCAATGCCAAACCCATGCTGTCACAGCAGCACAGCAACTCGTTGACGTCCTCACAAAGCTGCTGAAGAGACTTTTTGTCCTTGGAGAAAGTATCAAGAATAACTACGACAACCCAACATGTGGTCAGTCTCAGAGCACGGTGGATCGAAAACTCTATGCACCAACATCACCCTTCAGCAAGGATTCAAAAGCACATCGAAAAGCAGGCAAAATGTTCAAGGACCATCTGTGCATCACTTCACCCTGTGATCACCAACCCGTAGACAAGACAGTCCGCCGCGAAAACGATTACATAGACTAGCTGATGCCTTCAGGGTGCTTTAAAGGGACTTTGAAACCGTAATTTCATTAGGGGCTGATCATATGACCTTGAAGTATCGTGAAGTATATAAATAAAGGCCAAGTTTCAAGCCAATCTCTATTGAGTCTCTCCACGACTCTGCGATTGCCCACCACGAACCAGCCTGCACGAGAATATTCGGAGGGGCCAGAGTATATTGTAACAGGCAATTGGCTAGTCGCGCATGACAAGTAGATACCTTCTCCCTTCGCGGTCTTTTTTGTATTTATTTGCAGCTTGGCAACCTGGATCTTTCGCTCGTCTGAACCATGGCATTCCGCGAGACATGTTCACAGCAATGTTCACCTCGCTTCATAGCGTCAACTTCAAGCATTTTCGCAGATGACTTACTTGAATCACAAAACCCCGTGTAAAATGAGATTCAATGTTGCACGTGTTCAATTCGAAATTGGCTGCAATGCAACATTTCCTCTTGGAAATGAGTTCCTGAGCATCTCATCAAGTTCTAAATGATTCTATCGAAAGGTGAGTTCCGCCAACGGATCGAATTTCCTTCTGCTCGATTTCGTGTCATTAAATCAGGACACCTGTCCACACGTCGCTTCACCATCCTGCACCTCCGTCCTTGATGACGGTCACAAGCAACTCGCAGAAGACTCTAGTCTTAGACTCTTTATCAAAAAAAGTCTCTGTGACTGCAATCTTTCTTCATATCCATTCATGGACTATATAAAGTTGAAAGGCCATAAACAGTCATACACTTTCGGTTGACATCATGCCAAGTTTCGGCTCAGCCTGACAAAGCTGTGAAGGCAACGGGAAGTTCATTCATGAGACTTGAGAATCAGAAGGACAAATGGAGATGCGGAGAGACAAGACAAGCATGGAAAGTGGAATGCGGGAGACAAAAAAAACAAAAAAACATTGGCTGACAAAAACTGGCCTCTATGCAAACCCTGCTGAATTGAGTCTGTAAAAAACTAGGAAATTCTCCACACATTTGACTTCTCTCCTTCAAAACCTAAAGCGTACCCGACCTCGATAGGCAGTTCGTCTCCAGTCTTGTCGCTCTTGTGAGAATGTGTAGGCGGGTTGGTGCGCCTTAGGTTGGAGACGCTCGCAGAAGAGCCTGAGACATGTTTTTCCTTCAGCAAGGCACTAAGGATTGTGCCCTAAAACAACTGGCAGACCAGGATGATCTGAGCTTGAAGATGTCATCTCCAGGATTGCAAGGTGAGAACGGGTAGATTGTTGTTGCACGTAGTCGTTCGTGCTGTCTGATCAGTGCGTAGATCTGTCATTAAGTTTGCTAACTACAAAGGTCATCTCCCTGCTTGAGATTCATGATGCTGCTGGTCTTGATAAGGCTCTTGGGCCACGATGCTTCAAGCGAAGGAGGGAAGTCAGACTGCGTGGCGTTCTCTTCAGCCAAGGCCGACGCAGTTACAATGAAAAAGCGGTACAAAGCATTCTTGTCCGATCATCTCTCTCCTCAAAGTCGACACTATCGTGGCTGTCCAAACTGGTCATCAGCTGCCACACCTGCAAGTTTGACAGTAATTTGGAAAAATCACCCTGAGAATCCTTGGGTTGTCAGTTGACAGTAATTACTTGACATGTCAAGTCATGTTGAAAATTGACATGCATTGCCGTACAGCTGTTTTCAAATACAGAAGTGACAAGTTCGAAAAGACAGAAAGCACAAAAGTCCAAACAGCTGGACATGTACATGCTGTACATACCGTTCAGCATTCCAAGGCTTCCTACCCGAATGGTCATGGGTCTCCATGCTGTATGAAGCATTGCAAGTAGGAATGTAACTAGTTCACAATAGTACTGTAGTCATGCTGTACTTTTCAAGTTTTTGCACTTGCATATGCAAATAAAGGAAGGTCCCCCTCCCCCTGTCGTGGTGGTTGCTTTGTGGTGGTACACCATCAAGTATAGTAAGATCTTTGCAGGCATTCGGAAAGTTTATCTCCCCCCTTCCCACCTTGTGGTTGGGGTGGGTGGGGTGCCATACCATGGAGGAACGTGCAACACGAACCCATATGTACGTACATATTTATCGCATTTCAAGGAATCGTCGAAGGTCGCTATTTTATTGTTCAAGACTTCACAAGGAAAGGTCACAGCACAAGGCTGGTTCAAAGCCTCGGGAAACTCCCTCTCCAAGCCAGAATTGACTGCAGCGGATCGAATTTCTTCAGGTCGTACTCTTCCCGACCTCATCATGATTCTGAAAGAAACTTCAAGCTGTCCGGAAATGCTGAGTGATGATAGGAAATCATAAGCTAAAAGTTTTTTTCAGAATCTACAATAATCTACAAAGTCTACACATGCATATTTATGTATGCATATATATATATATATATACGTATACATATTATAAAGGAGATCTCAGGCACTCTTGTTACCTCCACACATGACGGGGTGGTCACACCAAAAGGCAACCTCTCCATCGGATGTTGAGGAAAGGGTGAAAAAGTCAATAAAGGGAGAGGGGCTTGAGCAACACATCCATGCCATCGATCTTAATGAAACAAGATGAGCAGATTCCAAATTCACCTCAAAAGGAGGAGGGGACTAAGAGCTTTGTAGTTGTGAAGGCCAGCTTCAAGGGAGCTGGCAAGGGACCTGAGACCTGAGATGGCAGATTTAACAAGCTCAGTCAAAATGTCTACGGTGTTCGTGTACATAGGCAGTAGGTTGGGGGAGATGCGAGGCAGAAGCAAGAGGAGGACGAGGGAGGTGCGAAGTCCAAATGGCAAGGATGACCGAAAGGGATTCAAAGCGAAAGCCAGCAAAGAACGCAGCACAAAGAAGTACCAGGAGGATATGCAATGAGCTAGCACGACAAGCCCCACCAGCCGCTCTGACTTCCCCACCAAGCAACGCTCAGCAACTCCCCAACCAAGGAGGCAAGAACCAAGCTTGACCAACACATCCATGCTATCAATCTTAATCTTCATGTAACCTACTATACATATCAGGTCAACTCACCGCCCGACTCAGATTGAAACCCTTCTGGATCAAAGAGGCTGAAGACCTCGCGCAGGCCTTGGACCTGTCAAAGCTGTCTATTCAGCCCAGCTGACAAACATGCGGTCTGAGATCAAACGTCAGCCTGCCGCTCTGTTAGGCCAGCGATCATGGGGACACACACAGTGCCCTGGCCACCTCCAAAAACAGTCGCACCACGGGATATCCAACCGCGTGAACGCTTCTGATATCCACCACATGACAGCAGAAACAGGACAGGCAGGCATGAATCCGAGAACTGACTCCAACGTCCGAGAATGCACAAAGCTTCGTCGTTTATGTAACATATCTGCCTGGTACAAAAGTTTTATAATTTCTAGAACTGCATTGGTATAGATAGACAAGCCTGATAAAGAGGCATGTCGGCTTCGTCGACGCTTCATGGGGGAGCTGACCTCACCTTAGATCGCATCTTTTGAGAACAACAAAATGCTGCAGCCTGCAAGTGCAATCCGACATCTTGTACAAACAGATGGGACTTCTCAGCCTAGCACCGGTCAAACCACTCTTACTTGCACTGAGGTCAAACAGAACCTTATGGAGAACGTATGTCAATCACATGAGGAATGCTGCTGCATGTGTACAAGCCCAGTTTGACAGCAGAACTTTTCGCAAAGCCGACTCATCATCAAAGTCGTCCTGGCAGGGTTTCTTGGCGGACGACCTGGATCAAAGAAATTGTTTGACCACCGTTCCAATGCCAAGGTGTGGAGAGTCCTTCAAACCAGGCTCGTCCTTTGTCTCATCCGAAGAAGATTCATCTGCATCAGCCATTGCGCAGAAGAAGGATTGCTAAGGTATGCCAAATACAGCCCAAGATCCAAAACAGACTACTCTGTCTATTCGGTGTACTGTGGTTGTGGATTTGGCTAATGCTTCCTCCGCAGCTGGTTTCAGTACTTGGATGCCACACCACTGTTTCTGGCGAAACTACTGTATAATGCCCTCCTAGAAGTGCAATTAACCTCTGCTCTCGATGGAAGCCATGACTCGGATTTGGATTTCCATGGCTGGGACTTGTTCTTTGCTGAGCACAATTGCTGCTCGACTTTGAACTCGGACATCAAGCTTCGCACATTTCAACTTTCACTCGGACAGGAAGGGTGATGTCACTTTCACTTTTTTTAATTGATATCTACAAAATCATACAGAATCATATAGAGACATGATACAGATGGAGAAACCAATCTTGCTAGAAAGTTGGGGGCAGAAGGCGTGCAGCTATTTTTGACCTGCCATCTTTTGCCTTCAGATTCGAGCACCAACAGCAAAACCAATAGGTTCTGAGTCCTGTTCTTGGATAGGTGAATAGGCGAAGGTGCTTTGCAACCGCCCCGACATCTCACCTCCCGACATCTCACCTCAAGACACTTCGGTGCCAAATTGGCCAGGGTCAACTGTGCTCAGGAACCTGGACCAAGGAAGCGCATACAAACACGCTGCGCAGCTTCTTCAACCATTTGTTGCCACTTTGTATCAGAATGAAGACTTCCATCTTCCAGATTCAATCGCTCGCTTAGCCAAGCTGTCCAAGATCCTTTACCAGTTCCTGAAATCTCACATGCAATACTTTCGGACACACAAAGCACACCACACTCTCGATGTCTGTTTCTCGAACAATTTGGTGAGATGTGCACTGTTCGAAACATAACCCACCTAGACTGCAACTCACAAGTTTCATCCCTCAGAATCCATTTTCATACTAGTGAAGCCACGGTTCTCTTCTGCAACTGATCACGAATAAGCATGAGCTGAAGCCCAAGCCAATTTTGCCCAGAACCATCCAAATTGTCAGACCAAATCTGCGGAGCAGTGCAACGATATATCCGCTCCAGTTTTGGAAGCGAAAAAGGCAAAAGCAAAAACAAACAATGATCACTCATGTATATGTATACATAGGACATAGGACATAGGACACAGGACATATACAGATACATATACATATTGTATACAGTATTCGCATTTGTTGGCAAATGCTTAGCTTATGCCAACAACAACGCGACACCATTCAATGGATTGAATCTTTTGGAGCATCCATGAAAATAAGAACCTTTGGGCACAACCGCACCTTGTCTCTTCCATGTCTTTCGTTGTGCTCCAAAAGAAATGCGTCTCCCGTTTCCAGCAACTTGGAGGCCTTAACGATGAAAGAAAGGAGAAACTAAAACATAGTAAATCATGGCACCAGCAATGGGCATGCCGCATAGGGCATGTCTATGCATGTCTAGTAGCCCCTTCACCAGAAATTGATTGCATTGAAAGGGCAATGAACTTTTCAGGAGTCTTGGAACGTCTATCGTCTCTAGATGCCTGCATGGGGCTTCCCTTTTAGCAGGGTAGTTTTCATACGCACATTTTGGCTTATTCTCCAAAAAACCAGATCAGAATCTGGAGCGAACTTCTTCTCCAAGATGTGCCACATGCCTAGCCAATTGTTGCCGAAGCCCGCATATGTCCAATCTTCTTGACCTGCAGCATAAGAGGATCCCCCTGGCTTGAAGACAAAGGGGGCAAGGTCAGCTGTCCAATGCCTGCCAAACTTCGCTTCAATCTGAAAGCAGCATCTCCATCCAATGTTTCAAACCGATGAGCACTGTCCTTTACGCGGCAATGATTGAAAGAAACACAGCAAATAGAAGTTGATCCAGACACAGCCTCAAAGAGTCGACTGAAGGATTGTGTCCTTGAATTTCAGAGCTTGAAAAGCCGCCTCCGCATTCTCAAAGGTATTTTTCTTGCCACCCAACTCAACTTCCAGTGCCTTCTCTCCAAGATGATAAAAGTTTCCAAGGAAGGAACTTCCAAAGTACCGATCCCATTCCTTGCTGCAGTGCATACCCCCCGCGAGACGGAAAGTTGTTGGATACTATATTCATACTTTGTCTATCATTTCAATATTTATGTATATCTATACATACATTCTCTACTTTAGAGCCACTGCAGGTGTATGATGCAGTTATGCTAAAGTTGATAGCAGATGTTTCAGACATATTGTATGTAGCTTTACATGGGGCATTCTACATAGAAGAACATAGGCATGGTTCCAGACATGCATGTAGATACTCCAGGTTCCTCTGTATTTCCGTTTGACTCCTGCCGCCTCGGCCCAAAACTGTCCATGAACAGTTTACACTTGCAATGAAGGCTCCGTCTCACGCCCAGGATAGTAAAAAGCAATCAACTCGACTTTGGTTAATCCATCTGCACGAAGATCCCCAATTTGCAAAGTTTCCATGGCAGTTGAAAATTTGTGACAACAAATTCATTCTGAATATCTTCATAACTTTGTCTCAGCTGGTGGTAACAAGACTGGCAAGTGCAAGATTGAACGCCACCCAAACACAATGGGGGCATAATTTGCGTTTGGTTTTCCAAAAAACAACCTCATGAAGAAAATCGTGGGAAGGGTTCGCAGGTGATCCAAGCAATGAAACTTGATTATTCAAACAGCAAAGAAACAACTACATGCCCCAGTGTTTTTCAACATCGGAACAATGTTACAAATGATTGTGCTCACAACATATTTCCATGCCACTCTCAAAAAAATTGATTCACATTTGACAAATGCAGTCGTTTTTGCATACGACATATTTCGCGAACAAAAACGAACCAAGTCACAATTGCATCTGTGCAGCAATGCAACCAGCTGATATCAACCACAGTTTCAATAAGTGTTTGTTAGTTTTTCGATTGCACACCCAAAACAAAATGACATCCACACTCCGGATTATCAATAAATTCACGGTTTCAATTCGCACAAGTTGCAAAACAGTATTTGCCAATAGCAGCAGCTGTTGGAAAACGGAGCAATTTCAATAATTCAAAAAAACCGAGGGAAATCCAATTGTTCATTAAAAAAAACTACGTACCTGTAAACTACCAGAAATTTTTCTTAACATTCGTGCCTGGCACCCAAAATGAACATCCCACACTGCGAGAACGCCGTTTAAAAATTTTACGCAACAATTCTAACAACAACAGCAGCAGAAGCAGCAGCGGCAACGGCAACGGCAACCCCAACCCCCACACCGACCACCACCACCACCACCACCCACCACCACCACCACCACCACAACAACAACAAGAACAACAACAACAACAACAACAAAAACAACAACAACAACAACAACAACAACAACAACAACAACAACAACAACAACAACAACNAGCAACAGCAACAGCAACAGCAACAGCAACACCAACAGCAACAACAACAACAACAACAACAACATCATCAACAACAACAACAACAACAACATATGTGTTTGAAAGAAAGATGTGGCATTTTTCACTTCAGTCCAAACTGCGGATCTTTTGGCCCTTGTGCATTCGCACAGGAGGTTTTTTCATCATGTTGACATAAACCATCACATCCATGCGTCGTCTCTTTGGGAAGATGGACTGGATCAGCCTCTGAAGGATGCTTTAAACATCCCACTCAAGTTGCGCAAGCAAAGTGCGCAACACCTCTCGTTGAGCATCGAGAGAAAATCCAATGATAGTGGAGCCTCGCCTTGTTCTGTTTGTCCAGCATGACGTACAAGCAGCTGCGCAAGCTTGAGCAAGTCACGTTTGTCTCGCTGTGTTTCAGGTTCCTAAAGATCAAGTGTTGCAAAAGGTACGGTTAGGTAGACTTCCTCCACTTCAATGTGTTCTCTGATTTAGATGAGCGAAGCACCTCTTTGCTTTCAATCTAACCATCTAAGTGCAAACTACCGCGCAAGCTTTGTGAAAGATGTGTTTTTGGAGAGATAAGCCATAGCGCAAAGACACACCATAACGTGTCTTAATCCACGAAAGCGTGGAAGGAAGTGCTTGTGCATGGTTCAATTATGCTATGGCAGTCGTTTTGGTAAAGACCCTTCAATGAATCCTTGAATGGAATGTCTGACAAAGTTGAATCTTTCTCTGAAATCTGCCCAGAAAGAATAGCTGAAAATCCAAGACAGTAAGCATTTTAGTGATTCTGTCCTTGCTTCGTAGCAGTCCGTGCAATTTTTGTGGCACGCACAGCATTTAGTAACGTTAGAATAAGAAAAATCTGAGTCATAACGTTGAACTTGATGTTACGCTTCGCTTTCCTGCGCAGAGTCCAAGCGAAAACGCAAATCGTAACGTTTTTTTTTCCTGCATTGCCGAGCGAGCACGGGGCATGGTCGGGCAACTTCCGAGAAATCGCAAAAAGGTGTGAAACTAGATTTACTTGCAGGAGTCTTTCACCGGCTTAAGGAAACAAAACAGACACAGCCAAACAAACAAAACCAACCCAAAAACAAAACCAAAAAACACAAGCAACCAAACAAAAAGAAAACGCAGTTCGTAACGTTAAGGTCGCGAGAAAAAATAGTTTCATTCTTGTTTTGCAACGTCAGCAAATGTTATGATTTTCTATTCTTGTCGTGGCAGGCGCAGTCGTTAATGATTCTGTCCTTGCAGTTTCCTGGCATGGCAGAACTCTTTTTCTTATCTTTCCAATTTTGTTTCAAAATTTCATGGATAGAATTGTTTCCTTTTGTTTCTTTTCGTCCAGATTTTGCCGCTTGCAAAGCAAATGGCGCGGTCTCTTCCCGGCAGCACCCTACCAACAACCCAGCATCACTCGGAATTCTGCCTCAACAATGAAGCATCTGTGAAATTTGAAATAAATCATTTCTGCCAATGGTTTATCATACAAAGTTTACATTGTAACTCGATCACAGCTCTGGGCAAGTGATAAGTTTTTGTTTGTGGTTAGTAGCAGGTTCCGAAGGAGACTTGAAGCTCATTCCTCTTTTTAATTCGCTTTAGCAACTCTATTACTTCTCCGTGCTCCAAGCCCGTGCAAGATTGTACCGACCTGGGGCCTCCACATCATTTTTTTTTGATTGTCGATCCAGCTCGTGGCATGGTCGGCAACTGATCTCGAGCTGTTGTAGAGTAGATAAATTGCCTAAGACTGGATGTCCAAATGCAAAACCAAAAAAAGAAACAAAACCAAAGCCCCAAACCGCAACCACCGACGTGGGCACATTCCGCAAGTAAGGTACCAGCAATTGCTCATTATAGCACGGAATTTCCTTGCATTCCCCCGCAATAACCCCTTTTGAAGCAGCATCTGGAAGGCGACAGGGCCGGGATGGACTCGGTGGAGGAGCGTGAGGAGAAACTCTTGACTAACAGGTCCGAATCAACATTGGGATGTGACAATCAGCATGCTTGGAGACTTGGGTCGACGGCCTGGAACCGTTTCCGGATGAGTGCCCAAGATTCAATTCGTCTTAACTTCCACATGAGTGAGCACCTTGCATGGCAAGGTGATTGGTTATCTCTGCGTAAGAACAATCTGACCTCACCCCGCCTGCATGTTTTTTGATCATTCCTTCTATTTCCTGTCCATGAATAAAATTGAGAGCTGAGTGGTCGTTCATCAGATTTTTTTTGGTCAATGCTGCGCTCGTCATAACAACTGTGGCAGTCATGAATATATGCTAAACTGGTCATCGGTTGATAACTCGATCGCACAGATTGGTCAGTGAACAAAAGAAACAACACCAAAGCAAACAAACCGCCCCAACAACCAAACACAAACCGACAAAAGCAGACCAATCTATGAAAGTGAGACAGGTGAAACGTGTGTTCGCTCTCACTACCTGGTGCATAGCTCAAAACCCCGGCTCTCACAACCTCTTCAGCAGCTAGTAGAATGCCATACTTCCAATAATTCGATACCTTATGGCCCACAGTTGCCAGGAAGTGCATAAGGAAAGTCACCCAAGCAATAGGAAGATACCTTGAAAACACGGCCAGTATCAATGAAGATTGAAAAGCCTTGCGTGCCAGTCTAGGGCCCACCAATACATCATCCAGATAAAGCAGAAGTGCTTGAACAGAATCTATCCAGGCACTCCCGCTTCCAGGAGTGAATGAAGTCAGACAAGCAAAGCAGCCCTCCATCCTGAGGGTGTCTCCGTGATAGTTCCACAGGTAGCAAAGCACCCTCATATATGTAGACACAGGTGGAATCCAAACCCAACCAGGGTTGACTACCCAACCAGGGCATTGTCCTCGCCCTGCTTTCTCTTCTTCCGTCCCCTCATAGATGCATCAAGCGGAGTGCGAGTATATATGGAGGAGAAATGACTTGTTCTTCCTCTCCGATTTGGGCATACATGGCACGAAAAATCTCCTTTTCGCCTGGAAAAACGATAGGTGGGCCTGGTTGACATGACTGCCAAATAATGTTCCGAGCAGTATCCCAAGCCTGCCATGCTATAGTATTTCCGTCAGTACGCAAAGCCTCTTTCGTGTCATCACCTGGCCGCTTGGACTTATTTGTGAAGAGTCGTTCCTTGAGCTCAGCAGGTGAGTACCAGCCAGGTCCCCTCGTCTCGAGCTGACTCTGTAAGAGTCGCCATTGTGGGTCAAGATCCCCCCACATGGTTCTGACATCATACTTCTTCCTCAGGAGATGAAAATCATAGCCAGCAACTTTGCGTAGATTGTCAGCACCCAACATAGAAGCTTCAGGCCAAACGGTTGGTAGGCCATAAACCCCTGCATACCAATCCTCCAAAGACAGATCATTGGGGAGGAGAACTGAGAGTTGCAACTTCTCCGCCCTAGTAATTCCCCAGGGGGCGGCACCCTTCTGCCTGAATACCCCAGCAATGACACCTTGTTGCAACGTAGGAAGTGTAGCNCAAGGTACAGCTCAACTGGCAACTGTATCCAATCAACTTTGATGGTGCCTGTTAGCATACTAATGTTGCTCTCCCAGGAACCATCTCGATAATTGCCAACCTTGAACTGCATGCGTCGGTTTGCCCGTGCCTCTTGCCATTGCTTGCGAATGTCCGCAGGAGCCACTTCCTGGTCCATCCAAGACGGGTTTTCTGCACGATAGTTATCCTCCTTCTGCTGCAACTGTTGTAACACCACTGGGGCCCAGTGGGCCGGAAACCAGACCTGTAAGGTATCCGCATAACAAGTACCTCCAATCCAGTCACTGAAGCTAGTGCCAGAAGCCGACGGCTTCCGCTGTTTGGGTGGTTTAGGGTACGCTGCAACCCGTGCCAACCACTGCTGGGTCGTTTCCTTTCTCCTTCCCTGGTAGCATTGTATCGGGACGATGAGTGCAATAATTCCTGGTAAATCGGCTGTATCCAATAATTGGAGCAAAGCAAATGCACCGTGCTGTCATTGTACAGCTTCTTGGTCTCATGTGTAAGAACCGCCCTGAGAATGGCGGCAACCTCTTTGGCCAAATGTACAGCCAGCTTCATGGTCAGACACTTCGCCACTTGGTGAAGGGAGGGTGATTCTGAGGGGGTAGTACGTGTGGCCTGAACATCCCAGCAACATCCTGCCAGAACCCGGTCAAGGTGGTCCACACATGTTTGTAGCGAGAAGGACAACCGTGCCAAAGGCCATCTCTCTGGAACCATCTCCAATTTCTGGAGCTTTCTGTACTCCGACCCAATGAGATCCTCTTGGCCTGTAAAGTCTTTGCCCACTGCAGCATAAGCGATTTGCATGAGCTCATACTGTTCTGCATCAGCCACTAGTGAAGAAGGAGGGTCATTCTGATCCGAGTCACTCGCACTTTCACTCCCTTCAGAGTCACTGGCATCACCTTCCGACACAGCGCCGTATCCACTTCATCGGCTGCCAGCTGGATAACATCCGCCGAGACTTTAGTCCGGTCCGTTGCCCGTGCCACATGGTTGACACGATGTTCTTGATGGGCACCAAGCCCAATACGCAGCACCCCATCTCTGGTGATATGCAGGTCAGGCAGGAGCTCATCTTCTCTCAAGCCAAACAAGTGCAGAGCTTCCCTGCGGACACTAATTTGAGACACCAGTGCGAAGGAATCATAGAAATGTTCCATACCCAATGGGCGAAAGAAATCACGATTCAGAGGAAGCGTGTCGGTTGTGGAGGTATCCAAAAGAGTATAGGATTGCCCATCCCTTTGAGGCCACACCAGGTAACTCGGACATTCAGAGCCATCCAGAGCATATCCATATGCAAATCGACGGCAACGAAGAGGTGGCTCTGGGCCATCTGGCCTGAATGGGCTCACCCGATGTGTGTCGTCACCATGAGAAATACGCCAAAGTTGGTCAGTGATCTCTCCTCGGGCAGTATTGTACTTCCAAGGCCGCCACAGGTCAACAACAATGAGGTGCAAACGACGTACCTTGTAATAGTGCGTGACGTAATCTTGCAATGCCTCCACAATTGCCGGGGGAGGGAAGCGCGGACCAGACAGGCAGCAGTTCTGTTGGAGCATCTGAATGAACGTCTCATCTGACGGCAAACGGGAGAGTTCACCATCATGAAGATAAAAATGGGCTTGGCCAGCCCAGACATGCCCAGCGCCTGAGGCGCTCCCTACCACTGCATCAGCAGGTCTGATGTGCACATGGACCCCACTGTCAGGAAAGGGAACAGAGCCTCGACATAAAGCTTCAAGGTCACCAACATGATAGCTCCCATCCGGTGGGGCCAAGTAAACTTTGCATCCTTGCTGAGGAGCTGTCTCGCACACAAGCCGAAGGAGTTGGCAACAGGGAACGCAGAGTGGAACATCATCAAAGTAATCTTGCACTGCTTGGATCCAAAGATGATGGTTTCTGCACCTGATGGGAGTTCCACCAAGCAGAATCTGAATAAGAGCAGACACATCTGATAGACCACAACTGTCCACCTGCAATCGCAGTGTCACCAACACCTCCTCCGGAGCAGGAAGTGTATTCGACTCTTCTTGTTTGGTAGTTTGTTTAGATTGACCTCGGGCAGGTTTCTGGGGTCCGAGGAGCATATCAATGTAGGGTATGCTGCTATCCGGAGGTACCGCTCTAACTGGATGCGGTGAGAGATCACAATCAGGACCAAGAGCAACTTTGACTTTGTCAGGAGACAGCCAACTGTTAGTGGCGTGAGCAGGAGTAAGCTTTCCTTGCTGGACAAATGGGGCGGCAGGATTCTGGTGTCCACCGAGGTACCAAGTATGGGTCGCCAATCTTGTCCAGTCCATAACGGGGGGGATGATGCCGTGCCAACCATGGCCGCTGCCATTGGGATCCAGCCAAACTTGGACAAGGCCGCAAGACTGTCAGGCATTTCTTTCTTGGCACCTCCATAACCATGTAGGATCACCGGGCGACATTTGCCATCAACAATTCGCTGCGCTTGGAACATGCCATCTCCCGGAAGGACCAATAAGGAGGCTCTTCAGGAAGGGCAAGCAACGAGGGAAGAGATCCTTGCTCAAAGCAAGCTCTAGCCCACGTGAGCATGGGTACAGACCGCTGGTCATATGGTGGTAAGAGATTCTTTGGGTGTCCCTGTCGTGGCCATTCTCCTTTAGGGGGCAGGAAGATAGTGCGAGTCGTCCATTCACCAACTAATGACCAAGGCAACGGCCCAATCCAGGGAAGTATCCATAGCATGTCCACAGAAAGGCGTGAGCGCCAACCCCGTTTGGATCCAAGCCTGGCACTCCGATGGTGTCATGTCCCTGTCATCTCTCCCATTTGAAACCATTGTCGAGACCAACTTCCAATATGCAGCGACCAATTTCTTCCTGTACTCGCCTAGAACAGGCCCTTGGGATTCGCCTGAATTGAGTGGTATTCTCTGCCAGTCTTCCTCAAGCAGCGGAGGAGCATGATTGGAGCCCCGAAGGACAGCAAATCCCGCATTGACTTCTGCATTGTGTTCAGTGACCAGGATCACGCCTTGTGGTTTAGGTTTAGGCAAAGCCGTCTGATCCACCTGGTCCGAGTTCAAGCCCCCACCAACTGCTGGTTGGAACTGGACCTGGAAACCCACTATGCTGCAGACGCTGTGCTTCTTGCCACAAATCTTCAACTTCAAAAAGCGTGACAGGTACACAGTCGCTATCAAGGAGCACAATGTTGAGACCAGGAAAGACCAGGCAGAGAGCTGCCAGGACAAAGGTGCCTGCCCATATGTGGTGGACCAAGTGAAGACCACTGGCTTGGCTGACAGGGAAGAACACCACGCCACAGAGCTCCCGAGCAGGGCCCTGCATGCAAGCACGGCTGGACCGCCAGGCTGCCACTGCAGGCCAATGCTGTAGTGAGGGATCAGGATTGTCCAGGTTGGTTAGATCACGATTATCAACGAGGACATACACTGTGGAAAGGAACCGCAGGTGGCTCCTTCTGGCAAGAATAAACCGAACAAGAGGCTCCAGTCCGGTTTGCCAATATCCTCAGTAGTTTCATATGAACGTTGGGATCCCCAATGCGGAAATCCACCCCACTTCCATAGCACTGAAAGAACGACACCAATATGTGAAATATTCAAGAGCAACATCAACTGGTACTTCTTTCCGAAAGAAGCACAGCGGAACATGTCCTTTCTCAAAACAAGCACTATACTTGCCATGATCATCCTGAGCAACTACTTCACGGAGTCTAAGACATCGCAACATTGAGCCAGAGCAATTTTCAACTTTCTCAACCGCATTGGCATGTCCTTTCCTGTCATTGGAGGTCCTCTTCACTGATGACTTCCAATGTTCATGCACTGATTGCGCAGTAGGCGGCCTAACCCCCGAAGAAATTGGCATAGCATACGGCAAAGCATGGTCAATCCTGAAATTAACACCATTGACAGTATAGTGATTGGGAAAGGAACCAGGAATGGCAGTTGATATTCGAAACTGAAGATATTCATCAACATGCTGTTCCTCATCAGCGCAAGTCACGATTTGGAAGTTGAATCCAAAGATTTTCTGTTGAAGCCAGATCACTATGGCCGATTCTTTAACGGGAGACGTTAAAAGGCTCTTGAGTTCTTTGCTCTTAATTTGTACAGGATAACTGGGAAGAGAACCAATGCGCCCAAACGACACACAGAAGGCGAGTAAAGTGGGATCAGAGGCACATATACCAACGCTACGGATATTAAGGCTGAAGGCACCTTGCGCTTCGGTAGTTGGAATAGGGAGTTCAGCATAGTGCATGAGCCTGATGAGTACACTAGCATCAATACCTTCAACATCAATGACAATGGTACTCCGAGCAGCACAATAAAAGTTGATGTCACACCTTGTAAGGAAATTTGCAAACTTCCCAAGCTTCAAGTGATCAAGATGTCGACAAAAAAGTAAGGACTTCTCAATCTTAACATCACCTTTGCCATTCTTCCAATTAGTCCAATACTTTGTCTGTACCGACCCAGTAGTGCCTTCCTTCGTAATTCTTCTGGCCAGCTGAACAAGCGCATGAAGCTTCTGTCGGTAATCATGGCTGCGGGATCCAGGACGAAAGGATAAAGACTTATAATTTTGTCCTCCTTCAATGTCAAAACAACCATTACGGCTCTGACTGTAACACTTCAATGATCCTTGATTGTCATGAAGAATATCAGTTATACCTTCATGATCTAATACATGTTTGGGAAATAGAATCTCATCAAGAGGATCAGAAGGCTTAGTCCAAAACAATTTGGTTTCTCCAATGAAAGAGCTTTGAAAGATAAGTCGATAAGCAACAGTGCCATATTTTCGAAGAACATCTTTGGGAATGTCGACAAGAAAGTGGATAGCCTTGATATATTTACTGTCAGTGCCAAATTTGCTCAGGACTTCCATGGCAATGCCAAATGGATCAACCGCATGATGACAGGCAAAAACAGCTTCAAAGCAAAAAGACTCATCTTTGTAGTTTGTAAGAGTTCTTCGAATGCTGCCAATGCTGGGGAAGACAGCAGCCAACTTAACTGAATGGCTAAGAAGGTAATCTTCAAACTTATCATGTGTACAAACCTGACAAGTTTCATCAGACGACAACCATCCAGCATCATTGCAGAGAACCACTCGTGGGAGACTCGATGAGATCTTCTTAATACTATCAACCACAAGTTGTTGGGCGGCAATAGGAATCTCATTCATGATGAGGAGACAAAGGATCCACGGCTTCAGCCACAAACGAATGAAAGAACACAACTTCCCAAACAAGAAAGAGACCAACTTCTCTTCCGATCTTCACAACCAAAAATAATAACAGGAAAGAGACCAACTTCTCTTCCAATGAATAATCGATGAAAATCACAAACAAGAGAAGAGGCCACGTCAAAATTTTTCAAGCAAATCTCAACTTTTATGAAGGGACCAACTTCCTTCCAAGATGAGACACAAAGCTCAACTTAATGAAGGGACCAACTTCCCTCCAAGGCAGACCCACCTACGATGAAGAGACCAACTTCTCTCAAACGGCTCTTCCTGCTGCTGTCACCTGGCCAGAGCTACTAACCTACTACCCTAAAGTAGGTGTTCGCTCCAACCGACTTGGGCCGATACAGCTTGAGCCAAAGGGGGGTACGGATGAGTGGTCGTTCATCAGAATCTACAAACAGTGACCGAAGTCTAAAGAAGAACTCGATGCTCTGCTTTGACAGGACCGCCAGGTGCAACCGCACAGACCCGTATGAAGAAAATCCTATCGTGGTGCTGCAATCAAAGAAGTTCAAGTATGGTGGAAGCAATGCAAAGAGTGGATGGCACACTTTAAAGAACAAAGTGAGCCGTTTGTCTTCGACTTCAAGAACCTGTTGAAGGCGCTATCAGGAAAGGAAGCAGAAGCACGACGTTGTCTGAAGCCTGATGTTTTTTTTTT
>DF239537.1:0-57776 GCA_000507305.1 Breviolum minutum Mf 1.05b.01
TAGGTATGTATATACACATATATACACATATTTATGTACATATATATACTTCTCAGAAGGAATGTTTACATATTTTTTGGGTGACGTGCAGGAGACTGCAAAATGTAGGCTCACATTGACACATACCAGACCTCCGCGCTTCTCGGTCTCTACATTAAAATAGATGCTACGGATTTCAACATGAGGAAAACTGTGTGCCAATTGATTCAATACCACATGGCAATGAACTTTCAGATAGATTTGTTCATTTTCCTTCAACAGCTGTGACTCCCACAATGGCCATACACACGCTGTGACATGCTTCCATCGCTGTCCCTAACTTGCTTTGCTATACCAGCTTCCACAGAAGCTCAAGCCAAAGATAAATTGTTGTGCCGAGAGAACAAGTGGCAAAATCCAAAGTCAAAGAACATGGATTCCAATCCAAAAAGAAAGATATTTATATCTCTGAAGTTTTCTTTAGAGAGAAAGGATGTTCCAGCCATTTCCATCCCATTTCCGTGAGATGGGATTTTAAAACACCGTTTCCAAAGACAAAAAAGGGTGCCCTTGCCATGAACCTTTGCGAGCGAAGTTTGCCTTTGAGTGATGAAGAAATGAAGATGACTGGACAGTTGGTTCTTCGTGCCATGAAACATCAACAATTGGAGAATATCTGCAGCTTGATGGGCCAATATGGTGAGGAAGGTTTGGCGTTTCGACGACTGGTTTTTTTCTTTGGCATCACCGGATGTAACAAGAGTGATGCCGAATGGGTGCCAAGAGCTGCTTGGCGTGATTTGTTTTTTTTGAACAAGCTTGAGATACCAGGAGCTGATATATTCTAGTGAATTCAATCAGTTGCGAAAAAAAGTCTGGCTATGTAACTATTTCAGTATAGATTGATAGCTTTTTGGGAATTCCACGTGGGAACCTTACAACAAATGGCAAAAAAAAAGCTCTCAAGTCCCGGCATCCGGGAAGAAAACGTAGATCTGGGATGTTTGGGGACCCTCCTTGAGGTGAACCCCCATCAGACCGAGGTGGTGACTCGCACATTGGACACAGGGTCCTTTCAAGGGAAGCAGAAGAAACACTTCGAGTGCCATGGCACAAGGGGTTTTGCGTCAAAGAGGGATGCGTGTTTATTGGAGTTTCGCTTATGGGTACTGTTTTTTTAAAAATATTTTTTTCGTGTTGTGGTGTATTTGACTTGTTTTGGTTTTGCAGCTTGAATGCAGGACATTTCAGAATTTCTATGGAACTAACAGAAGGGATTATGAGGGGAGATGGTGAGGAAAGGGAAGGCACTGCAGGGCATCATTGTTATGTATCTAGGGTCAATTCATCTGATCTGGATCCCAAAGCTCCGAGATTTCCGATGTTTGTGCTTTGATTTGAGGAAGATGGTAGCCAACGCGGAGTGCAGTAGACAAGACATGGTTTTACTCTGGAGGAAGATGGCCAGGGGAAAGGGATGCTCTCCTGCAAGCTGAAAAATTCGACTTTTGTTTGGAACTTGTTGCTATGGACTAGGGCAGGGAAGATTACATGTTGGGGTTTGACCCAAAGATACTGCCAGTGTTTCATGGAGTTGCAAAAAGCTGATGACTCAGTGCCACCCAGAGACTTCCACCCACTCGGGATTAAAGGGATCTTGATGTGTAGCAGTGTAGACAAAGTCTTGCCCCTCCCTGAAATACTTGTAGATCTTTTGGTTTTATACTTCAGGCTTTTAGTGCTCTGTGTGTAAATTCTTCCTTAAGTTGCAACCACAATCTGCAGCGCATACTCCTTCAACAACCCAAATTGCAAAGTCATCATTATGGTGGTCCGCGTTTTGACTTGACATGCATAGTGGTTCCCAATGACAATACTTTGGCCAGCTTCAGGAAAGAAGGAATGGCCTCGATTGGGTCACCGTGAAGACTTTCAGAAGCTTAAAGGTTGGTTAAATGAGCGCTCCTTGTTGAGTAGGTTGTCTTTACGTCGACTTAAGAGATGCTTGGATGCTTGTTATGAGTGGTGCTCATGCCATAACCTTGCGATGTTGGGATCATGACATAGAGCTATACGCTATCATCCAATAAGTACCAACACTTTGAGTAGATTTAGGTGTTTGAGAACACCATTTTGAGACAAGTGCGAATGGAAAGGCAGAGGTTCAAAGATGCGATGTTGCACATGTTGGGGGAGTTCCATGGGTCAACTAATTTCAATCAGGAAAAGGGTTGGAAGAGCTGCACCTGCCCTTGGAGAAGAGCATCTTGGAGAAGTTTTTTTTGTTTATAGGTTATAGGTCTGCGTGAATTATAGTTACTCAACCTTATTCACTCCCAAGATAAGCTCAGTTATTTATGGTTGATGAAATATTATGTATGGTTCATACAAATTTGTTTGTTTGGAACATCATATACATATATGTGATAATACGTGTACCGTGTACATCTCTCTCTCTCTCTATATATATATATACATTCACTTATACACCTTGTTGAGGGAGTTTCCAGAAATGATGCTACCTGCATTCGGAAACAATCCATCGAGGTGACCCTAAATCATGATTTAAAGAATTGTCACTGCAAGACAATTCTGTCGGACTACCAAATTGAGCCGCCCAGGTATTCTTTGGGGCAGTTATCATTCACGCTTTTCGACATGCGCCACGTCCGGATGGATGCCTGCGTATCATGGCACTTGGTTTTACGGCCTTTGGAGCATCCTTCATCATGGCATCATTTTGGAATCCAGCAATGAGGGAAAAGGCTTGGGTGGCTGGGATACCCCTTTCAACACTACACACACATTGACACATCCATCGATCCGCGGTCGAATTTCCCCCATTGGGAGGCCTTGAGTTTTGGGAACCTGGGGTCTACGTCACACGACGTTTCGACACGGCACAGCAATACGCTCGGCCACATCAGCTCTTTGAAGATGGCAATTTCTACCGCTGCGTTCTCAAGGCCGTGTTCTGCAATGAAAAAAAGAAAACAGAACATTACGTACGCAGAATTTTCAACTGCCATGTACAGCACATGACTTTATAAGGGATATTCTTCTTCTTCTTCTGCTTCTTCTTCGATTATGTATTAGCTTACAATATAGGTCCTGTTGTGGGTACAGATTATTTGCAACAAACATACCAAAAAAGAGTTGATCCCAGATGGAAACCGTACGATGCAATTCTGAAAGCATGCTCCTTGAACTGCGCGGATTCGGCAGGTTCTGTACAACCCAGATCTTGTGCGAAAACAACGAACTCGAGGAGGTGATCAAGTGTCATGGTCCCAATCATTTTGAACAATTCTGTGTAAAGACACCAAAGTATCCATAAATTTCATAGGAACTGAGAATATGAAAGATGCCACATGCTTGACAAAAAAGGGTCTGTTCTTGGGGCATATTGACTTACAGGGTTGTTGTACCCTCTAATTTCTGCTATAATTTCCATCAGAAAGCGCCTTGCATAATGGGCCTGCTGTACTACATGGCTATTCACCTGGGTGCATTTGGCCATCAGTCTTGAAGCTAAAACATACCATGGTGACCTTTGAGATGCGGGATCCTCACAGAGGTGTTTTGGTGTTTTGGAATGGCCAGTTTTTTTTTCACTTGTGAGAAGGGTCGGGTCTCCTTGTCCCAAGGCGTAGGAGTTGTGAAGTTGCTTCTTTTGTTGGAAAACTTGGATGTTGGGATGTTGAACTTTCCTAGCAAAAGTTCCGCCAGTTTTGTAGAACGAATCTACTTGGGTCGCATTCGCCGAGGGACTCATCCCTACTGTCACAGAGACTAAAGTGCGAAGACTAGGGATGTTTTTCAGATCTCGGACATTTTTGCAGCCCAGTTTTACATCGCAAAACAAGAGAAATCTTGGGTCTTTTTCATAAGCTGCTGTGCCTAGTAGAGCTTTGTTTCTAGTGTCCTAGGTGGTGGTTTCAAATATTGTGTATTTTCACCCCGAAAATTGGGAAAGCTTCCCCATTTTCACTACTATGGAACCAACCACCAACCAGCTGTCGATTTTCGTAGCCCCTTTCCCTGGATGGCCTGGCTGCCATGGCAATCAGGTGGTTGTACCAAGCTGCGGGGCCATCATTGCTGGCGTATTTTTTTGTGCAGATGATCCGCCCATGAAAGGAGAAGAACGTTTCGAGGATTGGACAGATGAGGCTTGGACCAACTATGAAAAAACCCCGCAGAATTTGAGGTTGCAGAAAACGTTCATTCAAAATACTAGGGTGGTGGCAACTCAAATATTTGTTATTTTTCATTCATACCTAACTACTTGGGGAAACGATCCAATTTGACTTTTGCATATTTTTCAGATGGGTTGGTTCAACCACCAACTAGAAGATGATGATCTGAATTTCAAACTTCCATGTATCGAATCAGTGCTGACAACCTTGGGAAGTCAGCCAAGTCCTTCTGCAATGATCCAATGTTAGATACGTGCGGCCAAAACCGAACATTGGAACCTGAAAATCATCCCTTGTGAACTGACAATCATCTTAGAAATTTCCATTTATTTTTGTATATTGTGAGCCAAGGAGCTGGAGATTATTCCAACAGGAGCTGCTTCTTGGCAGCAACCATGGTGGGGCAGTTGGTGTGTTGTTAAGGCATGGTTTGCTTTGGCAGAATTAACATCTCAAAGATGCATACAACACATCTATCTATCTATCTACCTATCTATCTACCTATCTATCTACCTACCTATCTCTCTCTCTCTCTATCTATCTATCTATCTATCAATCTATCTATCTATCTATCTTTCTATCTTTCTTTCTTTCTTTCTGTCTGTCTGTCTGTCTTTCTTTACTTTNNTCTCTCTCTCTCTCTCTGTCTATCTATCTATCTACCTATCTATCTACCTACCTCTCTCTCTCTCTCTATCTATCTATCTATCTATCTATCTATCTATCTATCTATCTATCTATCTATCTATGGGGATATGTTTGGTTCACGTCCTGTGGGGATATGTTTGGTTCGAACAAATTCAGACACCATTTGTTCTTGATTTGTGACGCGGCGCGGGGATCACGCAGCAGTTTTGGGAAACTGTCAGTATTGTGAAGCATCCATCGTGGAGGTGACGTTCTATAGGTTGAAGCGATAGATCCTCATCCTGATGTACAAGAATTGATCTGTAAAACTGCTTAAATTCATAGTGTTGAACCCTCCACTACCAGCGATTTTTCAGCGTTTCCAAAACATGAAATTGGGAAAGCAGGACCAAACTTCCACATACTTGGAAGGGATTGGCTCTAGTTAGTCTCGGTCCTATACAACTCTTGTAACTAAGGAAAAGACTACACTTTTGCAGGACCGCGGGTGATGTTGAGTAGTTGAACTTTCGAATTATTCGAATAGCTAAGGAGCCAAGGATGATGTAAGTGCACATGAAATTGCCATAAAGGAACCCCAAATGCTCCCAAGATCATTGGATGAAATTGTTGGCACAACTGGCAATGCAGAAGGCTCGCCTATCACAAGTAAACTTGGGCAACTTCTACACACCCCTGAAGCAATTGAAAATTCATGTCTTCGTGAATGACAAGCCGAGCCTTGATATGCTAAGCAAATCGGCCTTTTTTGTGGGTGGGTTTGGGAGAAGCACGGCATCTCCAAGTCACGTGGCATGTGAAAACACCGAAGTGTCACTTGTTGACTGATCATGATGAAATAAGAGGATGGTTGATGGAAGAAACCCTTTTCTGAACATACAGTAATTCTTAGACAAGAGAGACCAAAGAGGCAATGGCAGCCTATTCGTTGTGTGGTAGGGTGCACTTCTTAAAGTTGACGTTCTGAATCTCCTGCACAGCGCATCACAGTTTGTCGAGAAACACTTGCACCCCAACCGCTCCTGGTTAGGAGATAGTAGGATACTAGTCTTTTGAGGATGCCAGAGATAGATGATCGGATGATACAGTTGGGTGTTAGATTGAAAGGTGTCATATCAGTACCCCAAATGGGATTTGGATCGGTGTTAGGATAAGCTGCCAGGACGCTTCTCCACGACAGACCTTTCAAGAGCCTGCTGATGATGCTACCAACCTGCCGTTCTTGGAGGCATGGTGTCTCAAGTGTGCCAGTTGACCCCCTGAAATTTGAGATTGTGATGATCTCATAGGTTGGGATATTCTATAAAAAACAAATTGTAGAGATGGGGGTTCACCCCTTAAAAACAACATAGTCACCAAGCATTTCAGGTACCTAAAATGGAGGTACGGTACTCACCTATGTAAGCTGTATGTTAGGGGTATGTAAGGGAAAACCCGCCCCCAAAATAGCATAAGGTTCAATACCATCATTTTGGTACCTGAAACTTTTGTTGACATAGCTTTGGCACTTGGAAAAGTGCTGGTCAAGATTTAGAAAAATAGGAGACTGATTCTGCTTGTAGAAGCTGTTTCTTACTACATTTGGAAAAGAGATGTTTTATCTCCCACAATCAATGATTGCAATTCCAATCCATAGCAATTCTAAGAATTCTTATTGTAAGTAATTGTGAATGAACATGGTAAAGAATTAAATTCTTCCTACATTTTGCCAAGAGCTAGCAACCATGTAACATGAGTATGTTTCTCGAAAAGGATATGTTAATGATTATGGTAATCATGTGTTTCAGATCTCTTGCAATCAACTTGTGAGAAACATGACTTTGCTTGTTCAAACTCATAGTCAAAAAGAACTGTTTCATCTCTGCCATCGGTTTTGCCCAACGTCTTTTGATTGTAGTGATTGAACAAAATCAGTGGAGAACTTTGGTAAAGAATTGTTTTAGCTCTTACAGTATAGGTTTTTGAATCAAGGTAAATGCAATGAATATGTTTTTTGAAAACACATCAGATGACTTTGGTAAAGAATTGTTTTATCTCTTACAATGCGCTTGTTCAAGAAACGTAACTGATTTTGTTTGTTGAAAACAATGCAGTTAATCAATTTGGTAAAAAATTGTTTCATCTCCTACAATCTACTGTGTCAATGAAGGTACATGAAGTTGCTGATTGAAAATAAGTCATTCATGCGGCAACTAAATGTAAAAAATGGTTTTAATTTTATCTCTGACAACCCATATACACATTTCCAACAAGATCAATAAATTGAGTATGCTTGTTAATTTCTCCCAAACAATGAAACATCAAACATAAATAAGTAATAAGGTAAAAACAACTGTAGTTTATCTTATTCATTTTGGATAGATATGATACAGGGTGTCTTTCATTTTTTTTTTGGGGGGGACCCCCATCTATGCAAGTTTCTACAAGATCCCAACCTAAGACTCCAAATCTGATGGTCATCATTTCATCATGATACATATATTTGCAGGTATATATATATATATACATAATTAAACGTATAATATATACATATATTATATATGGCAGTGCCAGAAATGGGTGTTTTGCACATTTTTTCCATCCCGTTGTGTACTTCCAGGCCTCTGACCACGGACGTCAAGATGAGCAAAACCAGCTGTTTCCTTCGAAGAGAGGCAAAACAACGAAAGCCACGAACGCGACGAAGGCCTTGAAAGTGGAGGAAGACTTCGTGAATGGTGATGCGCTTTTTGGAGAAGCAGCGAAATCCAGAAAAATGAAGAGAAAAATGAAGAAATGTCAGAATCATGAGGTTTCAATCCCAGGACTCAAGGATCCAGGAAAAAGGCGTGCTCCACGAAGGGTTTGTCAGAAGAAGACCTCGAAAAAACGCCAAAGAGTTCAACTTGCCGCCAAAGCTGCGGAGGTGTTTCACGCCAAAGGCACCCGTGTGCACGAGCGAAAAAAGGGCAATTTTCAAGTCCTTTCACGCAGGAGGATGGCCCTTCCTCCCATGGAAGTGGAAATGGGTCCCTCCAATATGATCGTTTCCTTTCATGGAAGGGGTAGTTTTCCACTGAACCATGATTATGGGGAAAGAGTAGCACAGCTATGTTACAGCTTTGGGAATGGTTTCTCCTATTTGTTGCACTTTGCCTTGGAAACAGGAACTTTGCTGCTTCTCTGTAGATTTTTGGTAGTCCTAGGTGCGATGAGAAACATGACTTGGGATTCTTTGCACTGCGAAAAGTTGGTTCAACTCTTGGGATGCTCATCTCAGCATGACGCCAAGGTTGCTTCAATTCTTGCGCTGTGACGGCTTCGGGCCCGTGCGATCGCAAAATTGAAAGCGGGCCTAAACCCATGCGTTTCTTGGGGTTCGTTGGTTGTCCGGGATGAGCTTTGCACCTGCAGTTTCATGGGTAAAAACGAATGCCCAACCACTACCAACCCAAAAAACCAAGTGGTACGAGGAATCCCATAATACTAGGCCACCAAAACAACAACCAAAACATCATTCAAGTCTGACTTCAAGTCCTTGACTCAGATGGAGCTCTATGCTATTATCACATGTTCTCCTAGCTTTCTTAGATCTATTCCACCTCTTCCTGCTGACAGGCCTTGTGACACAAATCCGTTGGGCAAGACATCCACAAAGGTGTTTGGAGGTGTTCCTTGGCCCTGTGTTGGGTTGTTTGGTGGATGGTCTTTCGGTGGAAAACACACAAAATCCCAGAAATCACCTTCCATTCACACCAAACTCGTACTCTTCTGCCAGTCGCGGACCAAAATTCATAACAAGAGTCGTTGCGTTGGACCGCTTCGTTGTTCCGAAAGGACAGAGGTGCAACCCTAACGATGAATGACGCAACACAAAGTGCATGAAAGTTTCAAATGTTTCCTGACGGATGTAGATATTGAATTTGAGACTCGTCACCATGAGGGGTTCACCAACTGTCGAGCTGACATGCCGAGGTCGAGGCATGACAGGAGGGGCTCAAGGGAATGAAGCTGAGATGTACTTGATGGATAGGTGACTCTACTTGAGATGTATGAAACTGTGAAGAGACTGGAATCTTACCTCCGTGAACCGACAGATTTGTTTCTCCCAAAACAGTTTCTTTCATATACCCCAAATGATCCTCCAAAAAAGGTTGGAAAAGCATCCTAGGTGGATCATTCAAGGGGATGTTGTTTACATGTTCATTTCTTTATAGCCGGGTTTTTGGAATGTTGGGTCCCCATGCCATGGGTTTCCAAATTGACCGCAAGGAACCTCCGGATGTCTGACTGCCGTCATGGAGGCCAACTCACTTCACTTCACTGCATGGTTCAGTGGAAAATGGGACTTATCTCCATCCAATGATCCTTTCCTTTCATGGTTTGGAAGGGGTGGTTGGTTTTCCACATTCTCCCATGGATTCATGGGAGAAAGTACGGTATACCTTGGTAAAACCTTCACCACCTCATGGTCATCCCAAGAAATTGAGGGTCCTTCACCACCTCAGGGGATCCTTCGCTTCCACAACAGCGTTTTTGGACACCTGTGAACGAAGGCAACATCAGGCACGACTGTTGGTTCTGGAGGTGTAGCAGTGTAGCATTCCGAATCAACGTCATACATGATGCATCACCTCTGATGATACTTGAACGAAAGATGACTTTGTCAACACAGTCCCATCTGAGAATTTCAATGGTCACTTTATCATTTTAACATCTCAGGTGGGCAGCTTTCCCATCTATGTGCCTCGACATGGGTGGCTTGGTTGATTTTTTTGAGGTTGCTGCGAGGGTCGAATGGAATGGTCATGTATTCAGAAAGCCAAAGAACTGTTCCATGTGTTTCACAATCTCTCTGCAACGCAAAATAAAATGTTGTCATAGACTGTAGTATATCCATATTATATATATACACACTATACATTTATGTATATATATATATTTACATATATAGACCATATATTTCCATATACGTATACCTATACACATCATTTATATAAATGATATTATATGCATCCTTGTCCTCCTTGCGATGAATGCCCCATAGAAATTTCCATCCTCCAGGCGGCAATTCTGCGTTGCTTCAGTTGAAGGACTGTGTCTCTGGGCGGCAAGCCGCTGCAACGCCTTTCCCCGTGGTTTGGTACTTCTGCAGCATACAACTGCATCCGCTAAGAACCGGGGCTAATTCAGCATGACAGTTGGTTATAGCCGATAGCTACTCTACTGCAAGGGACCATTCTCGGGTCACATGCGGGTGTTGTGTCTTTGGACGCTCCCAACGCATCTCAAAAATTGCAAATGAAGTGCAACCTTTTGATCTTGGGGACTTCCTCTATTTGATCCACCAGACATGCACCTGCTATGAATTGTTGAACATTTGTTACTCTTTGAAGAAACCACGCAGTTCCTCGGTCTATTTCCATTGGACCAGTGGTGTGTCAAAGGGTTCACCTTTCGGGATGGGTTTGAAGGCTTAGGATGATGAACATCTTCGCCAAAAACACATTTCGTTTTGAGCAGGGTTTTATATACTGCCAGCTTTGTTGAAAAATCAACCAACCAACCAACCAACCAAGCAAGCAACCAACCAATCTACAGTATCTGCAGTAACTTTCTTCACTTTCTATCTATCTATCTATCTACCTATCTATCTATCTATCTATCTATCTATCTATCTATCTATCTATCTATGTTTAACAACTTTTTCAGCGGATTTTGCAGCTAGACCAAAATGGCTCCTTTCGTTTTCAGATCCACCATTTGAGTCACTGCCGTCGGACCCGATGGATTCGATGGATTCGATGGGTCAGCCAAGGTCTTTGATGAAACGGGAAGCGTTGATTTGGGACAGAGGTGTCGAGTTTTCCGTCCAAAATGGTGAGTCACTATTGCGACTAGAGATTGGTGAAAGGCTTTTTCTTTCAACTCACAGTGATTTTTGTATCTCTGATGTGCCTCAGATAGGCTTTTTTTTTCATCCCAAAGAGAAAGCAACAGGGTTGAAATTGTCAGTTTGAGACCCCTAATATCGCCCCAATCCCAACAAAGAAACCATGACACATGGATCATCACTTCGAACCCCTCAAACAAATCTCTATGAATCTGGAGCCAACATGGTGGGGTGTTGTTGATGCAGGTTCTCTATGCCATCAAGTTTGGATGGTCCGATTCGATGGACTCATCAGTTCCCTGGAACTTTTGGTTATGGGGGAAGTTTTGGAGGAGGAATCATACGGATACATCAGCAGCAAGACTTGGAAGATACCACATTTTTTGACATAGTTTTACTCTATTCACTGTTCTAATTCCCAGTGTTTCGGATGATTTCCGGAACCGATTTTCGATGATGAATGGAAAACATAGCCAACGACAAGGGAGCCGTGAATATTGTGCTAGGAGCTCCAAAGTGCGACTGGAGATTTCTGAAATGCCAATTGCAAGCATTTCAGTGGGGAACCACTTGGGTCATCCAATATCTATTGTATATTTTTTTTCCGTTTTTTTGGCATGGACCCATCTATGATCCATGTAATCTGATCTATGACGCGAGTAATGGGGTAATGGAAAAATGCTGAATGGTGCTATGAAGGAATTATACCGTGATGATTTGAGGATCCTTCAGTATTGTGAATCATTCTAACTTGATCAGACTTAAGTCGCTGAAAGTTGTCATAAGGCTCAAACCTTAGAGTACTTGTATATATATATATATATATATAGCCTCTTGGGGTAATCTTTTTCGGCAAAATTTGGGGGGTTGGGAAGGCCATGATGGAACATGTGTTCATAGTTTATGAGGTTTTTTTCCGGTGATTTCCTTGGAGGTACCTTTGCTTCATGGGAAATGTGATCCAAGCCCGTGACAATGAGGTGTTGGGAGGTTCATGGTGACTTTGTCCGATTGGCAGCTTGTGATGAGCTTGGCCACTTGGTGCGAAAGATGGGTCCCAATATTTTGGAAAGATGGTTATCATCAAATCATACAACTTGGTAATGGCAACAAGTACCAGCCCTCTGCCTAAGGAAGAGGTCAAAATTAAAACCCTCTTTTCCATTATGAATGTGGAGGTAAAGATCACAAGATTCTTTTTTGGGGGGTTTAGGAAATTGCAACCAGGTCTTGTGAGTGCATTGACTGAATCAACCTTCTCTGCAAAAAACATATTCATGCAAAAAAAAGGGATTTGTGTCCTCGCAGTATGTACTGTCTGGCTACCTTAGTTTGCCTTCAAGGAGGTCATGATCATAGACGCCCTTCGGCCGAGGGAAAGATGCCCAGCAGAAGTTTTGGGTGCCGCCCGGTGGACAAGAGAAGCTTTGCGCCGAAGGCGCGAATACATGGGTAGCATCGTTGTGTAGATGCCCTTGTATTGTGGAAACAGGTGAAAATACCGAGAGGTGGCTTGTTAAGGTTTGAATGCACAAGCTGATTCATGAAGGACGTGTACAGATTTTAGATATTTCGAGTTACATCATTTGGTGAACTATCATTTGTTGGTTTCACAGCTTTGAAGAAACGGATGACATCATGTTGGGAAAGTGTGGGACCCAACAGGATTGGACTCGACTGCCGCCATCAGCAGCCTCCATTCAGATTCAAGTGACTGCCTTGACTTCCCAAAATTTTGGGGATCGGGAGAAGATGATCAAGTTCAACAGATTACAGTAATGATTTAATGTAATAAGATCTACCCCTCTACTAGGTACGTGATTTGGGGTTTCTCCTGGTCCATGCCAGACTGAAACATCTGAAGGTTTGTCGTTGGCCAGCAGCACAGGCGTGGGCACTGTTACACTCAGTGCACCAGCCAATCCAGTGATTGAATCCCCAGTTTCAAACCGGCCAAAGTCAGTAGTTATGTCGCTATGAACAATTTGGAGGAAATGATGAAATTATTGGAAGCTGAGAGAATGAGAGCGGATGATACGTGGATGGTATCCCAAAAAACAAAAGCCATGTGGACTGAAACCCAATCAGGTGCACCGTTGCTAGCCCGAGCAGCAGCCTTGTCAGCTACATGGATCAAATTGAGGGGCCGAGGGATCTCACCGAAGTGATTTCAGAACAATTGAGGGAAGTCCAACTGACAATGCCTGGAGTTACTGAGATTTTCTTCTATCATATGCTTCCATGCTGGTTCTGATTGAATTCATGAGGAATCCAGCAGATTGGGCTCACGTTTATTCGGTGTTTTTTGTTGTTTCCAGGCTGTGAAATAGCATGGATCAGCAACGTTGGTCACTTGTTCTGATATCGAAGCAGCATGTGGTGAATACAGTATTCATTCGTTCGGCCACTACTTTTTTATCATCCCTTGCAGGAAGACTCTTCAGAATGCTAGTTCTAAAGGTTCGAATTGTGAAGGATCCTGCTACAGAAATCTCCGATTGCCATCAATGAAGGATTGGTTCCACACACATACACACACTTTCCATCCCTCGCGTGCATGGAGCTCGTTGGGATCAGCACCAGATTTTGAAATACACTATCCCATCAGTGACTGAAACAGTTTGGACACGACATCCAAACAGGGATGTTCTAGCTTTTTGTATAAACAAACATAAGATCCAATCAATCATGCCTAAGACGATCCATATCATTCTGTTATTCAAATAGATCCAGATAGATCTACCGTCCAGGGAACTAACATATCCTCCTGAGAAGGCTTGAAGATGATTTTCCTTTTCCCAATGCGGGATATGTTAGTTTCCTGGAGGGTATGTATTTCCTTGACCTTTAGAAGAGTTCTTTTTGACTCATCCAAGGCAATGGCACTTAGTCTTCAGAAGGTCTGTACCTTGGAATCATTGAAAGATGTTGATACTTCGTTTTTTGTTGCGAAATTGCCCAGTCCTTTAAAAAGGATGGTTTTGTCAAAAGTGTTTGAAGTTAAAGATGATGTATATAATATTGAAATATTATTTACGATACAATTATCTATATCATATATATATATAACATATATGCACAGTATATCATAATGTGCATCAGCTTCAAAGCTATGAAACAGGTTACCGTTTTGGGATGAAATTCATCCCAGGAATCCTTGACTTAACATCCCTAGTTTACCTTGGTTTTTGTCAGCAAAGCACATCAACCTCCATCAGCGCTATGAGAGCCAAATTGTGAAACTTTCATTTGGCCCTGTGAGATTTGGAGGAAGAAAAAAGCACACAAAAACGGCCCCACGGCTTCGCAGCGGTCTCACCAAAAAGATATCCATGGTGAGATCCGGGGACTCATGAAGCCGTTGACAGTGATGACAAGGTTGGACCTTTGCACTTTGTAGATATAAGCAATATAAAGAGATACAATACATTACTGATATACTAGTTCTTAAATGCTTGCATACATGGTCTAACAAGTCGTGTTTTGACCTTGTTTTGATGTCACTTTAAGTTTTCACACATGTCTGGTGTAGCAGCATCCATGTTTCATTCGTGGCATCAAACATGCCCCCTGCGACAATTTCTGACAAGCATCGTCACAGATGACCCTACCCCGAATTAGACGTGTATATATACATCTAGATACATACAATATTTACATCATAGGTACTATTACTTTTGCTATCATTACTATTATTTCTAGTGTTAGCTACTATTTAAGTTACATATTTACTTATTACAGTTACTTAGTATCATCTACTATTATTTGATATTATTTGTTATAACTTCTAGTGTTTTATTAAACAATGGTCGTCATTCCATCCTTCAATGATGGCAAGGGCCTTGGGCATCCGACTTTGCTTGGAACTGCTTCCAAGCTTTGGAATGAGGTGTGCAGTGGACCATTCCTATGCCGCTAATTTCATGCTTGTTCCATTTCAACTGTTTGGAATTAGCACCACAAAAAAGGGTATTGATTCATCAAGATCGGGACACATTTTGACATGAGGTATGCTATCCTTCTCAATGTTTTTACTTGGCGATTCGATGATTCAATCTTGAACTTTCACTATTTAAAGGATCAGAATCATTAGGCTTCATCACTCCAACTCCCACATATTTCTGCTCAATCTTTGCTGCAATAGATATGACTCCGAAAACTCCGCATGTGGGATCTGAAAAAGAACTTTTGGGACTCGGTACCTGCCATGTCTGACTGTCAGGTGGGTCAAGTCTTACGAGCTGCACTTTTATTGGAGGTTAGGATTCTGCAAACGGATCGCTTAGTGAAGAGATGGAAACTGCTGCTGGCCTAGGATGAAGTAGGGAACTAGATTCCCAATCATTGATCAGCCATGATGCATTCCCATGATACCCCAGTACCCCAGTGGTGACCTTGCTTTAGACATGTTTTCTTTTTTCTGCGAATGTTTCGGAGGCGCAGGAGGGCCGTTGGGCATTGCAATCTTTGGCAGCTCCATGGCCGGTGTCGGGTTTCCAAAGTCGACGGCATGGTGACAATTCGCAGCAAACTTCAGCGGAGTTGACATGAAGATTTGCAGCTCTCAGGGATTGTTGATGATTATTGATTGTTGAGCCTAGTACCAGCATTGAAAAAATATATTTCCTTCATGGTACTGGATCTAGAGAAGGCAGACATTCTGGTGAGAGTCAGAAGCAACTTGATGATTTTGGGAAGATTTTGGGTGACAATGTCATGATTCATTTTCTGGTTTGGCTTGGTCGTTTTGGAATCCTAGCATCCAAGTGACAAGTCCTTTCATCCAAGGGAAACTTGAAAGAAAACATATACGTATATGTATATATACATACTCTTATTCATATTATATATATCCTATATATATATATGTAAGGATTGGAAACCGTTCCAACTTTCACCAAGCCCACAACTCACCCTCCACAAAATGGTCATCCAGGACAGAGTTCCTAAGCCTTGCTCAGAGTGCTTACCAGGAGTTGAAGCAGATGGAAGGCCATGTAGTTCCCTGACGGTGGGTGGCTTCTCCTATTGTTGGAACACCTGGAAAAAGGGGAGAAGAAACACTTGAAAGCCAACGGGACACACATCAAAAAGTCAGAAACACACACACAATCATGATGAGAATGCGAAAAACAGACTGAATGTGTTTCTTCTTTTTGTTTGTGCCTGGTTTCATTTTGATTTTGTGCTTTTTATTATTGCTTGTGATTTGCTTAGCTTCTTGCTTTATCTTTATGAATTGAGTCAAAGGACATGTCACTGGTGGGAATAACTCAAGGTAGCTGCTTCAGCTTGCAATAGTGATCCTTTGACTTGGAATCTGTAAGTTCCGTACTGCAAGTGCTTCCCAGTAGACTGATGTTTCACATATCATGAACATGATGGTCCTGAGTGTACAGACCAAATTCATTAGATTTACTAGATTTACTGGCTGCAAAAACTGTTTGAACAAATGGTTCCTCCATGAACATATTTGACTCTGGAACAGGTGCCCTTTCCTTGGGTCCCTGTGCCTGTGACATGAGCCTTTGGCCTCCAGCAGAGGTGCGTGCCTCTGGGGAAGTTGATTTCCCCATCGATTTGATGGCTTTGGCAGTGCTTCCAGGAATGGAACACAAATGGGATGGTGGATTAATACTATTGTGAATCTTCATGTCAGTGGGCTCGACCTATAGGTCGTAGCAGACCTTGTTGATGAAGGATTCCTTATGGGAACAGGAACCTCCCTATCATCCGTAAACCGTCAGGCTCAAGCTGTGCTAGCTGCGCAAGTCATTTTGGAGGTGGGCAACCATGTTGTAAAGAGAAGAGATATATGACAAAACTCAATGGGTTGTGATTCAAGTACCTGAAGTTGTGTACTCAAGTGTGAGTAAGTATATGGGAGATTCGCAGACGCACCGTTTGAGGGTTGTAGTCTTTTAGCAGTCCCCGAGCTGTGACTTAAAACACCGTCATGATCAGATGCTCTGTTTTGTGCAATATCCGTTTTTTTGGCATATTTTTTCCAGTTTTTTTTGAATGTTTCCTTGGTATGCGTATTTTGCCTCTTTAGAGATCATTCGAATCCCGTTTTTTTCAACAGCCAAGTCTCTAAATTCCGTGATGGGAGTGGATCAAAAAATGTGTGCCCCGCTGAAGTGCTGTTTTTTTCTGTGCTGACAGGATCTCAACAAGTCGATAGAGCCAGATGTGGACAAAATCTATGAGGCAAATCGCTCCCAAGTAGCGATCAGACCTGGAAAAAATCCACAGAAATCAGATGGGAAACAATAAGTTGGACACACTGAAGGCTATGACAAACTTCCTTTTGAAAAAGAATTTCAAGGTCCAAAAATGCAATCTGCCATACCTTGGTTGGTTGATTTATAGAAGTGATTATATCTCGGCCAGGTATCTTTGGGAATTCTAATGATATGCCATTGTAAGGATCTCTATGCAACCAACCAGTGCAATGGGATGGGACTTTTTTTTTGGTAGCTCCCAAGACTCGATGTAGATTTTGGCAAGATTTCGAAGTACCCCCTGGAAGTTTAACAGCTCGCCCCTGAAAATATAGCATCCCAAAAAAAGAGTAGTCTTCCAACCATCATTTCTTCAGGGGCTGGCTGTTAAACTTCGGGAGGGTAGCTTTTGAAGGGCATGTTGATTTCCTATGGTGACTCTCCAGGTGCTAGAAACTTCTGGTGCTTGTGATGGCAGCTGGGATTCCAGGCTTGCAGCAGTTCTTGTGGAAAATTGGGGATTGTGGAGTTGATGCTTGACATTTAGAGGCACAATAGTGTGAATGATTACGTTCCTATAGATTTATATAGATGTATTTTTGTTTTGTTGGATCATCATCTACTCTCTAGGTGGCGGTTTCAAATATATTTTTTTGTTTCCACCCCTATTTGGGGAAGGTTCCCATTTTGACTAATATTTTTCAAATGGGTTGAAACCACTAACCAGCTATCAATTGCAGATTCTTGTGGGATCCTTCATCCATCAGCAACTGCGAGGCTTCTGACTGCTAGCAAGTTGCTCCCTGTCAGAAACGAGGAGTCCGTTTGTTTGATAAGCATAACCGGCTTGCTCCGGGTGAAAAAAAAGGTGCAAAACGAATTGCAAACTCGGGATTTGCTCCGGGAGGTTGCAACTTGCAACCCATGTCAAACTTTAGGGCTTGAAGGGTCGTGTGGAAGGCTTGGAAGGCTTAGAACCAGATGCAAAAGTCACTTTGGAAATGCAGAACCCTTTGTACTGCAGATTTATGTTAAACCTCGGCTCGCAATGCTTGCGAGTTGAACATCACGACATGTATCAAAGCGTCAACATGATGATGCACACTGAAACCACAGGTCGGATACTCTTTTGAGATCTGACGACAGATCAGTGGGGCCGTGCTAATCTGATAACTCTAGTAGTGCCGATGGATGTAGGCCGGATCCTGTGGCTATGGAACTCACAAAATGCCAGATCCTGAAAATGTATGCGTATAAGAATTATATGATAAACAAATACAATTTTGTTCATGTTTCATGTTTCTGCTTTATTTTGACATTTTCCTAGGAACAAAAAACGTGATCTTCAAGATCATGTAAACATCTGAAGCTCTCATGTTTCGAACTCTTGGCTTTGGGGACTTGAAGTCTACCTTTACCAGTGGAACCAGCGCACTGAAAACGCTCATGATCTCTCGCTGGATTTTGGAGATTGTCAGGTTGCTGGAGAAGCTGTTGTCATCTGCAGATTTTTGGCCAACGACCCTCTTGCGGCATTGTTGCAACCATGATTCTGATTGTATTGATGTGCAAGTCATGTGTCAAACGTGTCAATGCTGTGTGCCATGCGAAGTTAATGATGAGACACGCTGCTTTCAGCTGCCAAAAAAGGCAGGCGGATTCCCAGTGACGACATGTCAGCGGGGCCGTGCTAATCTGAAATTTCGGCTGGCACATCCGACAGTGTTTCTTGATTTGTCTTGGATCTGATGGTGAAATTGAGCAGGCTCTTGATGAGGATTTTACCCCACCGGGGTCAAAACAGCATTTTTTTTTGGGTATGACCAAACATTGAGACATTGGATGGATCCAATCAACATACATTGCACAGTGAGAAAAAACATGTAGCCATGCGGCCATGGTATCATGACTCGTGGAGGTCAGTTGTCTGACAAGATGCCAACTTGGCGATGATAAACTGCGTTGGGTTGAGAGCAACTTGAACAACCAAGTTTCAATAGTTGATTCTTAAACAACAAACTTTTGCTTCTTGTTGGGATCTCTATACATTGTACAACCCAGATATGGAATCAATACATCTTGGGAGTAGCATATGATACATAGATATAGCAACTAGGTGGTGGCAACTCAAAAAATCTTTATTTTCACCTCTACTTGCGGGAAGATGATTTCCAATTTGACAAGCATATTTTTCTAAATGGGTTGGTTCAACTCAACCACCACCTAGGGCAAGTGGTACTTATACAACCCCGTTTTATAGCTATAGACTCAGGGTGCCCAAGGCGCGGTTCAACGAACGCTTGGCTCACAGGAGGCCGAGGCGGAGGCCGAAACGTGGGATCCAAGGATTTGCCTTCCTGGAGTTGGCACCTCGGAATTTTGCAATCATTTTGTGGGTTGGAATTTTTGATGTTTATATATGGTGTATACAATATATGATGATATGATGATATATATATATATATATCTATTTTCAACTATATTTACTATAGTAAAAAAATGAACATATACAGTTTATCTCATTTTTATTATGATTAATCATACGTGGGTCGGGTTGGATTGGATTTGGTTGGATTGACACATAGTCAAAAACTTCCTGTATTTTGGTGTTTTTTTGGCGGTTTTAACAATAACGTGATTTTCAAGAATTCATTGGATTCCACAAGAATCACCCAACATTTGCAGGGTTGGTATGCGCTCCGGAATCGGTGAATGGTTCGATGGGTCATAGCTCCAACCTTCGGGGATCCGCAGGAATCTCAGGGCTCAAAGAAGCTCAGTGATGAATCATTGGAACAGGAATCAATCCATCAGATGGTGACCAGGATGATTCCAATCACTGGGTGTGGTTGTATAACTAGTTGGATAGAATTGTGATTGAGAATGACTGAAATAGGCCTTTGGCGCATATGCCACAGGTGGCATGTTTACTGCCAGAGCGTCACGGCACGTCACCTCGTGACACGGGTGGCCATATTTGGTGAAGCCATGGATTTTGCGGCCCATGCACTTCATGTGGCCATGCATGAACAAATGGCACAGGAGCCCGGGGTCCACCAGAAGCACCTTGTTACATGAGAGAATCAACCCTAAAGATTGACAGGTATTATTCGTTGGTGATGCAGGGTTTCTCCCATTTTTTAGGGTTGTTTCAAGTGATTATGGCAAACCTCGGAGCCCCTTGAATTTTTGGGAAATTTCAGGATGGGGAAAGGCCTAGGTTTCTTGAAGCCAACGAGCCCCGTGGGAAGGCCGGATACTCAAGCATCCTTTCTATCGTTGGCCCTAGGCACCAAGGCTTGAGAAATCCAAACTGTTCGTCATGCCCGCACTACTGGACATTTCAAAAAAATGAATGATTTTGTAGTTTCATATTTTTATACCACGATGATGTAAAATAACTGCACATATTCATTTGGCAATTGTTGGTTTTGTAACACTGGAGGAACTGATATTTTTACTGGGGGGTGGTTTCATTTTTTTTGATTTTCATCCCTATTTGGGGAAATGATCCAGTTTTACTAATATTTTTCAGATGGGTTGGTTTCATTCACCACCTAGTATTTGGTGAAAAAAACACATGGCGTTTCCCAGAAGTTTCTCCACATCGAAAGGAGATCAAAAATCGTGAATTTCAAGCTCGGTTGTATAGGACCTCTGGTGACCCTTGGCCATGACAGTGAAGGTGGTTGTGGATACTTTCCTGGGAAACGATCACATATCCCCACACGGGAGGTATGTTTAAAGATGACTTTTTCTTTTGTCAAGTTGGGAGATATGATATGTTAGTTTCCTGGAGGGTAAAAACTTTGGGAAAATTGGAGAGAAGGTTGGCTCGTATCCTGTTGTAGTATTTCCTGGAATTGTATCGTGTATGACATGGTCAAAGGTAGGGAAGACTCTGGCAGAAGTTGCTTGAGGAGGACTTCTGTTTGAAAAAATCCCAGGATTCCCCTTCAATTCTCCTCTGTAAGGCGCGGTGGAGAAACCCGTTGTTGGGACCACATAGGATCCAAACTTGTTTCTGACACTTTGGGTGGTCCCACGTGTTGTCATAGTATGAAACGACCCATTCTGCAAGCCAATGCGAAGCATCAAAGGGCGCTAAAATCCAAGTAAGATCCGTGGGCGAAATGATCGACCAAATTGAACAGGGGATGTCCACTCCCCTAAAAACTAACGTGAAACCTGAAAATCACCAAATTGAAAAGGAAAATCATCTGAACCAAACCTCAACTTTTGGGCTTCCATGTTGATTTTCCAGGGTGGTAGGGGAAATCGGCCGGCCCATGGTTCAACGGTTTTTAAACAGCTGCCCGGATCCGAGGAGAACGCCTTCCCAAGCGGATCGAAAGACTTTAAAGCGAAGCAGCATTTTCCACAGGACTTTCGGCAGTGTCGGCATTGAAGATGTGATTTTGGACATGGCCAAAATCTACTCTCCCCAGAACTACCAGCAAGTAAAAGCCCCTGAAAAATGGACGGTTGGAAGATGAAACTTAGTCTTCCTTTTGGGGCATTTTAGGCATATTTTCAGGGGCGAACTGTTAGTTTTTAGGGAGGCTACCAAGATAACATCATTTTGTTTGGATGCAGTGAGAATGAGAGGAATTTAGCAGGTAATTACTCTTGCAGGTGATTTGCATTGGCCAATACTGACTCAAAGTAAAGTGTTGATTCCCTATCAGACACATTTGATTCTTTCACTTGAGTATCTGAGTATCTAGACTTAAGATTCCTCACAGTGGTCAAGTGAAAAAAACAAGAAGTTGACCAATCAAACAACGGATGAACAACCCAGTCTTTGAGTCCCACACAACAAAAGCTCGAGGGATGATTTCCATCCAGGCACTTATGCAACATACCACCATCATAATGGGTAAACGGTTAATAGACTATAATACACCGTTACATAGTATATATCGCCATATGTTAACATGGGCATGGCGTTTTGGGTGCACATGTTTCAAAAAAGGTTTTAAAAACTTGAAGATACAAATGTTGTTATATTTGCCGTATCATTTGGCTACCTGTTTGCAACCTGTATGGTTCAGGACTTCGCCTTCCGCCATGCACTGCGAGGGCGGCCTTCCTTGCATAGCAAGGTGATGTTGCCACGGAGGTCATGGGGATTGTAAACTAGCATGGCTGGCTGGAAAATCACCATTTTTGATAGGAGATACATCGACTCAAAATGGTTGGGTCGGTTGGGTTTTGCATTTGAAAATGGTAGTTCTTCGGGGAGGATTTTTTTGTCACAAAAAAAACAAGCTTTAGATTGTTTATCAAGGGGTTTAAACTAATTCAACCTTCCCAAAAACAAAACAAAAACAGAGTTTTCCCATGAACCCCCAACATCTTTTTCATGTTGCCTTTTGGAACTGCCCAGCTGAAAACAAGCTGCCAGGCCTCTCAGTGGTCGTTCAGGTTCGACTCAGGACCTCGGGGACTTTGAGGGAAGCGTTTTTTGAAAGATAGATTGCATATATCGTCATACTGTTGATGGTTCGGAAATCCTGCACCAGTTGAGGTTGGTAGTTTATCCCATTATTTCAGGGTTTTATACATCCCAGGTGGTGCAGGATTTCTTCCATCAACAGTAGTATGAAACGACCCATTTTGCAAGCCAATGTGAAGCATCAACGGGCGGTAGAATCCATGTAAAACCCGTGGGCGCAATGATCTTCCAAATTGAACATGTAGGGGATGTCCACTCCCCTAAAAACTAATGTGGAACCTGAAAATCACCAAATTGAAAAGGAAAGTCATCTAAACCAAACCTCCATTGTTTGGGGTTCCATGTTAATTTTGGAAATTACAGGAAACAACATTTTGACCACGAGCCCGATGTTAATTTTGGAAATTACAGGAAACAACATTTTGCCCACCAGCCCCATGTTGATTTTGGAAATTACAGGAAACACCATTTTGACCACCAGCCATATTATACACAATGCTACAATATTTCTATTTATCAAATTTTCATGGCTACGGCTATGATTTTTTTTGAAGAAAAACTCCTGCAGGCCCTTTGAGAGTTCGTTCCATGATTTTCTTACCCATTTCTGCGAAAGGTTTCCCTGTGAAGAAATGGTCAAAAAAATAATACAGGCATATTTCAGACACACCAAGTAGCATAGAGATACATAGAATATCATTGCATAAGGGACTTTTTGGATCTCTATGTCAACATCCTCCCAGGAACTGCCATGGTTAAGGGCACAACGGCTCCGCAGCGCCACACCCTCACCACGTAGCACTGCGGTCACCGTGCAACGATCGCGGCGACGTGTCAAGGACAGGTGCAAACCTTCCAGGAATCTTCTTGTGATTGAGAAAAAAGATCTTTTCCAGGAATTTGTTTAAATCTTCCTTCTCCACACATGCTTTTTTTTTTTGAACTGATGGGATTTTTTCCAAGATGTTTTATACATCTATCTTGAAAAAGGTCCTCAAAATGCACGGGATCATCACGGGATCTTCTCATTCCTCAAGTCACCCATTTCAGGAACGCAGCGCTGCGAACTCGCGTGCTGCGACTCCCGAGGGTTGCTTGGGCCTAAAGTTTTGGGCTGTTCATTTTGCCGTATTGGCAGGTGTACCCCCTGGAAAACTAACATGGATACCAAGAATGGCCATATTTAAAAGGAGCCACCTTTTCCAAACCATCATTTTGGGTATTCATGTTAGTTTTTCGGGGTGTACATGATTTCATTCCATATATACATGTATTGTTGTGATGTTCCACTCTAGCGCTGAATAATCTTACCAAAAATCCAAAGACAAGTCACCAACCCTTCGTTGTATTCAAAACATTCACAACACTCTTCAAGAACAACTCTGGATCTTTCAACGACCATGGAGACAAAATGGAACTAGAACATGAACACCTCTCCTACTAACAGGCTTGCGTTAGCTTCGGCAAAAAAATGCTTTGATACACATATCGTATGCGTGCAAAAACAAGCACACTCCATAACAGCCTTTGAGCTTGAACCTCATTCCATGATTTTCCAGTCTCATCCGCTTTCCTTATTTGGAGGAGGATACCAGATTCATCTTTGGATTTTTGTTGTCCACTTGTAGTTACCGGTTTTGTTTGCTTGGATTTCCGGACAGATCGGTCCAACTTGAGGTTTGAAAGCTACAGAGTCGAAGATTCAAGGCATCAAAATGGTTGACCAGTTGAAGTCATTTGGTGTTGTTTTTTGATTGAGTTATATAAAACAAAAACAGATATGCTCGAAACAAACCGCAATGGGATGCTTCATCTTTTCTGAATGCTGAGACTTGGGGAATCAAAAGGTGGTACTATTGGTGATGCAGTGATGCAGACGTTTGAATGTCAGGTGAGCATGGGAGCATTTAAGATCCTTCAATCTGATCGCAGGGAAAACCAGCCCAAAAAATTCTCAAAAACTTCTTGTTGATGTTTTTAGGTTTTTTCGACAAAAAAAACTCACAGAGCAATGAAAGGATGTTCAGATATGCCGTGTTGGCAGGTGCTGTGATGCGTTGCCGCCTACTTGGTCGTGCAGACCTAGCAGCTGTATCTGTGGCTGGATGGCAGGCGACCTGAGAGGAGATGGGTTTTTGTGGAGCCCCCCTGTGAGTTTGCACTACTAAAAGAGGCCACATGGAATATCAATGAATATCATTAATGCGCTTCAGCTTGACGATTGTTTTTAAATGAAATACTGTAGTTTATCCGGAAATTTGACAATGGGTATCAAGGTGGCTTTGAACATCTTTAGTTGCATATGGGGTAATATCTTCCAAATTGAGTTGAAACCACTAACTGGACAACTAGGATTTCTCATGCAAACATGCATATCATGGGTATCTATGGATCTTCGACAACATTTTTTTATCACCTAATGGATGGTGGTACTGCCCAAGTACTCTGCATTGGATTGACAAGCCAAGGGCCAATCTTCAAAATCAGGACAGCAATGAAGACCTTAACCCTCAAGCAGTTCAGGTCACAAGTACTGTTGATGGAAGAAATCCGGCTAACCACCTGGGATGCAAAAGCCCTGTAAATGATGGGATAAACTACCAACCTCAACTGGTTCGCCGGATTTCTGAACCATCAACAGTGTCATATACCCTTTTCATGTCTGTAGATGAATAAATGGAACCTTCTCCAGCATTAACAGCACAAAAGCTGTTCCAGTTCACTTCCCTTTGACCCAGTTGACAGGCTACCTTTGAAACGGAGCTTCAAGGCTATTTAGCGCAGCTACTGGAAATGGATGAGCGCAACATCCTCGTGCGTGCACGGCGCAAAAACGCAAAAGTTACTTGGAGTTTTGTTGGTAAGGGAAGAAACACGTGTGGAGAATGATGAGTTTAAATGAAATCAGGTGATGCATTGGGCACTACTCCATCGTATTTCATGTCATAATACAGTATTTCATATATAAATTCATATGATTTCATATATTTTTTTCTGAATCATGGGTCCCCCATCCTCATGGCCTTTCACTCACCAGCCTCCAGGTGAGCGTTCACGTTTCGATGCACGGGATGGAGAAGGATGCCATCACCCTGCAACAGAGCCTTTGGGATGGACGACTGAGGCTTGGGGGGACACATGAAACATGGATGGAATATGATGACAGTATAACTGACCCCATTTTGAAAGAGTTTTTTTCTTTGGATCTTTGGGTTCTAGCGTTTTTTTTATTTTGGATTTCGTGGGAGTATGTTTTGTTTTGTTGAAGTTGAGTTGGACCTCAGCCCCCCAAGTGTATCTTATTTAGTACATCGCAGCACCTGGCTTCCAGGTGCGTGTGGTTGAAACAGGCCTTTTTGATTTGAATCGTAGTCCAAGACTTTGGGAGAGAACATATTCCATAAGTAGGAACTTTGCATTGAACATATCATTCCAATGTAACCCTTCATTGAGTTGCTTTTTTTTTTTTCCAATTTTAGGCCGCCAAAATGCAAATCTTGGATGTTTGAAATACTTTGATTCTAAGGCCATCTTGATGCAATTTCTAAAATTCATTGGAAGTGATATCTACACCCCCCGAAAACTAACAGCTGGAAAGCCAAAGTGGCCATATTCAAATCCGGAACCACCTTTTCCAAGGCCCATCTTTTTGGGGCCCTCCAGCCGTTAAGCCAGGCGTCTGGCCCTACGTAACTGCACGGGACTTGAGAGTCCTTGGCCTACCTCACAGGCCAGGTGTTTTTTTTTGGAAAAAAATCGAAGTTGGGAACCCAGGCATCATTAAAAACAATCCATTGGGGGGGGAGAGTCAAAGTTGATGCAAAATCTATGGTAATTTTGAGGGATGGGACCCGACAACAATAGTGCATGAAGTTTGGGTTGGTGTCATACATAATGATCCCTGAAACCCCTGCTCTACTGCTTGGCTATAGACCCTTCAAAATGATAAGGAAAGTAGAAAACCGAGACCTCCCCATATATGCCAAGTATAAAACCCCCTTTTTACACAACTGCCCCTGATTTTATAGATCATACATCTACAAATTGACTATTTTTTCATGTTTGTTTGCCAAAAGGCATAAGGCTATCTTTGATATTGTAAGAATAGTAGTTTTTCAATATGCAATGATATTGGATCATGATGAATCATCAGTACAATGGTCCTTGATTATATCAAACAATTAATATTACGCATTGACGATCGATGGTGCACCTACGTAATCTCAGGTACATAATCCAGTGATCAATCACAAGCAGTAACTGTGACATACCGCAACATTGTGTGATCATTGATAAAGTGATCAATAGTAGCACTACATGTTTGGGCCGCTTTTACGACTAGTACTAGTACTGCTCGCACTCCTACTTTACTAAGACTACTCGCAAGATGACGACAACAATGATGATTTTGATGATTTTGATGATGATGATGATGATGATGATGATGATGATGATGATGATGATGATGATGATGATGACGATGACGATGACGATGATGATGTTGAGGGCGATCGTTATCAGCATCATGGCCATAGTGTCTCGCCGCTCCCAGTGGCTTCCAAGTTGTAAAGTTGCCCAGGCTCTGCGTCAATTCCTACTGAGGGACGTGAACTGCGAAGTGCTTGGGATGCCCAGCAGTGAGACCCTCCCAAAGGTCGTGTTGTGGTCCTTAGCACATACCCATCTTGAATCCTGGATCCTGCTTGCGGATGTTGTGAAGAATGTGAAGAGTTCTGGATTCCAGCATTTCACTTCAGGATTTTTTTAGCCCTCGCGTGTCAAAGATTGTGAGCTTTATATGTTCTTCTGTTTCCCTATCCTTCTTGTTCCCCCATGCTTGCAGAATCAACAGAACTTGGCCTGATAGCACACTTGATTTCATGTGTTTGCTGAATGGTGCAACCGCTTCTTGAGTTTCCAAATGTATTGGCAACCTCCCAAAGACTGAACCATGGGATTTACATTAGGGAATATTTCGAACACGGATGCACGCCCCATGCCTCATTGACTTCATTTCAATATATTTCAATAGAATCAGGTGACCACCCCTCACTTGGGCAGTCAGGTTCTGGGTGCTGGAACGTCACGAATGGCACATTCAAAACTTTCAGCAGGCTCGACCAGAGCCTGAATGTTCTAGACCCCTAACATCTCAGGACACAGGTATTGCAGGGTTTTACAAAATATCCCAAAAAATCAAGGTATTGACTAGAAAAAAGACATAAGAAGAAAGTTGTTTCAGGGACATCGTTACGATGTTGAGGATGCTGCAGTTGGAACTTGCGTATCCTTCAGAATTTCAATTTACAGACAACTTTCGTTTCGAGCTCAGGCTTGCTAGGTCTAGTTCTCACAGTGACAATTCGATCCATTGGCAAGGCGTTGAGTCAAAGGCCTTATGCTATGATGACATCGGAAGCCTTTGATTTAGGCGGAGGCACTGTCAGTCGTGGTTTCTGGGTAACCATTGGTTGATATCTTTGACTTGGCAATCATCAACAAGGTTTTTTTTTGGGACTCACATGACATCGAACATGACAAAAGACAAACAACTTGTACCAAGTTCAGCAAAATTTGGAGCCATTTTGCTGCAACCATGAGTTGATAGGGTTGCTTAGGGCGAGGGTTGAGGGGTGCTAAGGGTGTGTTTGTCTCGTTGTTTTCTCCATTTGTTTTGCCAGGGACAAACCTCACCCTTCATCTTCATCCAGCGGGCCCTGCAACTGCAAATGCCAGAGGCTACCCTGCATTCTTGGGAGAAGGAAGTCATAAAAAGGTGCACAAAATGATAGCTGAACTCTGCTTTTTATTTTTTTTCCATTTACTTACCGGCAAGTTGAAGTAGATTCACATCAAATATTTTTTTTGAAACTCATTGCCTACTTTACCTCCAACTGGAAGTGACTTAACATCGAAGGTTGAAGGTTATTCGGCTGAAGTTGTCTTTTTAGAGTCAATGCCTCACATGTCGAGCAGGTGTCTGTTTGACATTGAGCGCAGCAGGGCATGGCTTGCCATCATTTCCCTTCCTGCTCTCAGCAGGCATGGGAGCAGCTGATAGAAGATATAGAAAGAGGTGGAACATTTTCCTCTTGAAGAATTGCTTGGTTCCAAAAATCAACCTCCAGCTTCCTTAGCCTTAGCCAGCCCCCCCGTGATTTGGACACCGGGCCCTGAAGATGGTATTGGAAATCATGAGGTTCCATTATACTGCAAGGGGTGTTACGTTTGGTTTTTTAAAAACCTCTTCCCAATGCGCACTTCATGGCGCCTTTTTTTTGCCATGACAGGAACCAATAGTGAGATCTGGGCAGGTCCATACGGTGGTAGCCTCGGATTCTTCACTGAAAGGATACTCTTGCAGTACTGTTATTTCTTATTTTCTTGATTCTATCACACCAACACAAGCGGCTCATGCTTCAGTAAAGATATTTGGCATTACTTGGCCTTTGTATGCTTTTGTTGAGATGTCATCTGGATTTATGTATCTTGATTGTCCCTGGGTTTATTTTTCGAATTCCTAGTTCTAGCAGCACCTCCGGTGACGAGATCCACAAATGTTTGATTGCAAGTTGCAGCAGTTGAGTTTCCTTAGTTTCTGGTGTTTTGAAGATGTCCCTATAGATTTCAAGCCACACGCAACAGATTTCAAATGAATAGGTGGTACCTGGTAAGATCCAACACTATAGATCAACATTTTGTTTGTGTGGCCATCCAAAAATGGCTTCGCAAAAAACAACCAAGATGTTCAGCATGTCAAGTGCAGCACATTTCGAGGTCGTGATGCATCTCATCGTTTTCTACCCGGTGCCTTAGCCAAAGGTTTTTTCCATGCTACTTTGTAATTCTTGTGACTATGGACGAGATCATTTGACTTCCCATGGTACCATTTTCTGTTTCTTTGTTTAAAACATGAAATCTCATGAAATTCAGATGTCTCTTTCCCATCGAAATCGTACCTTGTTCCGACGTCCAGGTGGTGCCTTATGCACAGTGGAGGAGTTGCGACAGCTACACGAGAACTGTTTAGTCTTAAGCATTGAAGCGGCCTGGAAAGCCCAGGGGGGTCGACCACTGGAATGTAGGGGTCGTTGTTTTAGAGATGTTTGTTCAGAGCATGAATACTTGAGAAGATAAGAAGGGTGGTTTTCTTTTTGACCGTTTTTTTCCTGCGTATTTGTGTACTAAGTTGGACATCGAATTTCAAGGACAGCTGGAAAGACAGCTTGTCCAAGATAAGAATCTCCAGCATGCAATTCCCGAGGTACAGCGTGAGGTCCCTGAGTGGGCCCAGGAAGTACCCAACCTTCCACCAGAGGCTCGTTGTTTTTTTCTTTGTTTTTAAACATTTTTAGTGTGAAGAATGGCGAAAATATCCCGGAGATGAGTTTCATCCAAGAGGTTGGTGATGAGTCTCTCGGTCACGTGGGAAACCTCTGGAAAGTCATGACAGGTTTTTCATGCAAGAATCATGGTCCGTTGGTCTTTAAGTTGAGACTTTGGTGTAAATACAGTGTATTAAATACAGATACACAAGTGAAGCTGCAATTTTACAACAAGACCAATAAAATACAGCCCTGAAAACTTGAATGCAAATATGGGGAGCAGTTAGGATGGAAAGGGCATTTCTGTATGAAATTTCGGATATGTTGTGTATGTTAAACTGTATTTATTGATATTTATTGCATGTTCAAATTCTGAGGGTGAACCCTGACTTCACGGTAGCTGGGCGAAGTAAGTGGTGATCGCCAGGTAGGTGGTGAAGAGGTCTGGATCTCGAACCGCTATGGAATCAGGTGGTTTCATTTCGGAGCCTTTCAAAGACATCGTTGCCATTATGGTAGAATGCTAATGGTGACATCCAGGGCACCAGGAAATCCAGAATAACTCAAGGTCACTTAAAATTTGCAGACATTCTTTGATCAAGTTCGGAATTGATTCATGATTCATGATTCATGCAACAAAATAAAGCATGAATCACTCTTTTTGGGATCTAAAGTCAGCCAATGCTTAGCTGCTGGTGAAGGTTAACGGTGTACTCTTCTAGGCAGTTCATGCCAAAGTTCCAACAGCTAACCTTGGATCCATCAAAATGATCTCGGACTCGGCAGTTGGGAGATGAAGACTGGCAGCCTTCAAACCACTGGAAGCTTCAACATGATCTGAAGTGGAAGAGTTGAAATACGTGTAGATATACATACATATGCTGTACATAAATATATAGATGTTTCCGAAAATAGTGGTACCCCCAAATCATCAACTTTAATAGGGTTTTTCCATTATTTTAACCATCCATTTTGGGGTACTCCTATTTTTGGAAACTAACATATAGATGTACACATCAGAATTTGTGTGATGAAGCTTTTTGCCCAAGTTCCATTGCCGAGGTAGAAGCCTCTCCAGCCATCTCACCAGTCTCCAGGTGCATCAAAATTTTTCTCGTTGAAGGGGAAACGAAACCGATGGAATGAGAGCATGATTTCTTCCAAAAAAAGGATTTGGGCGCAGTTTTGGGCTCACAGTTTTTAATGATGTTTACTTGGTGTCTACTATGTGTTACATGCTGTTTTTGAGAAGTGTAGAAGCGGGTCTTAGACCTTCAGGTGACAGGTTTGGTCATTTGGAAATGAACTGGTCGCTTGATACTTTTGTTGATCATATGCACCCGGGAAAACTAACATGGAACCTGAACATGGGCCCCTGGAAGAGGAGATTCCGGCTTTGGAAACCATCATTTTCAGGTTCCATGTTACTCTTCGCGGGTGCAGATGGACACACCCTTGACAATCTTAGGTGGTTGTTGGATGAAGGGAGGGAAGAGCAGGTAGGATGTCAAAGGAGGCTTCTCTGTCGCTCAGGGAGTCTATCCCGGCAGACTGCGGCATGGATGAAACGCTTCCACGACATGAGGGGAACGAGGCGAGGAGAGCTGCATCCAATGCTGCCAACCTGAAACTGCGACCTAAGCTTGAAAGTTTGTCTATCTACCAATTGCATCCAATTGCCCTGTTCTGGAATCTCCTAGCTAGGCCACTTTCTTGGCGGGGTTGAGAACTTCAAAAACCTTTTCTTTGCTTCACATTTGGTCGATAGAATCAAGGAGAAAAAGTGGGATTCATCTTAGATTATGATTTTGGCCATCTCCCAGGCCAACAACGTGGAATTGTTACGAGCTGTGACGGAAGCTGCTCAGGGCGTGCAGGTAGGGTAGACGGGTAGACCATGTGGATATTTGGACTGATTTCCCCCACTATTTTGGGGGTCGGCCTTTTGCCTGAGGGAAATGTTCATCAGAAATCCGACTGAACACTTCCCAAGTGCAGTTTGGCAAGGGCAAATGTCCTTTTTTGGCAAACGGACTTTTTCAGATCTTAATTCCTTATTTCTTGGTGCCAGTGAGAACGTCCCGAAAGTCTCTTTGGCATGATGACACACCATCAACATCAACTATAAAAAAATTCAATTCACCACATTTGAATGCGTTCTTTTTGGGGGAGTACCCACCTTAAAGAACCACTTCAAGAAAACCCCCCCCAACATTAAAAATCAATCCGTGAAAATCTGCGTCGAAAACTCTCCGCCAGTTGATGGCAGCTTCATGGGCTTCCAAACCTTGGAAGGAGCTGGTGGAGTTGGTATCTGCCACCCATCAACAAGTGCAGGAGAGGTTTCTGGAGAGGTTGAGAAAAGGTTGGATGCTATGGGGTTTGATGGTTTCAGGCATTTGGGGCGAAACAGGTTGAATTACTACAGTATAGATGTGTAGTAAATATAGTAATTTGTTTGTATACATCGTGTTTGTTTCTTCATCGTTTTTTTTATTTTTGATTTTTTAAAATTGCATTAGGTGGTGCAGGATTTCTGAACCAACAGTATGACTGAAAATTGACGGGGGAACACTTGTACATTTGGAACTTCGGTGGGAAGAGGAGAGATGAATAGATGGGATGGGAAGTGGGATAGGTTCCTTTCTTGAGGAGGGAGGGGAAGAAAGGAAAGGGAAACCCAGTACTTACCTGCATGCAATATTTGTTGTAATACTGTTGATGGAAGAAATCCTGCACCAGTTGATATATAATATAGAGAATAACCCATGTTTCAGTATAGGATTTCATATATAACAGGTCGTGCAGGATTTCTTCCATCAACAGTATGTAGAATGATCAATCTCAGCATTTTAATTCACACGCCTTGAGCATTTTAACCCAACCAAGGTTAGCTTTTTCCAATATCAGAGCTACTGTATGACTCACATGTTTGGATTGTTTGAGATCCGAATCATAGATTTCACGGAAACAATTATACAATGAAGTGGACTTATTTAACTCCATAGGACTCATGACTCATGGTCATGGTCTATAAGATCTATGACGATCCAAGAAGCCAAACGCTAGGATCTTGCACAACAGATGACTGCGTTACAACGTGCTGTGCAAGAGAAAGATCCTCCCCAGGTGTGCTTGTTGGGATTGTGAACAGGGAGATGTTGCATACTTGGAAGTCTGGGTGTGTGGGTGTTTGGGTAGATTTCCATTCTGAAACGTGGTGGCATGATTGGACACGTAATCGTGGAGATTGGAGAAGATGAGGAACTAGAGATGGAATTGGGAGTTCAAGAAGGCCATACCGTGAAAAAACCCTACCAACAACACATCCCAAAGCACTTGTCATTGATACATTGATTGGTATTGATTGATTTAAAAGTACATATGTATATATAGCATACATATCGTCTATACATATATATATATAGATACATATGCATTATCATATTGATGATTTGATAGGTATTGAAAAGTCATACTTTGGGTCTTTTAAACATGCTTTGTTTCGAAATGAGTTTCCAGCATCTGAGCTTGAATTCGCGGCCCCAGGTGTCACCAAGTCCTCCTGAAGCAAAAGGTTTCAGGCCTGAGAATAGTCTGTACCTATGCCAAACACATTGGTATTGAGAAAAGAAAGATGCTAGTCCACCACCAAAACACCGTTAAAACATGGTAGCCGGTTCCAAAACGTTTGGTGAATTTTCATGACTTGGGTTCTATTACTCCGTTTTTTTTAAGGGTCAAACAGTTTACAGTAAACGGTTCTGTTTCTAATGAACTTGACTCCTTGACTTGCATCTGAAGAATTGGTGGCCAGGCAGAAGTTGACCACAGCTCTAGAGTTGGCAGATGAGCAGCTCTTATGGCATGTGACACTTCATGATGATGAGGAGCGATTCCGGTTTCTTTGGAAAACCCGCGAAAACATGCATTTTTTTTGCAGAAGAACAGCAGCTGGGAAGTGAAATGCCACTGTAAGCGAGAATTAGGGTTTGTTTCTGGATGTTTTTTTTGTTGCGAATCAGGGGAACACGAATCCATTTGAGCCAATCGTGATTTATCAGGATCTTAACGATCACAGATATTTTCTGGAAGCATGTCACAAAAACCACCAGTGATTTCAATACCTCTCAGGAATTTCCCAACCCCGAAAACTAACATGTCCACTCACAAAAACAATGGTTGGAAGATGTATTTCCTTGTGAAATAGTCCCTTTTAGGTTGGCATGTGAGTTTTGGGGGGCTGTGCCACCCATGGCTGACGTTGAATTGCAACACGTGGCTAGGATCCAACGAGTCCTACCAGACTTCTTCGATGCGCCTTGGAGACTGCGAGTGGCTCTACCTTGGATTTTCAGGCACCGGAAATGATGGTTGTTAAATCGGGAGAGGGATTTTTTTTTTTAGGCGTTTTCAAAATTGGAACTGCCAATTTTCTGATGAACACCCTTAAGGTTTAAGATTTTTTTTCTCCATAGGAAGATTCTTAGAAAAAAAAAACTGTCATTTTGCCAACTCTGAGTTGCGTTCAAAAATTCTGTTTGTTTCTGACAGAGAACTCCGAGAAACAGGAAATAAACCCAGCTCGGCCTACCAGGATGTAGGTGAAGCACTGCCATGAGTCGATTTTCCGAGCTGCGAGCCAGCTGCCATTTAAGGGGGCTTCTCTACCGTCAGAAAGGCTGATAGTAATATATTATACGTAGTGAATTGTTGTGATATGGTTTTGTATATAGCGGTTAAACATGATATTTGAAGACATGGTTGAAACACGAGCTGGTTATTTTTGTGAATCCTGAATCTAAACTCAGTGTAAATAGAGTCATGAACACCTAGTGTTTGCCATGCAGCAAAGCTGCCGACCCGGATGCTTGGCAAAGATTCCGAGCATCTGAAGTCGCGACTTTTCGAAGGAAATTGCTGTGCTCATGGGTCTGAGAGCAGCGTTACGTTGCCCATTTCCTGTTGGTCCATGGACTGCATCGCTGGGTTTGTTGGGTTTTTTCAGAACTGAAAGCCACCCTGAAATCATGGCATTCGTTCTTGTTGTTGTTGTTGTCGTCGTTTCACACGGACTGAAGATCTAAATTAGCAATTCATGTTTTAATATGAATCATATGTAAGTATCCTATAATATCCTTATCCTTATATTGTTGGTGGGTTTTTTTTTGAACCCCGACCTCGTACGTCCTTAATACCCGAGATCAAGGTCGCATCGTTGGGCTTGGTTTGTCCCACACGTCACTTGGCAGCGACGTATGGGCAAGTTTGGATAGATGATGCACATGGGTACACTCCGGTAAGCTAACATAGCCATGGAAAATCCATGATTTTGATGGCAATTAGCAGGAAACATTGGATTTTCCATGGCTATGTTAGTTTACTGGAGGTTATTTAGTAAAGATTGATATTACATTGTATTACAGACTACAGACAATAGATCAATGTTTTGTTTGCACGATTCAAACATTAATATCATCTTGATGGTATGAATTCAGCTGCACCATTTCAGTGCTTCCAACAGATCCACTCACCCCAACCACTGCCATACACAAAATCATCAGGATCATTATCTTGCCACTATGAGTCCACAAAAGGGAGGACCATACCATGGGGGGGATGGTCGAAACACTGCACTATGACCATGAGTATGGCGTTGAAATTGCACTTTTTTCTCCATATATGATGTTGATGTTGTATATGTTAAGTCCAGGCAGTACCATATTTTCCATGAAAATATAGGTATATATATATACACACACACACACACACGCAATAATACCTGGCATAAACGCGGTACTACTAGGTAATACTTCTAGCAATATATATGCAGTAAACGATGCTTTTGATCAAGAAACACTACACAACCTGATCCTTTAAGAGCCGCCCTCCTGGTGCTGAGGTGAACTCGTACTGGGCCGTTCCGAGCGCGCCTTTGAGTGGTCGACGCTGGCCCTCACAGCTCTGCGGGGAGACCCAGGGAAGGAATTTGATTTGGATCTGAAAAATGGATTTTGGTAAGATGAGATTGTTTTGTGACCTTGGGGAGTGTGTTGTGACCATGACTATGAATTCCTTGTATTTGGCAGTGAACATTGTGCTGAGATCGGAGCTTCATTGAGTTCTCCAGCATGTATGCTTCACCGGTTTCCATCAGAAATCATGCCGGCTTTGATGCTAAATTTGTGGGATTCTCTAGTTCCTGGCTTATCTGTTCAGCACACCGGTGACTGTCCTGGTAGAGTGCAGAGGCAGATCCGTATGATCTTCAAACCAGTGGTTCTTGTGGTTGAGTGATGTCAAAGTGGCCGAAAAGTGGGCACAAGGTGCTCTTCCAGATTGGAGGCTGCAGTCTTTTCCAGTCTTTCAAGAGAACAAATATCTAGAGGATCATCATCACCCCTCCCAACCCCCCCCCCAAAACTGGGACCTCAAAAACGTAGCTTACAATTACTTATGGCTTATCATTGTTTCTCCCATTTTCTCCCCATGATCATCCAAATGAAATGTACTAACATCCACTGCCATGATCCACGATTCCATCCATGAGTCCAGGACTGCCTTGAAGAGCTGTATCCATCAGGCGGGAGTCCAACCGTTTAACGGGATGACTCCCCCTCCAGTGTTTTTGAATGGATTGTTCAGATCAGATTTGAAGACATCTGTCAGAATTGCGGGTGTAGACGATGCAGTATGACATACTATCCAAGAAGCGGTGATGCACTCGAAGTCAATGTGCAAAGGACTGCACATTTGAGACTTTGCGTCTTACTTCTTGTTTCCTTGTCTCCTGGGAGGTATTTGCATGTTTTTTGCTAATTCTGAAAGGATAGAGGATCACTATAGGTTACAAGACTTCTTTTGATAAGCATCTGAATCTATGTCACTTGGCTTTTCCTCAACTTAAGGTACTTTGAAGGTATAGCCGTATAGCTGGCTTCTATCCCTATCCACCATAAATCACCATAAACACATATAGTTTAGTTTAATTATAGCTTTGTATAGATGCTGCCTGTGAATTCCATCATTCCTAGAAGTTGTTGAATGACAAGTCACTCCAGTTCCAGGAAGTCCCTGGGCGAAGTGAAGATGAATTGCAGGCTGATTTTGGTCGATTTTTTGGGTGTCAATGGTGATCTTAACTCATTCCCTTCCGAATGGTTGTTGGATGGTTTTGGAAAGGTCTCATAAAAATCATTTCACGGAAAAAAACCTTTTCAGGACACACTAAACTCGAAATTCCTGAGCTTGCGCAACAAAAGCTTCATACAACCTTCCATTCACAACTCCGGCACTTCACCCGTTTCAAAAACCACCAATGCCACAACAACGGGGTTTTTGTCAAGGCAATCCGGGTAGCCTTTGTCCTGGAATGGCCAGCGCTAGTGTGGGGAAGCACAACAATGACATCTCTTGGAAAAAGCCCAATAGGATGGTACGAATATGCCAAGGAAAAGGAAGCTACAGCTGGAAGGAAACATATTTTGCTGTATTTTGTTGTGGTGAAGAGTAGAAATCTACATTTTTACAAGGTTTCATTGTCAAGACAGATGTCTTGCTGAATTTGGTTTCATGTCAAAGATCTGATGCATTTTCAGAATCTGATCCTTTTCTTCTTTTGGAAACAACTTGGAATTCCTTGACCCAGAAGTTGATTTTGAACCCCCCTAATGGTGAATTGGTTCCCTGCAAACACACCAATCTCATGCATTGGAATCTTAGGCCCTGGTTGGTGGATCCTCATCGTTTTCGGGTGGAGGCCGAATGAAGAAGTTTTGAGTAGATTGAGGTGCTATTCTGATCTAAGTCCTTGGGTGGTTTCAACTATCTTTTTTCAATTTTTCAGTACCACTACCTGGAAAAATGATCCTCAAAACAAATTCAACTTGGTTTGAAACCACCACCTTAGTGATGTTTTTTTGATGCATTTGTTTGGGATATAGACTCGTGTTTCAGGTACAGACTCGCGTTTTGATGGATGATCGCTGGTGGAGAAATGGCGGGGTGGTACCTTGACAGCAAAGAAGGGACATGATCCCCATATTGTTTTTGGCTACCAATCCGGATGTCCAAGAAATCTCCAACAGGACCCAGTGAACAGAGCCCGAAAAAACCTGAGTATCTAATAGCCCGATTGCAACTTACTTACTGAACGGGGTCCGTGGGGAAGGTTCCATTTAGTTTTTGATGGAGGATGACATTTCTTGTTTGTAGCAACGGCTTGTATGGCTTGTTCTTTCATCAGGGTAAGCATTTGATCATCGAAGTTCGCAATGTTGAATGGTGAAAGATGATGATTTGTGTTTCCACCTGTCCTGCTGAGCCGATCACCAAGCTAGCAAAAGTCGTTTTTTTGGCCAAGGAAAACGCCAAAAACCTATGGGTGCAGGCCGATGTTACGTCAAGGAGGCCCACATCCTGGGTACATGGATGAAAGGAGAAAGGAGGGTAGATAGATCATCCACTTTTTTGTCACAAAGTCCCATTTAAACATTAGATTTATTTGAAACATACTGTAAAGTATTTTTTTCTGTTATCTGATCATTAGATCCACCATGTTAATTGATGAAACACTTCGGGTTATATTGTGGGGGTTTCCTAAAATGGTGGGTTTCCCCAGCAACCATGGGTTTTTCTTCTACTAAAATGATCATTTTGGGTTCTTTTGGGGGTACTATACCGTTTGAGGAAACACCCACTCAGTTAATTGCAACTGGAATGTGATACAAAATGATCCATGCCTTGACAGGTTTGGACCTGAAGGTGGTGACACGAGTACGATACAATCTGCCTGCTTAGGGGTGTGGGACTGGGGTTTTTGAGGCTTTGGTAATTTGTAACAATCCCTACTCCTCAGAAGTAAGGTCTAGTTAGATATGATTTGATAGTGATGATATATGTGCTGGGGTCCAAACTGCCATTGATGGTCATCAATTTTATAGTAGGTTTTTATATGCCCAATACAAGAATTCCCTATTAAAGGTGGGATGACCATCCCCAATATGAGGAGTCGATCGACCCTGCCACATGTGATACTGCAATCATTGAGTCTCTGAGAATCAGGCTTCATTTCGGGACAGAAATCCTGTAGATTTGTGTGTGGAAGTCATCACCATATCGCAACGCGAGAAGCCTTCAGGCGAATCACTCCATGTTTAGCTTCAGGGAAACCTTCTATGTTAAGTACAACTGTTACTGATAATTCTTCGAATGTTCACGGGGGAATCCAAATATATGTCCATATTGATCCATATTGATCATATTGAAAAAAACTGTGAACTTGAAACATGCCAGGGTTGTTTGCAAGGCCTACGGGGGACGGATCTCTCGGGTGAACCCCTCAATGAGAAATCAAAAAAGAGATGCAGGAGGATTTTTCTATGTTTCTACAGGACCGTATTACTATGGATATCCTGGATGGCCTCTTTAGTTGAAACCATGATAGTTGACAGAAATCTGTCTCGATTCTATCTGTGAAAAGAGATTTGTTGACTCAGAAACGTTGCACAGTCTTCACTTGAAACTCACTCAAGAAGATGGAGTCACCCGCATCCTCCAAAAGAGGTCTGGCAGCTCACTGATGACCATCCATGTCATCATATGCCACGAGGTTCCCGGCAGGGGATAAGATAGAATTGGATGGAATGGAGCAGATTTTGAGGACAAGGGTAAGGGGAATTGAAGAAATGATACGCATCTTGTTGGAAGGGTCGTGCGCATAGGAAGTTGAACGGTTGGATTGGATACTCAAAATTGCCTTATTTCGAATGAGTGACTCCTTCCACAACATCTATACTGTAATATGTATGTTGCATCCACGTGAAATTCTAGCGTAGGATATGTATATTATTTATATATATATACGTATATATAATTCAAGTGTATATGAAAATATGAAATAGTTTGAAATAATCTGCAACTACTGTTGATGGAATCCGGAAAAAATCCAGCACCGGTTGATATGGTAAATATCCCATTATGTATAGGGTTTTATACATGTCAGGTGGTTAGTTGGATTTGTGAAGCATCAACAGTATGAAGCATGTGAGCCCCAATTCAACTTGACCTTTTTGTCAGCTTTGTCGGCCTAGGTGAAGCAAGCAGCGCAGATGGGATGCCACGAACACGTGTGTTGGGTGTCGGTCTCATGAAGGTAGGATGTGATGGGAAAGGTACCATGATAGGGCAATGATAGGGCAATGGTTCAGGTGACTTTCACAGACCCGAAACAATTAGCTTTTTTTTGTTGTCAATTGGTGATGGTACTTTACCTCTCCCCAGAATCAAATAGCTGGTGCCAGTTGTTGGGGACTTCTCTACTTTTCTGAAGATAGCTTTACTTTAATCTTTTCTCCTTTCTTTTCTTGGGCACCTTGAGTTGACTTTGTTTGTCAGCCATGAATCATGGGAGGAGATGGCCCAATGTCAGTAGGTCAGACATCGAATTGACTTCCCAGATGTTGAATACACTCCTCTTTCTTTAGGGGAACTTTGGTGTCAAAGAATGAGAATGATTAGATAACAGTGGTTTTTCAAAAGCAATCATTGACAGCCAAATAAAGCTCATTTTCAAGGGAGGTCACGCTTCTTTCGAATCTTTCTGATATAACGTATCAGCAGGCTAAAAGAATTCCCTTGCAACAAACATGGAGCAACACTTCCTGATTGCTCTTTTCATTTGTCCGGAACTGGTCGTCCCACGGCTAGGCGGGGACCACAGTGATATGGCAAGCTCTGGGAGCAGCCTTGAACCTGTCGATGGGCGGGGAGGCCTTGTTTCAGCAGTGGAAGATGGTGGAAGAAACCACAGGCGAAAGGGAAAAATACACTTGCAGTTCCTGCAAGTGCAGGCTGGCTGCCAAACCGCAGATTTTTAGTATTTGGATGTATTTGGATTGAAGTGTTCTATTTGGTTGTGAAAGATCAGGGAACCTGGTGGAATGATATTGAGGAGCATGTAGCATCAGCAGTTAGGGGTTGTTCTGCCAATCAATGTATCAAAGTAGTCAAACAGAAAGGGCTCAAAAGTACAGCTGCGTTGCGGTTGCTGTTTGTGGTTCCAGCGTGTTGCCATGGGCAATGGTGGGGCTGATGAAACGTATGAACTTTACACAAGAAAAGGTCCTGTAGGCCAGAACAGTTGGATGTCCGTCCCACATGACAAGAGCTGTAAGGCATGGACTGCGAAGCCCTAGCGCAGGGAGAGGTGCTAGATTCGGTGGATCCGTGTCAAAGGGGATGGTGGATGGGGAGGAAGTGGAATGGGGGGGAAGCTGGGGGAACTTGTCGGGAAAGTGGAAGTGAAGAGCTTTGAGCTGTGAATACTATTAAATACCAATCGCGGCAGTTGAATTCCAATGTTTTCCAACATGTTTTGCTACTGACCAGACTGTACTTGTAGTTGCCATGAAGGAATGTTTCTCAGATCAGGTGCGTTGGATGAAACACATGATTGACGCATGATTTCTCATTTTATCATCCTTTATCCGTTTCTTTGGGAACATAAAAAATGTCTGCTGCACGTTTTTTTGGTTCGAGCTGGAAGCTCTCGCTCCACGAGAAGTTTGGACTGGATGATGGTCACTTGGTGGACATTTGGGTAGGAAGGATCGATGAGACAATTTCAATTTGATGCAATTTCAATTTGAGCAAATCATTGGAGGAACGATTCAAAAAACATTCCCTGCTTTGAGGAAGTCGTATCAGAACAATTCAAGTCTGTAGATTTTGTTTTTGGAATTTCGCAGCACAGGCAGGTCGCGGTTCCGTGTTGATGAATTGGCACAAGGTGCAGGAAGATATCATGGTCATATGCCTGGTTGTAAGGGAAACCTGTAGTAAAACCAGTCAACAATGTCTACAAATTAGGTCTGACTTGCCCCCCCTAGCATTGCTGCTTCAGAAACTTCCCACAGCCAAATATATGAAAATGTCTCTGAGGCAATAGGGTCCAAAACTTCCAATCTTTTAACAAATTTAAATTGACATTTTTGAGAATGAAAGTTTCAACATACACCCCTGAAGTTTAAGCATGGAACCTGAACATGGCCCCTTGGAAAAGGAGATTCCCTTTTTGGAAACCATCATCCCCAGGTCCTATATGGGTGTTTCCGAAAATAATGGTATCCCCAAACCATCCATTTTTAATAGGGTTTTCCATTATAAACCATCCATTTTGGGGTACCCTTATTTTTGGAAACACCCATGTTAAACTCTGGGGATGTATCTTGGGATGTTTTTTAGCTGAGGCGAAAAGTCTCCTCAGCTTGTGCTTCGGATGGGTTCTCGCCCTTTGTGCGGGATCGATGGACATCCACACCGCTGCGCCGGTGGGGAAAAATGCCACGGGCCACGAGTGAAGCACTGGAAGATTTGCATTTAGAATGTTTGGAAGTGATAGAGCATTTCACAATCGATGAGAAATTAATCGAAATATTAAACATGGGATTGTTACTGGGGGGGGGGTAGATCCAAGGTATCCCATTATATCATCCCGTGCATAAATATTTAAAGGAAATCCTGTTTTTTTTTAATCAAGAGTCTTGTTGATCCTTGAGCAACACATTTTTAGATGTATCCTCTTGAACTATCGTGACTCATAGGTTAACAAAAACACTTTGAGGACTCACTTCTAGTGAAGTTGTCTTCTTGTTTGGATTCATTTGTGAAGTCTCCAAACAATATTGGATTCTCAGACCTGCTGGGCTAGAGGGACATTTTCAGTCGCCTGTTTAGAAGACAGAGTTCACTAATCGGACCCGTCACCGGCGGGAAGGTGCAAACTGATTCCTATTGCAACTTGATTGCATCGCCGGATCTGGTGTGGACTTGATTTTGGAATCACTTGAGAGCCCCGAAAAAAATACAAAACAGTCTTTAATGAAAGAATTCGGACTCTTGAACATACAAGTGACGTTGAGAATTGATGCGAATTGATTCATGTCATCAAACTTCTTTGTTTGGTGGCATCTTTGCACAATTCTGTCAAGTTGAAAGGTTGAGAACTTGGGTAGTCGGACTGCACGGTGAACGAAAAAACACTGCTGGTATCGACAACTTATTGTATCAACATTTTTTCTGATAGCTCCGCTCCCTTTTTTTCCTACAAAAAAACAGAAAAAGTGCTGATTTTTCTTGAACTAAATAGCTTAGCTTTTTTGGGTCTGAGAAACCCATGTCTTTCTGTCTTTCTTGAAGAAGTCGTGTTCATCGATGGGATTTTATCCACCTGTATGAGATACCCACGGCTGAGGTGCTCGAGGATATCCCATCTGCTACTACACCTTAGAGTGCCTCCATGGCTATTCTTTAGTATCTTGGCCACTAAAAACCAAATGAGTTTTGTATATAGTACGTCCGAACCCATTTTCCAGACGGCGTACGAAACATGATCATATTTGATCACTTTTATATACTTTTATGTTTTCCATCTAATTTTCAGTAAGTTTCTAAGTATGATACCAATTCGTGAAATCCCGAGTCCCCCGAGTTTTTGGTGACACTCCTTGAAAAGGGAGCGGGTGACGACTCGGACCCCGACAGTGACAACACTGCCCAATTCAGGAATGCAAGAGTTTGCGCTGCGATGCTTCCGAGAAAGTCTGTGAAGATTTCGGCGGCCAAGCTTCACAGAAATGATGGATGAAAAAGCACCCAAATTCTGAGAAAAACGAAGCAGTTTAGGTCAAGTTGAAGTTTCTTATGGGAAGATCCCAATTTCAAGAACAAAAACGGTATACAAACTTGATTCTTCTGCCAATCTAGAGCCGAGCCGAGAAGGGAGACAAAACATTTGGCCGTGTTTTCAAGGAGTGTTTTGTTGACTTTGGGCAGAAGTTTCCACTTTCTGTTAGGTTTAAATCTTGAGATCTCAAACAACAACACATGAAAGGGCACCTTTCTCTGAAGTTTTGTCACTGTTGGCCCGGAGATTGTGACGTCTGCTTTCGATACTTACTGGTACTACTGTTGATGGTTCAGAAATCCGGCGACCACCACCTGGGATGTAGAAAACCCCTGTGAATACCGGGATAAACTACCAACCTGAACTGGTTAGCTGGCTTTCTGGACCAGCAACAGTATCACTCATGTCATTTTCTTTCATGATGCTCCATGGTTTATGTGCCGTACTTCTCTCCTGGTTAGATCTATGTCTTGTCTGATGATCAGCGCAACATTGAGGTGGTAACTTCAAAGCATCGGACTGGAATGGCATGTGTGGCACTTGGGAAGAGGTGGAAGACAGGCTCGCCAAGAAATCTCCCGGGAAGATGTGGTGGAGTATCAGGGAATACCAAATACACTCAGTCTTCCTGGTCAGTCATACACTAAACTTCTGTCATGCTTTCATTTGCACGAAAGGTATGAGTGCTGTCACTGCATTGGATCAATGCCAGTGCCTCAAACAGTGGCTCCTAGCACTTCAGCTCCTGGGCAAGTTGTAATTTGTCAACTTTGACTTTGACGTCCGATTCATTCAGAGCTTTTTTCTGTTTTTTTTCTTTGCTCTTTTTTGGTTGTGCCTATGGTTCAGGTTCTGGCTATTGTGGTCGTCGTTGTTGTTGTTGTTGTGGTTGTGGTTGTGGTTGTCGTTGTCGTTGTGGTTGTGTTGTTGTTGTTGTTGTTGTTGTTGTTGTTGTTGTTGTTGTTGTTGTTGTTGTTGTTGTTGTTGTGGTTGTGGTTGTGGTTGTTGTTGTGGTTGTGGTTGTGGTTGTGGTTGTGGTTGTGGTTGTGGTTGTGGTTGTGGTTGTTGTTGTTGTTGTTGTTGTTGTTGTTGTTGTTGTTGTTGTTGTTGTTGTTGTTGTTGTCGTTGTCGTTGTTCGTTCCTTTCAATCACTCGTGGATTCGTTGTTGCACTGAGTTTCATCGGTGCTATGACTCTGGGGGCCAATGTCCTGATTCCTTCAGTGGCAGCTGCACCTTGGAATATGGATGTTCATGGCGGAGGAGATTGATAAGAACTAATTGCATTGGCTCCATGCTTGATTGAACTAAGGTTGCTACACTCGCCTCACGTGTCCCAGTGGTTACAGTTTATCGGAGCCCTTGGGCATTTGCGGGGAAACTGAGTGCGGCATTGAGAACTACGAAGCGAGTGACGTGGTGGCGTTCGGTCCGGGTAGTCCTAGCTGGATGTGGTTGACATATGACGTGCACAAGGGCCGCAAAGGGCATACAGCATACATCATATTATGCATAATTCAGACTCTTCACACATCTCATCATCTCCATACGGTATGAGTTTGTCGATATGTAAAATTTGTATGTATTGAGTCAGACTGAGTCAGATTCGGAGGGGTGTTCAGTGGTACAGGTGTATATACTTGAGTATCCCAATGGTGTGACCCACCCCACCAAACCAGATGATTTGCTTTCATCTAAATCAGATGGGCCGCTCATAATCAATGGGTAAAACAACACCTCCCGTAATAGCCTGACCGAACATCCCTTAATTAATGCAACATGTAAAAACACAAGAGCTGTTCGATATGAGTTCAACTTAGAGAAATTGGGGGGTTCAACTACCCCTACCCCCTTACCAAACTTACCAATCTATTGAGCTTCCAGACATACCATGCAGGCAGCTTTTTAATCTTTCCAAAATTAGCGTTCAAGGTTCAGAATTCAGTTTAAATCCAAACAATGGTGGATAGCTCCAAAGAATGGTGTAACTGCTTGGTGTCTCCAAGGCATTTGCCTTGTTGAGTGTTTGAAAGGTTGGTAGGGCTTGTTGGTTTGAGCCTGTTGATGTAGCCAAGGCGAGTTGAATTATATGGCTAGCGACTGCAATGGATGCTTGGGAGGAAATGACTACTCAACTCATCTTAGGAAACCTCAAAGCTGACACCGGTTAACACCGTCTGATGGTTGAACTGCATGAGTTGAAAATTACCAACTGCATGAGTTGAAGTTTGGGGAACTTTAGGCATTTGACAAAAGGCTGGGACATGCTGGGAGCCTTTCATCCCAGAGTGGCTGGACAGTTTTGTTGGGCTTTTGAAACAGAAAGAGAGTGGCTAGCCGTAGGTGTTTTCTTGGTATGATTCAGTCCATCAGAACTGTCGGAGCCAAATTCAGAAGGACTCCACTCCCGAAGCTGACGAGCACTGGCCTAAGGAGTCTTTCCTGGTGATCGAGTACTGTGTCAGACTTGTGTGAAAGACGAAGGCCGGTTTGTATGCACGCATTTTGAAGGGTGCTTGGCATTGGATGCGCGCGGCACGGCACATGACAACATAGTTTCTGAGTCATAAGTCAAACTTTGGGAACCATCTCCGGTACTTGATTCAAGTCAGCGGAGTCTAGATGATGTGATGCGGCTAGCTCTTGATGCGCAAGGTAAATGACTTGGAACCATGCCTCATGTTCTAGTGTACCTACGAGTTTGGATGAGGGCATATCATCACATATCATCTACAGTTCATATTTTTACCTTCGCTACTTTTAAATTGCTGAATACGACTCGTAGACCAGAGGCTTTAGTAGTGAAAAGCAAGCTGCTTGAGACTGAAACACATCTGGCAGGTGAGATGACAACCACTACGACGCTTGACCCTTGACTGCAATGGTTTTTTGTTGCCAAAATGCACAGTATGATATTTGTTTGCCTAGTTTTCAACAGGTTTTCACCATGCAATGACTGGGGGGTGGTTTCAAATATTTTGTTTTATTTTCATCCCTACTTGGGGAAATGATCCAATTTGACGAATATTTTTCAGATGGGTTGAAACCACTGACTGGTATTTGTTTGCCTAGTTTTCAACAGGTTTTCACCATGCAATGAGGTGACAACGCAGGCTCCTTTGACACTAGTGATGACAACGGTCACCACAACACCAGGCGGGCTTTGAGAAGAGGTTTTGCTGTACCAGTATGCATCATCAAAAGATCCTCATGACCTTTTCAGAGGACCAGTACCTACCTAGGCCATAAATTTGCACAGGTTCCAAGTCTTGGGATTTCTAGTTGTTACCAACAAAACAGGTTGCAAGAAAACTTGCTAATAATGCTAATAAGTGCATAAAGGTTCAGAGCCAAAGATTTACAAAAGCTCGTTAAACGGTGGACGTTTAACTCACCAGGGAAGAATGCGGCAGTCATGCACGACATGTCATCCTGAACCCGAAATCTGAGATGGAACAAGGTCAGAATGAATGGGATTAACATCATTGAAGATGCTCCAAGCAAACATGTCAAATAATCAAATCTTCACTGGTTCATATGGTTCAGTGTGCTATGGATTGGATGTATTTTGGTATTCCGATGTATCCAAGCAACATATCCAATTTCGAGGGGATCCTTCTGACCTGGGAAAGGCATCAGCGCAACCAGTGACTACACTGCACCGAATCGCAGTGCAGAGGAGTGTCGCTTGGTGGGGGAAAGGGACATCACCCGAGAAACGGGGAGAAACGGGGAAGTTATATTGAGGTTTTAACAAAGTTTCAGAGTTCTAAAAGGGAGGGCGAAAGGGCCTATATATCCTATATATTATATACTGTATGTAAAAGAGTGTAATAGATGTATGTATAATATATTATTATATATGATATATATATATATATACATACATGCACGGAAAACATGTATATGTACTGTATATAAAAGAGTGTAATAGATATATACCAAAATAATCAAAATCCAATCATCACACATGTTACCAATGTCCTACTCATGGTATGGCATGGAGTTGCATTATGATCTGAAACTTCCAGTTTGGATGCTGAAGCTCGGAACGGTAGCCGCTGAGTTCCTGAAATTACTCACAGCTTCGTTGAAAGTTGCAAGGCTGGTCTTCTTTTGGAACTGGCACCCCTGATCTGACTTCAAAAATACATCAAAAGGTTAATCGTTGCTCTCCGAAATTTTGAAATAGTTGGCGTCTTCCAGTCTGACCAATGCCCATGTTGTAGGGGATGGTCTGACCCCAGAAGCAGGTTTCAATAACCAAAAGGCGGCGAGATGACCATTTCCCCCACTGCCTCGGGAAAGCTGCAGCTGGTGGAACGGTGCATGTGGATCTAAGAATCTAGACCTTGCAACATGTTTTATGTTAACCCCTGGGGGAAACGGTGAACAAAAATTGACGAATATATTTGTCAATTGGGATTCGAACTATGAACATATAGTTGTCACATTTCTTCGCCTTTTAGGGGTTCAGGTAATGTTCCTGAGAAGCCAAGGCGATGGGCATTGCAGCTATCCATTGTCATGTCCGAATGGTTACCATTTGAAGTGCCACAACATACCTTGCAGCGACGCGAAGGAAGGAACTCTTTGCAACGTACCTCGGAATTGGCAGGTTGATTGACAGGGAATGTCCGACAGAATCCTGACAGTGACAAACATCCAAAAAGATGTTCAGTTAACTTGAAACATCTTGAAACTGATTATCTTGCTATTTTCCGTAAGGGATCCAAAAAACCATTTGCATTCAACTTGGCGTGAATTGGAGAAAACATCTTCAACTAGGAACTAGGATTGTCATGTTGTGTTGCTTCTTGAAGTCCAATAGCTGTTTCGCGAGGCACCGTTTCTTGTGGAATCATTTCAGGCTATGGGTATGTCTTTAGCACTGCAGAACACACACACACACACACTCCTTAGAGTTGTAGGTTTGAGTTGGTTTGAGAGAAGTATTTTTTTTGGTTGTGTGGCTTAGAACAAAAAACATACTACGTATCTTAAGGGCACACGCCTTGTAAAAACCAGTGAGTCGTCAATGTGGATCTAAGGATTTGGGTGAGTTTTATCAGGCGCGAATGGTCTGACCAGGATACTAAAAGGATCTGCTAGGTGGGGGTGCACTTGAAAAACAAAATGAATTGCAAGTTTGTAGGTTGGAAGATGTGGCAAGTTGCAAGATATGCAAGATGTGACCACCACGAGGTGTTCCTTGATCTATATTCTTGGAACTGGATAGTAGTTGACTGAAATCCATGACACCTAAACTACTTTGCACTAGATCTGCAGTCTTCAATTCTGACATGAACAACTCACCTAAAAGATGCGGGTTGGCGAAATGTTTCCTGGATTTGCGGACCATGGGATGAACGCCTTTTTCATTGAAACTTGGGAAGGACCTGCAATGTACAAAACACTGTAAATAATTGGACAAACTACCAACCTCAACTGGTGAACGCAGGATTTCTGAAGCATCAACAGCAGGAAATTCGTGGGTTTATGGAGCAATGACCCGGACCTACATTCGTGAATTCTTCCAACGATGTAGGTGAAGTCATGGAGCAATTGCAGTGCTGGGGATGTAAATCGCTACGAATGTTGCAGGCACGTGTGGGTGAAGCTGCAAAGTTTCAGTCATCACGAAAAGCAGGTAGGTGGCATGATTATGAATGAAATTGTCGAAATGCCAAGGCCAAGTCAAACTTTTATCATTATTGTTTAGTTTTCTTTCTCAAAAAGTGATCTATTCGAAGCATGAAACTGTGTGAAAGAAACATCGATCCGATGAATCTTTCCACGCCAAGTGGGGTGAGCTGGGTGGCTCCGTTTTTCAGGTGTGCTCGGCAAAGACCTAGCACGGCCGAGTGGGAGTTGGTGGGGACACTGGAAAACGGTGCCTGTCGTGGCAGGCGAAGTGGGAATTCCACACGGGACGGGTATTCGGAAGTGATTGAGATTAATGTGCAGCTGCATTGTATGAATGTGACTTTAACATACTTTGACATTATTGATGGGATATGATGTCAAACAACATTAGCTAATTTGTATTAATTTGTGAAAACATATATGTAACTATATGATTCCAAGGAAAGCTAAGTTTTTCACACAAAAGGTAATATGAATGTAACTTCCAACACAAAGATGAGTCACATCACCTTGTGCACTTTCACAATGCCGGTGTGAAGCATAGGGGTTGTGGATGAGCCAAACCGGATCTACAAAAAACAATCAAAACATGGCGGAGTTTGAGATGGTTTCCCATGGTATTTGGCATATTTACCATTTCAGATGGATGATTTTGACCTCATTTCACGTTTTTTTCACATCTCTCACTTTGATGTTTTCGTCCTTGCTTCCTCCCCAGGACCCCTACGGATAATTCCCCGAGCTACTATAGCGTGCATCATGGCGTCAATGACATTGAAGCGACTTGGACCACACAAATCTATGGAAAAAAAAACTGGTTGGAATTTGACATCCTGAAAGATCTTGAAAGGTAAATCTGGTTGGCAAAAATGTGAAACGCGAGAACTTGTTGTTTTTCCTGCTTACTTTTGGCCGATGTGGTCCTGTTTACCCAGGAATGCAAAGGCCTGTGTTTAGAGCAATTTCCAAGCTGCAAAGGTCGTTTTCTTAGCTTCATGGGAGTCTGAGGTGACCTTTGAAGATGGTTGAAGATATGTGAATTGTGTTGAAGTAAAGTTTGGGAGGGTGGAAACATCAATTTAATCATATCCATTCTTCCTATCTTATCCTTTGAAGGGTCATTCTATGCAAAGAGCCCTTGGGCCCAAGCATCTTGAGGATGGTCAGTTGGACTCACAAGCTCGGTGGGGGTTGGCAGCATGGAAAGCATCATGCCATGAAATTGTTGTACTGTGTGAGCACTGTGTATGTATTTTGTTAATGTATGTGTAAGATGACATAAATTATGACATACATTTCTCTATCCACAGTTTTTTATGTGCCAAAATGGAAATGAACATATTCCCTGAGGGTTGTATAACCTCACGCATTCCGAGTCGCTATCCGCTGCCTCAGCGTTTGGCTCAAACATCGCTTCAAAAGATCCAGCTGACCCGAACGGCCCTTTCCTGACCCGAAAATATGGCCACCTTCATTTGGGCAACTGTTCTTGCCACTGAGCTCGAATCCAAATTTTCATCCAAAAAATGCGCGGATTCCACCCAAACAACTACTCTCCTAGGCAGTTGAAGATCCGGCATTTTGTAGATGACTGTCCTCTTGAAAATGGAAAGCCATCTTGCTGTGTTACGCTGCACTTTACCAGTACAACCTCCAATTCCACGGCGATTTTCTCCCTCACCTGTTGATCGAACGACATTAAAGCACGGAAGCAGAAAACGGACCCTTTTGGAAGGAAATAAATAAATATATATATATATATATGTCTTTTTTGTTAAGCAGTTTATATGTAATTGTACTGTAAATAATCATACATACTCATACATATATAATCATATATAATCATATATAATCATATATAATCATATATAATCATATATAATCATATATAATCATATATAATCATATATAATCATATATAACCATATATAATCATATATAATCATACGTACATATATAATCATATATACATAATCACATGTAATCATATATATAACTATATACAATCAAATATTACATATATTACATATATTACATATATTACATATATATATATATACACATGATCATATATGATCATCATATGATCATCTTGGTGTTTTTCATATGAAATTTCGTGGGCTGCTTGGTTGATTGTTTTTTTGAGGCCACAGTGGTCTCTGCTACACCATGGACTTTCACTCATATGGACAGCACCTGGACCCTCGAAGTGGAAGGCAACAAGTTACATGTCACTGCTGACTGTCCTGAACCTCGGTACTTGACGTTGTTCAACGGGGCCTGGGGCTGGGCCGTTGATATTCCCTGCCTGGAAACCGTATAAATAGCGGCGAATAAAGAAATATATGATGACATGATCACTCGGATCTTTGGATCAGATCATCCGAAGTGACTATTGTATCACATTGTATGTCAAGTGTTCAAATGGATTGAAGCCACCAACTATACTTGGTATATTGAGGGTGTTGAATTGTTGGGTCTCAACGCAGCATTTGTGAAGGCAGCCCTGCTTCATTTTGGGGCCCCCTATCAGCTTCTGGAAAAGGAGATTTGTGTTGAAAATCATCATTTTGAGGTTCCATATCAAGCTTTTGGAGTGTATGTAGATGTAGTTAGTATGATTGGTGGCTGTACCCCACTGCAATAAGCGGGTCGGAGAAGCAACATGGGAAGAGTACATCAAGACATGGTCGTAGCCCAGAACGATCTTATCCCGTTGTGGTAGTTATCCAGTTCACCCATACGCTTGGGATCGCATTGAACTAGATTCGCAACTGCGAGTTCCTGGTGGAGTGAAGTTGTATTGGATTCCATAGATGGGTTTGGGGTAGCAAGGATCAGAGTGAAGTGACTCTTAAAAACACACATTTTCGAACACCTTTTCCTGAAACCCTAAGGACTATGATTTTGGTAGAACCCAAAATGTCAGTGAATATCTTGATGTTTATTTCCAAAAGAACTGACTGGCACCGTCCTGAAAAACAGACATACTAGGGATATTGGCCAAATTATTTGGTATCATCTTTTCTTCCAACATAAACATAGGCCGTATCATGCCGTATGCTTCAAGAAAGTGTGACGATCCTCACAAAAACCGAAAGCACCACAGATTTGGTTCCGTTTTTGTTGGGCTTTCGGCTTTCAGGAAACGAAATGGTGCGGCTTTGGCTTCAACAAGGACGTTCCCAAAATGGATGGAGCAGATCCTTGATGATTTGGGATGAGATTTTGGGGGGTCAGAATGTTGGGGATTCCGAGCTGGAGCTGATTTTTTGGGCCCTCAATCATCTCAATCCCCAAAACTTCATGACGTTTTTCATGAAAAGAAGGGCGTAGCCGCTACGTTTTGGGGAGTGGATGACTTACTTAGGTTAAGGTTTAGGATAGCGATGTTTTTTCAGGTTTGGTTGACAGTTTGGGGGATTCAATTGCCAACTGGAAAACAGAATTTGGGGGGAACGTACAGGCGCCACGAAGAAAACTGCAGGAGTTGGGGAAAAGTCACGTCTTTTTGAGTGACAAATAGAGACTTGTTTGACCATCCTGTTGGTACACTTGCCTTGGATCAAATCATTTTCTTCAAATCGCGCTGGAGATTTGCATAACAAGATGTTAGAGTGAAGCACGTGGAGGTGTACTTCTTGAATTCAATTATACTGAGCTTTTGGGTTTCTTGGAGCATCAGCTACAACAGCAAATTAGCTGCATTTTGTACAACAGCTGAACTTCTTATTGGAACAGGGATTCAAAAAACAGCTGAAGGTTGTCCAGGTGCACGCCTTACATACTACCTCATGATTTTTGGGTTTTCGAGGTGTCCTGAGCAGAGAATTTAAGTCATACCGAGTCAAATTTGATCCAAAGGAATTCCCCAATTAGCTGATGTCTCAATCGAAGAATAGACAAACATCCACCCAAAAAAGATGCTGGTTTTGTTACCCTGCTTTTCTCTCCAAGTTGGTGTTCCTAAGGATGTCTTCACCTTTGGGTATCACGCTGGCGTTGACCTCAGCGATTGCCCTAGCTGCGGCTGTGGCGGCTGTGGCGGCTGTGGCTGTGGCTGTGGTACCACACGACGCCTGAGAGCAGCGGAGTGACCAAGTTGCAATGAGATCTGTAATGTTGATACATGTTGTTCTTTCTTGGGGAATTTGATGAGTGTATCATCGCGTATCTATGTCTTGAGAATGGAGGTCATGCAGGTCATTGAATTCATGTAGCTGCTGAATTTATCGTGATTTTTCGACTTTCATATGATGTCTAGTGGTTTTGGAGGATCCCTAATTTTGAGACACCCATAAAAGGACTACTCGTCTTTGAAGAAAAGAAATTGTGAGATCGGTGACACGAGTAGAGCATTGGATAGGTGCAAGACATGGACAGAAAAGGTGCAGATGTTCTTTTTCTGCTTATGACTTGATACTTGCATTTGCTTGTAACTTCAGTTGTTTTTTGCGGCAGTTCTGAGACACACCTAATTTGACCTGACATGACCCGTGAGGGTTTGGACGGCTTCGCTGCTCGCTTAGGAATCCCTATGTGCCTCGTGTGCGCGACTTGAAGTTGCATTTGCCTGCTTTTGTACCCAAAAGTGGCGCGGTGCAAAGCCTCCAGATGCTTGGACCTTTCAGTAGGCACACCTGGTTTTGGAGTTGCTGAGTTGCTTCCAACTTTTGGTCACATGTTGTACCAACCTCCTAGGTCCTACTACCAGAACTAGACATCACCATCAGAACTGGTATGATTCAACTGAAATCAGTCGTGGCAAAATAGCTCCAATATGTACGTGAGTGTAAACCAGATGTTGATCCACACCTACGGGGCAATCCAGCTCATCAAATGCAAGAGGCCTTCTTGAAGCACTCGAAAAGAACATAGAGTTAGCTTCATATGCTGCTCCTACAGCAGTTGTAAGATTTTGCAAGGTCTTGTACACTTAGATTTGTCTGAGCCACGGAAACCCTAGATGCGGGGACCCCATGAGCATTATTTCCAACGCGCTTATCTTACTTGATTCAGGGCTTCTGAAATGTGAACGGTATGAGAATCATACGAGACATCTCAATGAATACATCTTAACATGTATAGTCTCGCTGCACTTTAAGGAAGTGTAGGAAAGGACAATTTGGTGCAAATGCAGCCAAAGATTAACCAAGAAATGATGATGAATACGTTTTGCCTAACCGGCTGGAGATGACTGATCATCCGAATAAGTTTCTTTGGATCTTTGCTTTGATGAGTACATCAAATTTGCAATATTACGGTAGAATATTATAATATTATACATATTATCATATTTGTCTATTTAGGTGTATGTATCACTATTTACAGGAAGTCTTTTTTGTTTTGTAACCATCCTCTTTCCATCCAAGTGTTCTTGCCATGCTTCCTGAGTGAATATGTAGACAACTACGCCAAATCAACCCCTTTTGATGTTAAGACAGAGTTGCAGTGGTTGGTAAGTGCCATAGCCAATGGTTGGCCTGGTAGTCAGTTTCCTTTTCCTTCCAGCAAGGCCATACTTGAATTTACTGAAATGGTGAAGCATTTCGTTTTAGCATTTTCTTCCACCAACCTTCACTGAGTCGCCATGATTCATGATGCCACCATGCCACGATGCAAGGAATGTCGGTGGTGTGGTTGGTGTTGCCATGAATTCTGTTCTCTTGGTGCATGAACATCCGGAGGAGCCGGCATCCAATTGGATTCCACAATGAACCTTGAAGGTCTAGGAGGGTTCGGGAATTGAGGTAACTGAAATGAGTTGCTCGCACATCAGCATACAAGACCTACCCAAAGAGAAGCCAATTTAACACATTGTAGCCCATNACCACGAAAGCAGGCTGTGGCTGTGGCTGCGGTGCAACCTGCGGCTGCGGTTGTGGCTCCACCACGAAAGCAGGCTGTGGCTGTGGCTGCGGCGCAACCTGCGGCTGCGGTTGTGGCTCCACCACGAAAGCAGGCTGCGGCTGCGGCTGTGGCGCAACCTGCGGTTGCGGCTGTGGCTCCACCACGAAAGCAGGCTGTGGCTGCGGCTGTGGCGCAAGCTGCGGCTGCGGCTGTGGCTCCACCACGAAAGCAGGCTGTGGCTGCGGCTGTGGCGCAAGCTGCGGCTGTGGCGCAACCTGCGGGTGTGGATGCGGCTCAAGCTATGCTTGCCAGGGCCAGATGTTCTGCGCGATGGGTTTGACGAAGAAGGCGAGTACTGGCACAATGGTCAGCATGTCGCAGTGCAATTTGCACGGCCATTCCATCACCATTGATGCGAAGCAGGACTGCCCCTTTGCTGTTACCTGTGCTTATGCTTGCTAGCGCAAGGGTGGTAGTGGTGCTAGTTGTGCCGTGACCTAACTGCACGTCAGTCAATGCATACCAGAATGCCAGGCTGCCAAAGGAGTTTTGGGGGCCAATGCATTTTATTTTAATATCATTTTTGTGTCCTCAACATGATTTGAGCAGATTTCTGGCTGCAACAACCTGTAGTTGAGCAATCTGCACTTAATTTGTATGTTCCACTGGCTACCCGCGACCCCGCTGTAAACGGTTGATGTTGGGCCAGGACCTCACAGACTATAAACTGAAGTTCGAGAACGGCCGCCTCTGGGCTGCATGAAAACTCGTCAGATAACCCAACTTGACCTTGTAGGAGTTATTATGGGTTAATGATGGCTAATGTGATCTGTATAAATAACGTCTTTAGCCATTTTAAGACGTAAGGAAGTTTGGTTTTGCTCCAAAGCTTTCGACTGAAGGAGATTTAAACATGCCTAGAGGTAGAGTTGTTGTGCTTTCTTCATCTTCATCTATTTTTGGAGCGAGCTTCATTTTCCATGCATTGATGGATGTTGCGGTGTTTTCACATCACGCGACTGTTCTAAAATCAATGAGAATCTCCTGAAATTCACAATAGTTGTTTGTTGCACAGTGAACCTAACTCTTTGCGCGAGAACTTTGAGGAGGGCAGAACGAAGCCTTTGGACTACATGTCCCCAATCTTTTGGTAGCAATGTCTTATCTCTGAAGAACGTAATATATATATATAATTCATGGGATGATGCCCATGCCAGGAGAGGGAGAGAGGGATCGCGAGCCAGCAACCAGAGCAAAGGAAGGAAAGAAGCAACAAAGCAAAGAAAGAAAGCCAGCCAGCTAGCTGGCAAGCAGGCAGGCGCAGGCACAGCAAGCCTTTTAACCCCAAAAGGCCCTACACCCTAAGGCCCTAAAGCTTAAAGGCCAAACCCTCAAGCCCTAAAACTTGAACCTTAAGGCCCTAAAACCCGAAGCCCTAAACTCTAAACTCTAAAACCCTATCAACCCTAAAGCCCTTGTAATTATACGAAGCCCACCAAGTAAAAATCTTTCGGTCTTCAAGCTAAAAACCCTAAACCCTAAAGATTGTAAACGCCAAAACCCCTAAGGACCCTGAATCCTACAGCCCTGAAAGTCTTCATTCCAAAGCTCTAAAACCCTGCAACCTTAAAACTTCAAACCCTAAAACCCTCCAAAGCCTCACGATGTTCCGGCCTTGGGTCAGTGAAGATGGTAGTCGTTTTTGAATTATATACCCCCCAAAGAGCTAGGAAAGTTTCCTCTTATTGAGGTTTATTTTCTGTTTTATCCGATTTTTGCGATACATCCTTGATTTTTTAGGATGCAGGGGAAATTACTCATGGATCATTTTGATCTTTTTTCTGATGCCTTGGCGCCGCGAATTTTCAAGGAATGAAGGTGGATGCTCATCGTGCCTTGAACACGGGCGATGCCACGGATTATGTCCTTACCCCGGAGCGGGGGCGGGGCCTGTGGGCGTTAGGATTTTTTGGTGTCGGGTCGAAGTCAGCTTGCTTTCAAAGATGGAAAAACACTTGGGTTTTTTGATGTTTTTTGGCCACTTTACTGGGAGTTTGTGTGAACCGGTTTTGGACGACAAGGTTTTCCACTTGGTTGGGGGAGGTTAGTGTTTCGAGGCTAGTTGCAGAGTCGAAGGTTAATGCCCCCCAAAAACACAATATATTTGGATTCTTTCTGTATACATTTGTAGTCTTGTCTGCCATAGCCATATTTATTAACTCCTGCTGTGTACAGTGTCCAAAACGTAGATGTTGGAATAACAAGATCATATTTCTATCAAAGCATCGACGGTTGCAACCGGGTGCCTTTTTTTTCAGGGATTTTTTCCATTTTTTTTTGTATTTATTTCCATTTTGCTTTGTCGGGAAGGGAGCAGGCGGCAAGCAAGCAAGCAAGCCAGCCAGCCAGCCAGCCAGCCAACCAAGGCCAAGGCCAAGGCCAAGGCCAAGGCCACGGACAGGGCCACGGACAGGGCCAGGGCCAGGGCCACGGCCAGGGCCAGGGCCAAGGCCAAGGCCAAGGCCAACGCCAACGCCAAGGCCAAGGCCAAGAGGCAGAGGCCAAGAGGCAGAGGCCAAGGCCAAGGCCAAGCCCAAGAGGCAGAGGCAGAGGCCAAGGCCAAGGCCAAGCCCAAGAGGCAGAGGCAGAGGCAGAGGCAGAGGCAGAGCAAGGCAAGCAAGGCAAGCAAGGCAAGCAAGGCAAGCAAGGCAAGCAAGCAAAGCAAGCACGCAGGCAAGCAAGCAAGCAAGCCAAGCAAGCACGCAGGCAAGCAAGCAAGCAAGCCAGCCCAAGGCCAAGGCCAAGGCCAAGGCCAAGGCCAAGGCCAAGAGGCAGAGGCAGAGGCAGAGGCAAAGGCCAAGGCCAAGGCCAAGGCCAAGGCGAAGGGCAAGG
>DF239537.1:58415-186676 GCA_000507305.1 Breviolum minutum Mf 1.05b.01
CCACCACCAGCACCACCACCAGCACCACCACCACCACCACCACCACCACCACCACCACCACCACCAACGACCAGAAGCCTAAAATGGAAAAAAAATCAAAAAAATGGAAAAAATCACCGAAAAGATTTGGACCCCTTGCAACCAGTCAGGTTTTTCAAAAATCCACCTGAAATCATGCAGTCCTACCGTGTATTGCAGGACACCCACTACTACATCGTGTTGACAGTGGGCACTGGCATCTCAGTTTCTGGGCGATTCAAAAATGAATTAAGTGAGACTCAGACCCGAACCTTCTTTGTTCTACATTTGTTCTATTTTCCATCGCAGTGATACGTTCAGAGGGAGCTGGTTGGTATGATTCTCAAGTCACGATTTGGAACCACAGAACCTCCATCTTCCAAGAAATCATTAGCCCTTGCATCTTACGGATCCCACCGTTGATCCATGTTTTTGTTTCCTTCAAAACGTGAGCTTATGGAACACATCACATACTCTGGTAATTTGAATGGTGTCCAAACTCAACCAGCATCTAAAGATGAGCCACCCCCAAGAAAACGCATGTTGTATCCATTGCTATGTTCCATCAGCTGGGGATACTTGGCAGGGTGGTTTGTAGTATAGAGTATAGTGACTTTTCAAGCCTCCTCAGTCACCTACTCTCTTGGGGTCAAAAAAGTCATCTGTATTGGGTTTAGTATTGGGCAGGTTTCTTGCTTTTGCTTTTGCTTTGCAGTCCTGTTTTTTTCTTCTGTTCCGTTTTGTTCCTTTCTCTTTCTTTTTGTTCCTTTCTAGTCCTTTCCTCCATCCTTTCCTGTTCCCCTCCTTTCCTTCCTTTTCCTTTCAAAAATAAGTCTTCATGCCAAATTGGGTCAACATACGGATTGGTCAAACAAATACAGGAATGAATTCAAGTTTAGTAGTACTTCAAAAAGAGATAGCAAGATGTCACGCGTTTAGACACAAAAACTGGTGCTTTCCCAGCACAAACTCAAGATTCACAGGGTGTCAAGGAGTCAACATTCCGGGTTTCAGATTGCCTGATTTTTCTCCTTTGGAGTTGGGGCCATGTTGCAGGTGGGATATCATGGCAGTTCTGGGACCCACACTTTGGTTTGCGATGGCACGTTGGCTTCAGGTTGGCTTGGGGACTGGAGATTTGGGCGGCTTGGGATACTTTTGGAAGAACATGTCAGCAGGCAACTTGAGTTTAGGGATGATATGATATGAATATGATATGCATATGATATGATTATGATATGATTATGATATGATTCTGATATGATTCTGATATGAATATGTTCATATCATATAATATGTTATGATATGATATGATGTGATGTGATGTGATTCAGATAATGAGCTTTAAGGATCCCTATAGAATCTTCAACATCATAAGATAAGAAAGACACGTTGGGTTTCAAACAGTGATCATCAGCCGCCATCAAGCGGCCCTTTAAAGCTGGTTATTTCAAGACTTGATGTGTATGCCCTTATATTGCCGTAACATTTGGATAATTTCGATAGTAAAAGTAGTACTTCCCTATCATGAAACGACATCATTTTTTGGGAGGTGCGACAGGTTCTCAATTTGGAAGGTCTGAGATCCAGCGGCTGAAGTCAGACATTCTCTGTCCCAAAATCAACGGTGACACCAGTTTGACATTAGATATCCGCAGCCAGACATTGCAAATCTAGTTTCGCATAAGGATAGTTTCTGTAAAACTAATGCTGTATCAATCCATCGTTTGATTGGTTCTTAATTTCAAGATGAACCAAAAGCATAAAGAGTACCCCAAAACAATCCCCCGTCCCAACCAACAAAACAACAAGCTCGATTGCATTTTTCGTTGTAGAAAGAAGTCTCCCCTCATTTTTTGCCAAAGCATTTGTGTTACAACCCCCTTTCCCCAACAAAAAAACGCAAACTTCGCAGGCTTCGCGGGTCCAGGTGGATGTCAAAGTCAACAGATGCTTGGAAAGCATCGGGGAAGATGGCGTTTTCCCATGGAACTTGATCGATACCAAAACGAACTTTTGTTGAGCAACGGAAAAAACCTGGTTGTTTAGTTTAAATAATGGATTGTACCACCCAATTATATGGGAATTTCTTGAAGAAAACATGGGCAACTTTTGAGAATTTTTGGAACTTGGATTTTGTTTTTTTGGGTTCCTTCACTATGCCGCTATTCAAAAAAGGATCTTTCTGATTTTGCAAAAAACCAGGTCTGCATCTTCAACGACTCGTCTTGGTCACTTGGATTGACATGTACCAACTTGCCGAGGCCTTCAACCTTAGCTGCCATCTAGTCCCGGAACTATGTAATTAGTTGGGGTGGAAAGGAAGTGTAAAAGATGGTAAGCCCCACATTTGAGAGACTAGGGGCTCCCAAGAGAAAAGTCTGTATCTCCAACACTCCAACATGGCTCAGTGGAAAATTGCTAGCATGAAACTGGTGGGACACGAATTCCATTCAACCATTGGAGGAAGAATACTTGCATTTTTTGAGGCTGTGCCTTCTGAATTCTAAGGAAAAAACCTGACGGGGGAGATGTTTTTGAATCGTTTCAGCCGTCTTTCGAATCCAACTTTTTGTGTTTCGAACAGCTATCCGAAGCAGGGAACGAATGTCTGTTTGATCAGATATTCAATCTATTCAACTTTAAAGACGTTGCCCATTGTTGAAGAGGTTGACCTTTGATTTTGTAGGTCTTTGGGGAATTCGAAAGCATTTCTCTTTGTCCCCTCAGTTCCCAGGTCTCCTGTTCTTCGGATGGCTTTTGACACGAGTGATGTGAGCGGCGGGCCCTGCGTGATCGAATGGAGCAGTTGGAGGATGTTGCCATGGTGGGGTTTCCAAGTCGGATGCTGACATCGCCCAAGATACGAAGGGAAACAAAAAACGCCAAGTCTCAAGTGAACGAATCTACACATTTCGTGTGCTTTTTGGGTTTATTTTCGGGTAATTGAAAGTGCTTTTTGTATATGCATGAATGCTTTTTGAAAAGAATGAAAATTGGAATAAAGCTATTTCCAATTTTTATCTGCTGATATCGATCCTTCTCCGAACCAGAACAAAAGACATCCATTTGGAATCATGTAACGACATGTAGAGATGGAATGTTCAGACTGTTTACTTTGCAACCTCCTCTTCCTGCGACGCAAGGATTGCATAATTCATGGATTTTCATCGTTTTTGCAGCGAGACGAGATGCCAGATCATTCTGGATGTTCCAAAAACCCCCAGCCTTCCGTTGACTGAGAAACTAGATCGCTTGATGGACTGCACATTGTGTGTTTTTGGTGGACTATCTATGTATCTATGTACAGTATACAGACATATCATACAGATGAAATTTCTGAATAATGAGATTTTGAAATTATCAAGTAAGTTCAAGATACTTCAAATATCAAGCATCCCTGTATACCTCTCACAGGATCACGTGACCGATGTGATCCTCAAATGGCTGATTCGTTTCGGGATTTTTTTTGGTTTTCCAGGTTGGTGACATCTTCTGAACCTCTCAGGCTGATGGACAGAAACACATCTCACACAACTTGATGATGTCTTGAGCCAGGTTTTACACATTTTTTTGGGGGGGTGGAATTTCAGCGATGAAACCCCATAGATCGTCCAAACTGGCTACTGTATGCCTTCCACAGAAATGCTGTAAAATGATTGTTTTGTAAGGAGACTTCCCCCCTATGGAACACAGATTCTTTCATGTTGGAAATCCATCAGATGGATATCTTGCCACCATACCCATCATATCCATTCATGTCCTGCTTGCATGATACAGCAGACCTTGTTTAGCTTGCCATGGAAGCTGGAGGGATGCTTCGGAAGGTCTGCAGTCAGCTGCTGGGTGATTGGATTCCCCAATATATCGGCCAATGGCCAAACCCAAGCAGGACTTTATCGGATGGAATAAGCCCCTTGGGGCCCGTTGCCGTTTTTTGTTGAATTTTGGCATTTAGGGCTTCGTCGGCTTTGAATGAGCCCGGATGCGATCTTGCCGCACCTGACTTCTGACCAGAGACGTTGAGATGTGAAAATGCTTCGCATTTCATCACTCATTTATTTAATGACACTATGATCATACCTCGCGCATCCTCACGCATATCAAGCCGTGAATACCTACTGGATGCGATAGCTTTGCAACTCATGTACTCGTTTACATGACACTATGATAATACCTCGCGCATCCTCACATATCAGGCCGTGAATTCCTACCGGAAGCGATAGCTTTGCAAAGCTGGCAAAGCTTAGTAGTTTCAAACGTGATTTAATGCACTGATAGGCAAAACTTGAAGACGATCCGAAAAGATATGCTATTACATTCACAAATCGGTTGACGCTACTGACTATATATATACATAGAATAGTTTATAGATAGATTATCCATGATGATCCAATGAATGATATTAGATTCAGTAGCAGCAATGACTATTGAGATCACTCTGGTTCAAGCCAGGTTAATGTAGAATGTTGATTTGGATTAAGTGTGAATTGGTAGACAATTTTTTTACCTAGGACTTTGGGAAATGTATTGGAATAACCCATGTCAAAGAAGTCGGAGTCCAGGTTCGGTTCACGCCAGCTCTCCTGTCACCCAAAGGAGCAGTCCTGAGCAGTGACACAAACCTTTTTTTTGGGGGGGAAGTTTTCTGAGCTGCAAGATCCATTGGTGTTCAGATAACCACATCGGCATTTTTCATGAGGTAAAGTGGCTGCCTTTGAGATTTCTAATATGATTCCATACTGGCACCACTGATAGCGGGTCGCCTCGAGTGGGGTTTCCCTATAGTGATGTGCTGCATACTGCACTAGTTACTGTACCACCATGACTAAAGGGATAGCAGGAGCTTATTTTACAAAATGATATAGAAAAATATAGAACATAGAATCCGCGTTTTTGGGTGCAATGACCATTTGTGTTGCTGCTCCACTGTGAATTTCCTCGGATAGAGTGAGTTCGCAACTTTCTGCGATGGTGTCTGGATTTGAAATTTGCTGCGCTCAAAAAAAAAGCAATGGCCCATGGTACACCTTAAAGACTGCTACCAAGGCCTAATCTTGCCAAGGTTTCTTCTTCTTCTTAAGGAGGGCATCTTCTTATCCTTTGAAGGGTCATTCTTTCTATGCAAATAGACCCCCTGAACATCACCTTCGGTGTATCACATCACGTGATGTGACTTAAGCCCAGCGCTTGGATCAGTTTTGTTGTTTAAGAATCATGACATACATTTCTCTATCCACAGTTTTTTATGTGCCAAAATGAACATGAACATATTCCCTGAGGGTTGTATAACCTCACGCATTATCCCCTGCCTCAGCTTTTGGCTCGAACATCGCTTCAAAAGATCCAGCTGACCCGAACGGCCCTTTCCTGACCCGAAAATATGGCCACCTTCATTTGGGCAACTGTTCTTGCCACTGAGCTGGAATCCAAATTTTCATCCAAAAAATGCGCGGATTCCACCCAAACAACTACTCTCCTAGGCAGTTGAAGATCCGGCATTTTGTAGATGACTATCCTCTTGAAACTGGATAGTTTCCACCTAGCCGTCTTGCTGTGTTACACTGCACTTTACCAGTGCAACCTCCAATTCCATGCGGATTTTCTCTCACACCTGTTGATCGAACGACATGAAAGCATGGAAGCAGAAAACGGACCCTTTTGGAAGGGAAGATGTCTTTTTTGTTAAGCAGTTTGTATGTAATTGTACTGTTTATAATCATATATTACATATACTCTATATATATATATATTTATATACATACATACATACACATGATCATATATGATTATCATATGATCATCTTGGTGTGTTTCATATGAAATTTCGTGGGCTGCTTGGTTGATTGCTTTTTTTTGAGGCCACAGTGGTCTCTGCTATGCCATGGACTTTTACTCATATGGACAGCACCTGGACCCTCGAAGTGGAAGGCAACAAGTTACACGTCACCGCTGACTGTCCTGAACCTCGGTAGTTAAACAGTTAAACGGGGCCTGGGGCTGGGCCGTTGATATTCCCTGCCAGGAAACCCTATAAATAGCGGCGAATAAAGATATATTTAGTGTTCAGATGACATGATCACTCGGATCTTTGGATAAAAACATCNTATGTACTGCAATAGGCGGCTCGGAGAAGCAACATGGGAAGAGTACATCAAGACATGGTCGTAGCCCAGAACGATCTGATCCCGTTGTGGGAGTTATCTAGTTCACCCATACGCTTAGGCTTAGGATCGCGTTGAACTAGATTCGCAACTGCGAGTTCCTGGTAGAGTGAAGTTGTATTGGATTCCATAGATGGGTTTTGGGATAGCAAGGATCAGAGTGAAGTGACTCTGACAAATACACATTTTCGAAGACCTTCGAACACCTTTCACTGAAACCATAAGGACTACGATTTTGGCGATTTTGGTAGAACCCAAAATGGCAGTGAATATCTTGATGTTTATTTCCAAAAAAACTGACTGGCACCGTCCTGAAAAACAGACCATCTTTTCTTCCAACATGAACATAGGCCGTATCATGCCGTATCCTTTAAGAAAGTGTGCCGATCCTCGCAAAAACCGAAAGCACCACAGATTTGGTTCAGGAAACGAAATGGTGCGGCTTTGGCTTCAACAAGGACGTTCCCAAAATGGATGGAGCAGATCCTTGATGGACCGAAGATTTGGGATGAGATTTTTGCAAGGTCAGAATGTTGGGGATTCCGAGCTGGAGCTGATGTTTTTGGGCCCTCAATCATCTCAATCCCCAAAACTTCATGACATTTTTCATGAAAAGAAGGGCGTAGCCGCTACGTTTTGGGGAGTGGATGACTCACTTAGGTTTAGGATAGCGATGGTTTTTCAGGTTTGGTTGACCGTTTGGGGGATTCAATTGCCAACTGGAAAAAAGAATGTGGGGGGAACGTACAGACAGCACCACGAAGAAAACTGCAGGAGTTGGGGAAAAGTCACGTTTTTTTGAGTGACAAATAGAGAATTGTTTGACCATCCTATTGGTTCACTTGCCTTGGATCAAATCATGGTCAAATCGCGCTGGAGATTTGCTGCAAACAAGATGTTAGAGTGAAGGACATGGAGGTGTACTTCTTGAATTCAATTATATTGAGCTTTCGCGTGAAGCATCAGCTACAAACACAATTTAGCTGCATTTTGTAAAACAGCTGAACTTCTTATTGGAACATGGATTCAAAAAACGCCAGATTTTCAAATACCAAATGATATGAAGATATTATGAAGGTTCTCCAGGTGCACGCCTTACATACTACCTCATAATTTTGGGTTTTCGAGGTGTCCTGAGCAGAGACTTTAAGTCATACCGAGTCAAATCTGATCCAAAGAAATGCCCCAATTAGATCCAATTAGCCGATGTCTCAATCGAAGAATAGACAAACATCCCCCCAAAAAAGATATTGTTCTTTTCTCCAAGTTGGTTTTCCTAAGGATGTCTTCACCTTTGGGTATCACGCTGGCGTTGACCTCAGCGATTGCCCTAGCTGCGGCTGTGGCGGCTGTGGCTGTGGTTGTGGTACCACACGACGGCTGAGAGCAGCGGAGCAACCGAGTTGCAATGAGATTTGTAGTGTGGACCTTTCTTGAGGAATTTGATGAGTGTATCATCGCGTATCTATGTCTTAAGAATGGAGGTCACGGAGGTCATTGAATTCATGTAGCTGCTGAATTTATCGTGATTTTTCGACTTTCATATGATGTCTAGTGGTTTTGGAGGATCCCTAATTTTGAGACACCCATAAAAGGACTACTCGTCTTTGAAGAAAAGAAAGTAGAGTATTGGATAGGTGCAAGACATGGACAGACAAGGTGCAGATGTTCTTTTTCTGCTTATGACTTGATACTTGCATTTGCTTGTAACTTCAGTTGTTTTTTGCGGCAGTTCTGAGACACACCTAACCTGACCTGACATGACACGTGAGGGGTTTGGACGGCTTCGCTGCTCGCTTAGGAATCCCTATGTGCCTCGTGTGCGCGACTTGAAGTTGCATTTGCCTGCTTTTGTACCCAAAAGTGGCGCGGTGCAAAGCCTCAAGATGCTTGGACCTTTCAGAAGGCATACCTGGTTTTGGAGTTGCTGAGTTGCTTCCAACTTTTGGTCACATGTTGTACCAACCTCCTAGGTCCTAGTACCAGAACTAGAAATCACCATCGGAACTGGTATGATTCAACTGAAATCAGTCGTGGCAAAATAACTCCAATATGTACGTGAGCGTAAACCAGATGTTGATCCACACCTACGGGGCAATCCAGCTCATCAAATGCAAGAGGCCTTCTTGAAGCACTCGAAAAGAACATAGAGTTAGCTTCATATGCTGCTCCTACAGCAGTTGTAAGATTTTGCAAGGTCTTGTACACTTGGATTTGTATGTGCCACGGAAATGCTAGATCCAGTGACCCCATGAGCATTGTGTCCAAAGCGCTTATCTTACGTGATTCAGGGCTTCTGAAATGTGAACGGTATGAGAATCATACGAGACATCTCAATGAATACATCTTAACATGTATAGTCTCGCTGCACTTTAAGGAAGTGTAGGAAAGGACAATATGGTGCAACTGTAGCCAAAGATTAACCAATAAATCAATCATGATGAATACGTTTTGCCCAGCCGGCTGGAGATGACTGATCATCCGAATAAGTTTCTTTGGATCTTTTCTTTGATGAGTATATCAAATTTGCAATATTACGGTAGAATATTATAATATTATACATATTATCATATTTGTCTATTTAGGTGTATGTATCACTATTTACAGGAAGTCTTTTTTGTTTTGTAACCATCTTCTTTCCATCCAAGTGTTCTTGCCATGCTTCCTGAGTGAATATGTAGACAACTACGCCAAATCAACCCCCTTTGATGTTAAGACAGAGTTGCAGTGGTTGGTAAGTGCCACATAGCCAATGGTTGGCCTGGTAGTCAGTTTCCTTTTCCTTCCAGCAAGGCCATACTTGAATTTACTGAAATGGTGAAGCATTTCGTTTTAGCATTTTCTTCCACCAACCTTCACTGAGTCGCCATGATTCATGATGCCACCATGCCACGATGCAAGGAATGTCGGTGGTGTGGTTGGTGTTGCCATGAATTCTGTTCTCTTGGTGCACGAACATCCGGAGGAGACGGCATCCAATTGGATTCCACAATGAACCTTGAAGGTCTAGGAGGGTTCGGGAATTGAGGTAACTGAAATGAGTTTCTCTCACATCAGCATACAAGACCTACCCAAAGAGAAGCCAATTTAACACATTGTAACCCATCATTGCATTCAAAATTCATGCTCAAAAATAGCCAGGAGGGAATGACGTGGCTCTTTGATAACTGTGGTGGTCATGGTGATACCTATGGGCACTACCATTATCACGCCCCACCTCTATGCTTGATGAAGTCATTGGGCCTTCCAGTTCCTAAGAAAGGCACCTGGTGGAAGGATGCTGGCATCCATGCTTGGCCAGCAGAAGGGCCTGAAGTGCAAATTGCTTGGGCTTTGGATGGTGCCCCAATTATGGGACCTTACAAAGGTGGTTCAAGGACTGAGAAGAAGCAGTTGGATGAATGCCACGGTGCAGTGGATGCCTCTGGTGTTTATCGATATTATTTGGTGCCGGAAGCTCCTTACATGCCACCGTGCTTGAAGGGTGCTGCGCTTGGCAACATTTCCAACTTCAGAACCTCCAAAGAAGGAAAGCTCTGCAGCCAGTCCAAACCTGAAGGCTTGCATTCCATCGGGTCTGGCGTGTTGACCGGAAATGGATGCCCTGAGCACCCTATGTTCCAGAATGTCGTGAGTGGCATGCCATATGGGATGAAGAGCAAGAGCAAGAGGATTGTGACCAACAAGTTCCGAAGACTTGGGAATTATGGAACTTGCCCTGCAGGGGCCGCTTGTGGCTGTGGCTGTGGTAGTGGCTGTGGCGCAACCTGCGGCTGCGGCTGTGGCTCCACTACGAAAGCAGGCTGTGGCTGTGGCTGTGGCGCAACTTGCGGCTGTGGCTCCAGCGGCTGTGGCTGTGGCGCAACCTGCGGCTGCGGCTGTGGCTCCACTTCGAAAGCAGGCTGCGGCTGCGGCTGTGGCGCAACCTGCGGCTGCGGCTGTGGCTCCACTACGAAAGCAGGCTGCGGCTGCGGCTGTGGCGCAACCTGCGGCTGTGGCGCAACCTGCGGCTGCGGCTGTGGCACAACCTGCGGGTGTGGATGCGGCTCAAGCTATGCTTGCCAGGGCNCGAAAGCAGGCTGTGGCTGCGGCTGTGGCGCAACCTGCGGCTGTGGCGCAACCTGCGGCTGCGGCTGTGGCACAACCTGCGGGTGTGGATGCGGCTCAAGCTATGCTTGCCAGGGCCAGATGTTCTGCGCGATGGGTTTGACGAAGAAGGCGAGTACTGGCACAATGGTCAGCATGTCGCAGTGCAATTTGCACGGCCATTCCATCACCATTGATGCGAAGCAGGACTGCCCCTTTGCTGTTACCTGTGCTTATGCTTGCTAGTGCATGGGTGGTAGTGGTGCTAGTTGTGCCGTGACCTAACTGCATGTCAGTCAATGCATACCAAAATACCAGGCTGCCAAGGGAGTTTTGGGGGCCAATGCATTTTATTTTAATATCATTTTTGTGTCCTCAACATGATTTGAGCAGATTTCTGGCTGCAACAACCTGTAGTTGAGCAATCTGCACTTAATTTGTATGTTCCACTGGCTACCCGGCTACCCGGCTGTAAACGGTTGATGTTGGGCCAGGACCTCACAGACTATAAACTGAAGTTCGAGAACGGCCGCCTCTCGCATGCATGAAAACTCGTCAGATAGAGTTGTCCCAGTCAGATACAGTGGCAGTTTAGAGTCAGATAACCCAACTTGACCTTGTAGGAGTTATTATGGGTTAATGATGGCTAATGTGATCTAGATAAATAGCATCTTTAGCCATTTTTAGACGTAAGGAAGTTGAGTTTTGTTCCAAAGCTTTCGACTGAAGGAGATTTAAACATGCCAAGAGGTATAGTTGTTGTGCTTTCTTCATTTTCATCTATTTTTGGAGCGAGCTTCATTTTCCATGCATTGATGGATGTTGCGGCGTTTTCAGGTCGCGAGTGTTCTAAAATCAATGAGAATCTCCTGAAATTCGCAATAGCTGTTTGTTGTACAGTGAACCTACAGTAACTCTTTGCGCGCAGAGCGAAGCCGTTGGATGGGAGGTAAGCAAAGTAAGGTAGCAATGTGTTATCTCTGAAGAACGTGGTATAATTCAATCATGGAATGCTGATGCCCATGCGAGGAGAGGGGGAGAGGCAGGCGCAGGCACAGCAAGCCTTTTAAACCCAAAAGGCCCTACACCCTAAGGCCCTAAAGCTTAAAGGCCAAACCCTCAAGCCCTAAAACTTGAACCTTAAGGCCCTAAAACCCGAAGCCCTAAACTCTAAACTCTAAAAACCCTATCAACCCTAAAGCCCTTGTAATTATACGAAGTCCACCAAGTAAAAATCTTTCGGTCTTCAAGCTAAACACCCTAAACCCTAAAGATTGCAAACGCCAAACCCCTAAGGACCCTGAATCCTACAGCCCTGAAAGTCTTCATTCCAAAGCTCTAAAACCCTGCAACCTTAAAACTTCCAACCCTAAAAACCCTCCAAAGCCTCACGATGTTCCGGCCTTGGGTCAGTGAAGATGGTAGTCGTTTTTGAATTATATACCCCCCAAAGAGCTAGGAAAGTTTTCGTTATTGAGATTTATTTTCTGTTTTATCCGATTTTTGCGATACGTCCTTGATTTTTTGGGATGCAGGGGAAATTACTCATTGATCATTTTGATCAGATTTTTTCTGATGCCTTGGCACCGTGAATTTTCAAGGAATGAAGGTGGATGCTCATCGTGCCTTGAACACGGGCGATGCCACGGATTATGTCCTTACCCCGGAGCGGGGGCGGGGCCTTTGGGTGTTAGGGTTTTTTGGTGTCTGGTCGAAGTCGGTTGCTTTCAAAGATGGAAAAACAACTGTTTTTTTTGATGTTTTGTGGCCACTTTACTGGGAGTTTGTGTGAACCGGTTTTGGACGACAAGGTTTTCCACTTGGTTGGGGGAGGTTAGTGTTTCGATCTAGTTGCAGAGTCGAAGGTTAATGCCCTCCAAAAACACAATATATTTGGATTCTTTCTGTATACATTTGCAGTCTTGTCTGCCATAGCCATATTTATTAACTCCNTAAACTCTAAACTCTAAAAACCCTATCAACCCTAAAGCCCTTGTAATTATACGAAGTCCACCACGTAAAAATCTTTCGGTCTTCAAGCTAAACACCCTAAACCCTAAAGATTGCAAACGCCAAACCCCTAAGGACCCTGAATCCTACAGCCCTGAAAGTCTTCATTCCAAAGCTCTAAAACCCTGCAACCTTAAAACTTCAAACCCTAAAACCCTCCAAAGCCTCACGATGTTCCGGCCTTGGGTCAGTGAAGATGGTAGTCGTTTTTGAATTATATACCCCCCAAAGAGCTAGGAAAGTTTTCGTTATTGAGATTTATTTTCTGTTTTATCCGATTTTTGCGATACGTCCTTGATTTTTTGGGATGCAGGGGAAATTACTCATTGATCATTTTGATCAGATTTTTTCTGATGCCTTGGCACCGTGAATTTTCAAGGAATGAAGGTGGATGCTCATCGTGCCTTGAACACGGGCGATGCCACGGATTATGTCCTTACCCCGGAGCGGGGGCGGGGCCTTTGGGTGTTAGGGTTTTTTGGTGTCTGGTCGAAGTCGGTTGCTTTCAAAGATGGAAAAACAACTGTTTTTTTGATGTTTTGTGGCCACTTTACTGGGAGTTTGTGTGAACCGGTTTTGGACGACAAGGTTTTCCACTTGGTTGGGGGAGGTTAGTGTTTCGATCTAGTTGCAGAGTCGAAGGTTAATGCCCTCCAAAAACACAATATATTTGGATTCTTTCTGTATACATTTGCAGTCTTGTCTGCCATAGCCATATTTATTAACTCCTGCTGTGTACAGTGTCCAAAATGTAGATGTTGGAATAACAAGATTATATTTCGATCAACGCATCGATGGTTGCAACCGGTCAGGTTTTTCAAAAATCTACCTGAAATCATGCAGTCCTACCGTGTATTGCAGGACACCCACTACTACATCCTGTTGACAGTGGGCACTGGCATCCAAGTTTCTGGGCGATTCAAAAATGAATTAAGTGAGACTCAGACCCGAATCTCATTTGTTCTATATTTGTTCTATTTTCCATCGCAGTGATACGTTCAGAGGGAGCTGGTTGGGGGGTATGATTCTCAAGTCATGATTTGGAGCCACAGAACCTCCATCTTCCAAGAAATCATTAGCTCCCTCGAACCATTGTGCGACTTCCGAGATCTCACGGATCCCACCGTAGATCCAGGTTTTTGTTTCCTTCAAAACGTGAGCTTATGGAACACGTCACATACTCTAGTAATTTGTATGGTGTCCAAACTCAACCAGCAACTTCAAGCGGTAAAGATGAGCCACCCCCAAGAAAACGCATGTTGTATCCATTGCTATGTTCCATCAGCTGGGGATACTTGGCAGGGTGGTTTGTAGTATTAGAGTATAGTGACTTTTCAAGCCTCCTCAGTCACCTACTCTTTTGGGGTCCAAAAAGTCATCTGTATTGGGTTTAGTATTGGGCAGGTTTCTTGCTTTTGCTTTGCTTTGCAGTCCTGTTTTTTTTTTCTTCTGTTCCGTTTTGTTCCCTTCTCTTTCTTTTTGTTCCTTTCTAGTCCTTTCCTCCATCCTTTCCTGTTCCCCTTCTTTCCTTTCTTTTCCTTTCAAAAAAAAGTCTTCATGCCAAATTGGGTCAAAATATGGATTCGTCAAACAAAATAATGAATTCAAGTTTAGTAGTACTTCAAAAAGAGATAGCAAGATTTCACGTGTTTAGACACAAAAACTGGTGCTTTCCCAGCTCAAAAAACTCAAGATTCACAGGGTGTGAAGGAGTCAACATTCCGGGTTTCAGATTGCCTGATTTTTCTCCTTTGGAGTTGGGACCATGTTGCAGGTGGGATATCATGGCAGTTCTGGGACCCAAACTTTGGTTTGCGACGGCACGTTGGCTTCAGGTTGGCTTGGGGACTGAGGATTTTGGCGGCTTGGGATAATTTTGGAAGAACATGTCAGCAAACAACTTGAGTTTTGGGATGATATGATATGAATATGATTCTGATATGAATGTGATACGAATGTCATCCGAATATGATCGAATCCCTAAAATCTTCAAACTCATGAGCTAAGAATGACACTGCATTGATCATCAGCCGCCGTCAAGCGCCCCTTCATAAAGCTGGTTATTTCAAGACTTGATGTGTGTGCCCTTAGATTGCTGTAACATTTCCCACAGGCGCCTTCGTTTGCCCAAAGCCCCACAATTTAGGGATTGGTTTGGGGTTTCATGGTTCCACTGCAGCCTTCAAAGCACGCTAGAGACCACGTTTAGGGTTTTTTAAATTTGGGATTGGTTATTCATCTACGCCGGTTACCAAGCGTTTGACATTAGATATCCGCAGCCAGACATGGCAAATCTAGTTTCGCATAAGGATAGTTTCTGTAAAACTAATGCTGTATCAATTAATTCAAGATGAACCAAAAGCCTAAAGAGTAGCCCAAAACAATCCCCCGTCCCAACCAACAAAACAAAAAACTCGATTGCATTTTTCGTTGTAGAAAGAGGTCTCCCCTCATTTTTTGCAATCAAGGATTTGTGTTACAACCCCCTTTCCCCAACAAAAAACGCAAACTTCGCAGGCTTCGCGGGTCCAGGTGGATGTCAAAGTCAACAGATGCTGCTTGGAAAGCATCGGGGAAGATGGCGTTTTCCCATGGAACTTGATCGAGACCAAAACGAACTTTTGTTGAGCAATGGAAAAAACCTGGTTGTACTATATACCCAATTATATGGGAATTTCTTGAAGAACACATGGGCAACTTTTGAGAATTTTGGAACTTCGATTTTGTTTTTTTGGTTCCTTCACTATGCCGCTATTCAAAAACGGATCTTTCTGATTTTGCAAAAAACCCAGGTCTGCATCTTCAACGACTCGTCTTGGTCACTTGGATTGACATGTACCAACTTGCCGAGGCCTTCAACCTTAGCTGCCACCCCATCCCGGAACTATGTAGTTGGGGTGGAAAGGAAGTGTAAAAGATGGTAAGCCCCACATTTGAGAGATAGCAAACCCATCTAAGATGATCATCTAAGTTTGAAAGCATCGGGGTGTAAAATTGATTTAGAATATTTCAGATGATCTTAGATGGTAAGCCCCACATTTGAGAGACTAGTGGCTCCCAAGAGAAAAGTCTGTATCTCCAAGACTCCAACATGGCTCAGTGGAAAATTGCTAGCATGAAACTGGTGGGACACGAATTCCATTCAACCATTGGAGGAAGAATACTTGCATTTTTTGAGGCTGTGCCTTCTGAATTCGAATGAAAAAACCTGACGGGGGAGATGTTTTTGAATCGTTTCAGCCGTCTTTCGAATCTAACTTTTTGTGGTTCGAACAGCTATCCGAAGCATGGAACGAATGTCTGTTTGATAAGATATTCAATCTATTCAACTCTAAAGACGTTGCCCATTGTTGAAGAGGTTGACCTTTGATTTTGTAGGTCTTTGGGGAATTCGAAAGCATTTCTCTTTGTCCCCTCAGTTCCCAGGTCTCCTGTTCTTCGGATGGCTTTTGACACGAGTGATGTGAGCGGCGGGCCCTGCGTGATCGAATGGAGCAGTTGGAGGATGTTGCCATGGTGGGGTTTCCAAGTCGGATGCTGACATCGCCCAAGATACGAAGGGAAACAAAAAACGCCAAGTCTCAAGTGAACGAATCTACACATTTCGTGTGCTTTTTGGGTTTATTTTCGGGTAATTGAAAGTGCTTTTTGTATATGCATGAATGCTTTTTGAAAAGAATGAAAATTGGAATAAAGCTATTTCCAATTTTTATCTGCTGATATCGATCCTTCTCCGAACCAGAACAAAAGACATCCATTTGGAATCATGTAACAACATGTAGAGATGGAATGTTCAGACTGTTTACTTTGCAACCTCCTCTTCCTGCGACGCAAGGATTGCATAATTCATGGATTTTCATCGTTTTTGCAGCGAGACGAGATGCCAGATCATTCTGGATGTTCCAAAAACCCCCAGCCCTCCGTTGACTGAGAAACTAGATCGCTTGATGGACTGCACATTGTGTGTTTTTGGTGGACTATCTATGTATCTATGTACAGTATACAGACATATCATACAGATGAAATTTCTGAATAATGAGATTTTGAAATTATCAAGTAAGTTCAAGATACTTCAAATATCAAGCATCCCTGTATACCTCTCACAGGATCACGTGACCGATGTGATCCTCAAATGGCTGATTCGTTTCGTTTTTTTTTGGTTTTCCAGGTTGGTGACATCTTCTGAACCTCTCAGGCTGATGGACAGAAACACATCTCACACAACTTGATGATGTCTTGAGCCAGGTTTTACACATTTTTTTGGGGGGGTGGAATTTCAGCGATGAAACCCCATAGATCGTCCAAACTGGCTACTGTATGCCTTCCACAGAAATGCTGTGAAATGATTGTTTTGTAAGGAGACTTCCCCCCTATGGAACACAGATTCTTTCATGTTGGAAATCCATCAGATGGATATCTTGCCACTATACCCATCATATCCATTCATGTCCTGCTTGCATGATACAGCAGACCTTGTTTAGCTTGCCATGGAAGCTGGAGGGATGCTTCGGAAGGTCTGCAGTCAGCTGCTTGGTGATTGGATTCCCCAATATATCGGCCAATGGCCAAACCCAAGCAGGACTTTATCGGATGGAATAAGTCCCTTGGGGCCCGTTGCCGTTTTTTGTTGAATTTTGGCATTTAGGGCTTCGTCGGCTTTGAATGAGCCCGGATGCGATCTTGCCGCACCTGACTTCTGACCAGAGACGTTGAGATGTGAAAATGCTTCGCATTTCATCACTCATTTATTTAATGACACTATGATCATACCTCGCGCATCCTCACGCATATCAAGCCGTGAATACCTACTGGATGCGATAGCTTTGCAACTCATGTACTCGTTTACATGACACTATGATAATACCTCGCGCATCCTCACATATCAGGCCGTGAATACCTACTGGAAGCGATAGCTTTGCAAAGCTGGCAAAGCTGAACTTAGCGTGGTGATCTTGTAGTGGTTTCAAACCTGATTTAATGCACTGATAGGCAAAACTTGAAGACGATCCCAAAAGATATGCTATTACATTCACAAATCGGTTGACGCTACTGACAATATTTATATATATATACATAGAATAGTTTATAGATAGATTATCCATGATGATCCAATGAATGATATTAGATGATATTAGATTCAGTTGCAATGACTATTAAGATCACTATAGTTCAAGCCAGGTTAATGTAGAATGTTGATTTGGATGAACTGTGAATTGGTAGACAATTTTTTTACCTATAGGACTTTGGGACATGTATTGGAATAACCCATGTCAAAGAAGTCGGAGTCCAGGTTCGGTTCAAGCCAGCTTTCCTGTCACCCAAAGGAGCAGTCCTGAGCAGTGACACAAACCTCTTTTGGGGGGAAGTTTTTTGTGCTACAAGATCCATTGGTGTTCCGGTAACCACATCGGCATTTTTCATGAGGTAAAGTGGCTGCCTTTGAGATTTCTAATATGATTCCATACTGGCACCACTGATCGCGGGTCGCCTCGAGTGGTGCTTCCCTACAGTGATGTGCCGCATACTGCACTAGTTACTGTACCAGCAGGAGCTTATTTTACAAATGATATAGAACATAGAATCCGAGTTTTTGGGTGCAATGACCATTTGTGTTGCTGCTCCACGTAGTGAATTTCCTCGGATAGAGTGAGTTCGCAAGTTTCTGCGATGGTGTCTGGATTTGAAATTTGCTGCGCTCAAAAAAAAGCAATGGCCCATGGTACACCTTAAAGAGATGACATACATTTCTCTAAGGATAGTATTTTTATGTGCCAAAATGGAAATGAACATATTCCAAGAGGGCTGTAGAACCTCACATACCTCACGAGTTGCCTTCGCTGCCTCAGCGTTTGGCTCGAACATCGCTTCAAAAGATCCAGCTGACCCGAACGGCCCTTTCCTGACCCGAAAATATGGCCATCTTCATTTGGGCAACTGTTCTTGCCACTGAGCTGGAATCCAAAGTTTCATCAAAAAAATGCGCGGATTCCACCCAAACAATTACTCTCCTAGGCAGTTGAAGATCAGGCATTTTGTAGATGACTGTCCTCTTGAAAATGGATAGTTTCCACCTAGCCGTCTTGCTGTGTTACGCTGCACCTTACCAGTACAACCTTCAATTCCATGCGGATTTTCTCTCACACCTGTTGATCGAACGACATGAAAGCATGGAAGCAGAAAACGGACCCTTTTGGAAGGGAAGATTTCTTTTTCGTTAAGCAGTTTGTATGTAATTGTACTGTTTATAATCATATATTACATATATTACATATATACATACATACACATGATCATATATGATCATCATATGATCATCTTGGTGTGTTTCATATGAAATTTCGTGGGCTGCTTGGTTGATTGTTTTTTTTGTTTGAGGCCACAGTGGTCTCTGCTATGCCATGGACTTTTACTCATATGGACAGCACCTGGACCCTCGAAGTGGCAGGCAACAAGTTACATGTCACTGCTGACTGTCCTGAACCTCGGTAGTTAAACAGTTAAACGGGGCCTGGGGCTGGGCCGTTGATATTCCCTGCCAGGAAACCCTATAAATAGCGGCGAATAAAGATATATTTAGTGTTCAGATGACATGATCACTCGGATCTTTGGATAAAAACATCCGAAGTGACTATTGTATCACATTGCATGCAAAGTGTTCAAATGGATTGAAGCAACCAACTATAGTTGGTATATTGAGGGCTGTATCCGACTGCAATAAGCGGGTCGGAGAAGCAACATGGGAAGAGTACATCAAGACATGGTCGTAGCCCAGAACGGTCTGATCCTGTTGTGGTAGTTATATAACTAGATTCGCAGCTGCGAGTTCCTGGTAGAGTGAAGTTGTATTGCATTCCATAGATGGGTTTGGGGTAGCAAGGATCAGAGTGAAGTGACTCTGAACAAAAAGACGATAAAAAACGCATTTTCGAACACCTTTTCCTGGTACCATAAGGACTACGGTTTTGGTAGAACCCAAAATGTCAGTGAATATCTTGATGTTTATTTCCAAAAAAACTGACTGGCACCGTCCTGAAAAACAGACATACTAGGGATATTGGCCAAATTATTTGGTATCATCTTTTCTTCCAACATGAACATAGGCCGTATCATGCCGTATCCTTTAAGAAAGTGTGACGATCCTCACAAAAACCGAAAGCACCACAGATTTGGTTCCGTTTTTGTTGGGCTTTCGGCTTTCAGGAAACGAAATGGTGCGGCTTTGGCTTCAACAAGGACGTTCCCAAAATGGATGGAGCAGATCCTTGATGATTTGGGATGAGATTTTTGGGGGGTCAGAATGTTGGGGATTCCGAGCTGATTTTTTGGGCCCTCAATCATCTCAATCCCCAAAACTTCATGACATTTTTCATGAAAAGAAGGGCGTAGCCGCTACGTTTTGGGGAGTGCATGACTTACTTAGGTTAAGGTTTAGGATAGCGGAGAGCGATGTTTTTTCAGGTTTGGTTGACAGTTTGGGGGATTCAATTGCCAACTGGAAAAGATAATTTTGGGTACAGGAAACCAAGAAGAAAACTGCAGGAGTTGGGGAAAAGTCACGTCTTTTTGAGTGGCAAATAGAGACTTGTTTGACCATCCTGTTGGTACACTTGCCTTGGATCAAATCATGGTCAAATCGCGCTGGAGATTTGCTGCAAACAAGATGTTAGAGTGAAGGACATGGAGGTGTACTTCTTGAAATCAATTATATTGAGATTTTGCGTGGAGCATCAGCTGCAAAAACAAATTAGCTGCATTTTGTAAAGCAGCCGAACTTCTTATTGGAACGTGGATTCCAAACAACGTCAGATTTTCAGATACCAAATGATATGAAGATATTATATGAAGGTTCTCCAGGTGCACGCCTTACATACGACTTCATAATTTTGGATTTTCGAGGTGTCCTGAGCAGAGAATTTAAGTCATACCGAGTCATAATTTGAAAAGAAATGCCCCAATTAGTTGATGTCTCAATCGAAGAATAGACAAACATCCCCCCCCCAAAAAAAGATGCTGGTTTTGTTACCCTGCCTTTTTCTCCAAGTTGGTTTTCCTAAGGATGTCTTCACCTTTGGGTATCACGCTGGCGTTGACCTCAGCGATTGCCCTAGCTGCGGCTGTGGCGGCTGCGGCGGCTGTGGCTGTGGTTGTGGTACCACACGACGCCTGAGAGCAGCGGAGCAACCGAGTTGCAATGAGATCTGTAATGTGGACCTTTCTTGGAGAATTTGATGAGTGTATCATCCCGTATCTATGTCTTAAGAATGGAGTAATGGAGGTCATTGAATTCATGTAGCTACTGCATTTATCTTGATTTTTCGACTGTCATATGATGTCTAGTGGTTTTGGAGGATCCCTAGTTTTGAGACACCCATAAAAGGACTACTCGCCTTTTGACACGAGTAGAGTATTGGACAGGTGCAAGACATGGACAGAAAAGGTGCAGATGTTTTTTTTCTGCTTATGACTTGATACTTGCATTTGCTTGCAACTTCAGTTGTTTTTTGCGGCAGTTCTGAGGGTTTGGACGGCTTCGCTGCTCACTTAGGAATCCCTATGTGCCTCGTGTGCGCGACTTGAAGTTGCATTTGCCTGCTTTTGTACCCAAAAGTGGCGCGGCGCAAAGCCTCAAGATGCTTGGACCTTTCAGAAGGCATACCTGGTTTTGGAGTTGCTGAGTTGCTTCCAACTTTGGGTCACATGTTGTACCAACCTCCTAGGTCCTAGTACCAGAACTAGAAATCGCCATCGGAACTGGTATGATTCAACCGAAATCAGCCGTGGCAAAATAACTCCAATAGGTACGCGAGTGTAAACCAGATGTAAACCAACCTTCACTGAGTCGCCATGATTCATGATGCCACCATGCCACGATGCAAGGAATGTCGGTGGTGTGGTTGGTGTTGCCATGAATTCTGTTCTCTTGGTGCATGAACATCCGGAGGAGCCGGCATCCAATTGGATTCCACAATGAACCTTGAAGGTCTAGGAGGGTTCGGGAATTGAGGTAAGTGAAATGAGTTTCTCTCACACCAGCATACAAGACCTACCCAAAGAGAAGCCAATTCAACACATTGTAGCCCATCATTGCATTCAAAATTCATGCTCAAAAATAGCCAGGAGGGAATGACGTGGCTCTTTGATAACTGTGGTGGTCATGGTGATNCGGTGCTAGTTGTGCCGTGACCTAACTGCATGTCAGTCAATGCATACCAAAATACCAGGCTGCCAAGGGAGTTTTGGGGGCCAATGCATTTTATTTTAATATCATTTTGTGTCCTCAACATGATTTGAGCGGAACTCTGGCTGCAACAACCTGTAGTTGGGCATCCGCACTTAATTTGTATGTTCCACTGTGCCACTGGCTACCCTTGTAGAATTAAACGGTTGATGTTGGGCAGGACCTCACAGACTATAAACTGAAGTTCGAGAACGGCCGCCACTCGCATGCATGAAAACTCGTCAGATAGAGTTGTCCCAGTCAGATGCAGTGGCAGTTTAGAGTCAGATAACCCAACTTGACCTTGTAGGAGTTATTATGGGTTAATGATGGCTAATGTGATCTGTATAAATAACGTCTTTAGCCATTTTAAGACGTAAGGAAGTTGAGTTTTGTTCCAAAGCTTTCGACTGAAGGAGATTTAAACATGCCTAGAGGTAGAGTTGTTGTGCTTTCTTCATCTTCATCTATTTTTGGAGCGAGCTTCATTTTCCATGCATTGATGGATGTTGCGGTGTTTTCACATCACGCGACTGTTCTAAAATCAATGAGAATCTCCTGAAATTCACAATAGCTTGTTGTACAGTGAACCTAACTCTTTGCGCGAGAACTTTGAGGAGGGCAGAGCGAAGCCTTTGGACTACATGTCCCCAATCTTTTGGTAGCAATGTGTTATCTCTGAAGAACGTAATATATATATATATATAATTCATGGGATGATGCCCATGCCAGGAGAGGGAGAGAGGGATCGCGAGCCAGCAACCAGAGCAAAGGAAGGAAAGAAGCAACAAAGCAAAGAAAGAAAGCCAGCCAGCTAGCTGGCAAGCAGGCAGGCGCAGGCACAGCAAGCCTTTTAACCCCAAAAGGCCCTACACCCTAAGGCCCTAAAGCTTAAAGGCCAAACCCTCAAGCCCTAAAACTCGAACCTTAAGGCCCTAAAACCCGAAGCCCTAAACTCTAAACTCTAAAAACCCTATCAACCCTAAAGCCCTTGTAATTATACGAAGTCCACCACGTAAAAATCTTTCGGTCTTCAAGCTAAACACCCTAAACCCTAAAGATTGCAAACGCCAAACCCCTAAGGACCCTGAATCCTACAGCCCTGAAAGTCTTCATTCCAAAGCTCTAAAACCCTGCAACCTTAAAACTTCAAACCCTAAAACCCTCCAAAGCCTCACGATGTTCCGGCCTTGGGTCAGTGAAGATGGTAGTCGTTTTTGAATTATATACCCCCCAAAGAGCTAGGAAAGTTTTCGTTATTGAGATTTATTTTCTGTTTTATCCGATTTTTGCGATACGTCCTTGATTTTTTGGGATGCAGGGGAAATTTCTCATTGATCATTTTGATCAGATTTTTTCTGATGCCTTGGCACCGTGAATTTTCAAGGAATGAAGGTGGATGCTCATCGTGCCTTGAACACGGGCGATGCCACGGATTATGTCCTTACCCCGGAGCGGGGGGCGGGGCCTTGTTTGGGGGCTCGGTTTTTTGGTGTCGGGCCGAAGTCAGGTTGCTTTCAAAGATGGAAAAAACCTGGGTTTTTTGATGTTTTTTGGCCACTTTACTGGGAGTTTGTGTGAACCGTTTTTGGACGACAAGGTTTTCCACTTGGTTGGGGGAGGTTAGTGTTTCAGGGCTAGTTGCAGAGTCGAAGGTTAATGCCCCCCAAAAACACATTTTATTTGGATTCTTTCTGTATACATTTGTAGTCTTGTCTGCCGCAGCCATATTTATTAACTCCTGTTGTGTACGGTGTCCAAAATGTAGATGTTGGAACAGCAAGATTATATTTCGATCAAAGCATCGATGGTTGCAACCGGTCAGGTTTTTCACAAATCTACCTGAAATCATGCAGTCCTACCGTGTATTGCAGGACACCCACTACTACATCCTGTTGACAGTGGGCACTGGCATCCAAGTTTCTGGGCGATTCAAAAAGAATTAAGTGAGACTCAGACCCGAATCTCATTTGTTCTATATTTGTTCTAGTTTCCATCGCAGTGATACGTTCAGAGGGAGCTGGTTGGTATGATTCTCAAGTCACGATTTGGAGCCACAGAACCTCCATCTTCCAAGAAATCATTAGCCCTTGAATCTTACGGATCCCACCGTTGATCCATGTTTTTGTTTCCTGCAAAACGTGAGCTTATGGAACACATCACATACTCTGGTAATTTGAATGGTGTCCAAACTCAACCAGCATCTTCAAGCGGTAAAGATGAGCCACCCCCCAAGAAAACGCATGTTGTATCCATTGCTATGTTCCATCAGCTGGGGATACTTGGCAGGGTGGTTTGTAGTATAGAGTATAGTGACTTTTCAAGCCTCCTCAGTCACCTACTCTCTTGGGGTCCAAAAAGTCATCTGTATTGGCCCCAAATCACATTGATCTGATGCCACAATCACAGGTGCTGAAGATACAAGTGTGTACACGCTTTTGGATATCCGCCAGGTGTTTATGCATTGCATTTCCCTTAGTCTGATCTCAGGATGCTTTATATAAACTGTCAATTCGACTTTTTTTTGTTTCACACCATGGACACCTTCTTTTTTTTGGGGGTCAAGAAAGGCATCTGTATTGGGTTTAGTATTGGGCAGGTGTCTGGCTTTTGCTTTGCTTTGTAGTCCTGTTTTTTTTTCTTCTGTTCCGTTTTGTTCCTTCCTCTTTCTTTTTGTTCCTTTCTAGTCCTTTCCTTCATCCTTTCCTGTTCCCCTCCTTTCCTTTCTTTTCCTTTCAGAAATAAGTCGTCATGCCAAATTGGGTCAAAATACGGATTGGTCAAACAAAATAATGAATTCAAGTTTAGTAGTACTTCAAAAAGAGATAGCACGACTTCACGTGTTTAGACACAAAAACTGGTGCTTTCCCAGCACAAAAAACTCAAGATTCACAGGGTGTGAAGGAGTCAACATTCCGGGTTTCAGATTGCCTGATTTTTCTCCTTTGGAGTTGGGACCATGTTGCAGGTGGGATATCATGGCAGTTCTGGGACCCAAACTTTGGTTTGCAACGGCACGTTGGCTTCAGGTTGGCTTGGGGACTGAGGATTTGGGCGGCTTGGGATACTTTTGGAAGAACATGTCAGCAAGCAACTTGAGTTTTTGATATGATTATGATATGATTCTGATTCTGATATGAATATGTTCATATCATATAATATGTTATGATATGATATGATATGATGTGATGTGATGTGATGTGATTCAGATAGTGAGCTTTAAGGATCCCTATAGAATCTTCAAAATCATAAGATAAGAAAGACACGTTGGGTTTCAAACAGTGATCATCAGCCGCCATCAAGCGGCCCTTCATAAAGCTGGTTATTTCAAGACTTGATGTGTATGCCCTTATATTGCTGTAACATTTGGATAATTTCGATAGTAAAAGTAGTACTTCCCTATCATGAAACGACATCATTTTTTGGGAGGTGCGACAGGTTCTCAATTTGGCAGGTCTGAGATCCAGCGGCTGAAGTCAGACATTCTCTGTCCCAAAATCAACGGTGACACCAGTTTGACATTAGATATCTGCAGCCAGACATTGCAAATCTAGTTTCGCATAAGGATAGTTTCTGTAAAACTAATGGTGTATCAATCTATCGTTTGATTGGTTCTTAATTTCAAGATGAACCAAAAGCATAAAGAGTACCCCAAAACAATCCTCCGTCCCAACCAACAAAACAACAAGATCGATTGCATTTTTCGTTGTAGAAAGAAGTCTGCCCTCATTTTTTGCGAAAGCATTTGTGTTACAACCCCCTTTCCCCAACAAACAAATGCAAACTTCGCAGGCTTCGCGGGTCCAGGTGGATGTCAAAGTCAACAGATGCTGCTTGGAAAGCATCGGGGAAGATGGCGTTTTCCCATGGAACTTGATCGATACCAAAACGAACAATGTTGAGCAATGGAAAAAACCTGGTTGTTTAGGTTAAATAAGGGATTGTACTACCCAATTATATGGGAATTTCTTGAAGAAAACATGGGCAACTTTTGAGAATTTTGGAACTTGGATTTTGTTTTTTTGGTTCCTTCACTATGCCGCTATTCAAAAACGGATCTTTCTGATTTTGCAAAAAAACCCAATTATATGGGAATTTCTTGAAGAAAACATGGGCAGCTTTTGAGAATTTTGGAACTTGGATTTTTGTTTTTTTGGTTCCTTCACTATGCCGCTATTCAAAAACGGATCTTTCTGATTTTGCAAAAAAAACCAATTATATGGGAATTTCTTGAAGAAAACATGGGCAACTTTTGAGAATTTTTGGAACTTGGATTTTGTTTTTTTGGTTCCTTCACTATGCCGCTATTCAAAACAGGATCTTTCTGATTTTGCAAAAAAAACCAATTATATGGGAATTTCTTGAAGAAAACATGGGCAACTTTTGAGAATTTTTGGAACTTGGATTTTGTTTTTTTGGTTCCTTCACTATGCCGCTATTCAAAACAGGATCTTTCTGATTTTGCAAAAAACCCAGGTCTGCATCTTCAACGACTCGTCTTGGTCACTTGGATTGACATGTCGTACTCGTACCAACTTGCCGAGGCCTTCAACCTTAGCTGTATTCCTGGAACTATGTAGTTGGGGTGGAAAGGAAGTGTAAAAGATGGTAAGCCCCACATTTGAGAGATAGCAAACCCATCTAAGATGATCATCTAAGTTTGAAAGCATCGGGGTGTAAAATTGATTTAGAATATTTCAGATGATCTTAGATGGTAAGCCCCACATTTGAGAGACTAGTGGCTCCCAAGAGAAAAGTCTGTATCTCCAAGACTCCAACATGGCTCAGTGGAAAATTGCTAGCATGAAACTGGTGGGACACGAATTCCATTCAACCATTGGAGGAAGAATACTTGCATTTTTTGAGGCTGTGCCTTCTGAATTCTAGGGAAAAAACCTGACGGGGGAGATGTTTTTGAATCGTTTCAGCCGTCTTTCGAATCTAACTTTTTGTGGTTCGAACAGCTATCCGAAGCAGGGAACGAATGTCTGTTTGATCAGATATTCAATCTATTCAACTTTAAAGACGTTGCCCATTGTTGAAGAGGTTGACCTTTGATTTGGATTGATTTTGTAGGTGTTGGGGAATTTGAAAGCATTTCTCTTTGTCCCTCAGTTCCCAGGTCTCTTGTTCTTCGGATGGCTTTTGACACGAGTGATGTGAGCGGCGGGCCCTGCGTGATCGCATGGAGCAGTTGGAGGATGTTGCCATGGTGGGGTTTCCAAGTCTGATGTTGACATCACTCAAGATACGAAGGGAAACAAAAAACGATAAAAAACGCCAAGTGCCAAGTGAACGAATCTACGCTTTTCCCGTGTTTTTTGGGTTTATTTTCGAGTAATTGAAAGTGCTTATTTTGTTTTTTTGTATGCATGAATGCTTTTTGAAAACAATGAAAATTGGAATAAAGCTCTTTCCAATTTTTATCTGCTGATATCGATCCTTCTCCGAACCAGAACAAAAGACATCGATTTGGAATCATGTAACAACATGTAGAGATAGAATGTTCAGACTGTTTACTTTGCAACCTCCTCTTCCTGCGACGCAAGGATTGCATAATTAATGGATTTTCATCGTTTTTGCAGCGAGACGAGATGCCAGATCATTCTGGATGTTCCAAAAACCCCCAGCCCTCCGTTGACTGAGAAACTAGATCGCTTGATGGACTGCACATTGTGTGTTTTTGGGTGGACTATCTATGTATCTATGTACAGTATACAGACATATCACACAGATGAAATTTCTGAATAATGAGATTTTGATGAGATTTTGAAATTATCAAGTAAGTTTAAGATACTTCAAATATCAAGCATCCCTGTATCCCTCTCACAGGATCACGTGGCCGATGTGATCCTCAAATGGCTGATTCGTTTCGTTTTTTTTGGTTTTCCAGGTTTGTGACATCTTCTGAACCTCTCAGGCTGATAGACAGAAACACATCTCACACAACTTGATGATGTCTTGAGCCAGGTTTTACACATTTTTTTTTTGGTGGAATTTCAGCGATGAAACCCCATAGATCGTCCAAACTGGCTACTGTACGCCTTCCACAGAAATGCTGTGAAATGATTGTTTTGGAAGGAGACTTCCCCCCTATGGAACACAGATTCTTTCATGTTGGAAATCCATCAGATGGATAATCTTGCCACCATACCCATCATATCCATTCATGTCCTGCTTGCATGATACAGTAGACCTTGTTGTACGCCATGGAAGCTGGAGGGATGCTTCGGAAGGTCTGCAGTCAGCTGCTTGGTGATTGGATTCCCCAATATATCGGCCAATGGCCAAACCCAAGCAGGGCTTTATCGGATGGAATAAGTCCCTTGGGGCCCGTTGCCGTTTTTTTGTTGAATTTTGGCATTTTGGGCTTCGTCGGCTTTGAATGAGCCCGGATGCGATCTTGCCGCACCTGACTTCTGACCAAACGTTGAGATGTGAAAATGCTTGGCATTTCACCACTCATGTACTCGTTTACATGACACCATCACAATACCTCACGCATCCTCACGCATATCAAGCCGTGAATACCTACTGGAAGCGATAGCTTTGCAAAGCTGAACTTAGCGTGGTGATCTTGTAGTGGTTTCAAACGTGACTTGATGCACTGATAGGCAAAACTTGAAGACGATCCGAAAAGATATGTTATTATATACAATCACAAATCGGTTGACGCTACTGACTATATATAGAATAGTTTATAGATAGATTATCCATGATGATCCGATGAATGGTATTAGATTCAGTTGCAATGACTATGAATATCATTATAGTTCAAGCCAGGTTAATGTAGAATGTTGATTTGGATGAACTGTGAATTGGTAGACAATTTTTTTACCTATAGGACTTTGGGACATGTATTGGAATAACCCATGTCAAAGAAGTCGGAGTCCAGGTTCGGTTCAAGCCAGCTTTCCTGTCACCCAAAGGAGCAGTCCTGAGCAGTGACACAAACCGCTTTTTTTGGGGAAGTTTTTTGTGCTCCAAGATCCATTGCTGTTCCGATAGCCACATCGGCATTTTTCATGAGGTAAAGTGGCTGCCTTTGAGATTTCTAATATTGGCACAAATGATCGGGTCGCCTCGAGTGGTGTTTCCCTGTAGTGATGTGCTGCATACTGGCATAATGCACTAGTTACTGTACCACCATGACCGACCATGACTATAGGAGATGGGAGATACTAGAAGCTTATCTACAGAATGATGCAGAAACTAGAACCGTGATGTTTTGGGTGCGATGACCATTATGACCATCGTTTAGTTTTAGAAAAAAAGCTTCTGTCGTGATGATTTGTGTTGCTGCTCCACGTAGTGAATTTCCTCGGATAGAGTGAGTTCGCAACTTTCTGTGATGGTGTCCGGAGTGGAGATTTGCTGCGGAAAAAAGAGGACGGCCGTAGCGGCAGAGAGATCATCAATTGCCATCCAGCTTTTGAAGTGGGGAAAATTATTCAAAATGACCCTGCTTTAGAGTCGAGATATTTACTACCAAGGCTTACCTACGAATATTGAAGCAACCACTAGCAAAACGAAATCAGTCATTAATCCCTGTAGGTGATGGTGTCAAAGATGTCTATATGTTCACCAGTTGGCTCATACATCCACCAGTGTGTCTTTTTTTGGTTTCCCATAAGTAGACGGGCTGGCGGATGTGTTACAATTTCGAACCAAGTCATACCTTGGATCTACCAACAGTGACCACCAGGATTTAAAAAAAAAATTAGTGACAGGAATCCCAAGCAAAACCTAACATATTTGTGACTGGCATGTTTGGTGGGTGGGTGGGGGTAGATGTAAGGCAATTGAAGCAAGTCATACTGTTGATGGTTCAGAAATCCCAAACAACCACCCCCGATGTTTTTTGAAACCTTGTAAATAATGGGATAACCTATCAACCTCAACTGGTGAACGCCGGATTTCTGAAGCATCAACAGTAGCATCAATTTCCGAGGCATCGAGTACAGCCGAGGGCGCTGTGAGATTTGGACACGTCCTGCATCTCGGCGGCTGGAAGCCAACGGGAGAAGGGGTGGTTAGCTACCTCCACTCCTGCAGGATCTCAATTCACAGAAGTTTGGTTATTCTAAAACTTTTGTATGTTTTTTTTCCAATGGATATGGTTTTTATAAGCTCAAAATCACTTCCAGGGCCATATGATTTTTATTTTTTGATTTGTTTTTTTTTTGGACTTTATCACTTAACATCCAAACGTAGAACATTCATGAAACTGGAAAAAATTCAGTTCACGGGTGAAGACAGGTTGCCTGGGATTTGATGTTTTTTCCGGATGTCTTCAAACCACCCCATGATATGCAAAAAATGTGGGATGCTCAACAAAACTCCCTGTAAAAATGCTCAAAACTCTGCCAAAATGGATGGGATCAACATGGATTAACTACCAGCCTCAACTGATCTCAACTGGTGAGTGAGTTTACCGGATTTCTGAACGCATCATATGTTAATTTTACCATTTTTTTTGTGAAAGAAACCGAGGCACAGAGTTGGAAAACATTTTTTCCCTGAAAAATGGTAACGGGACCCAAGAGGAGACGATCGCATTCCAACCGTCCATTTTTCAGCTGGTGAACTGTTTTTTTGTTTCAGGGAGGGTAAGTTTAATTAAAACTAAGTAGAGTCTGTCATCGAAATGCTATCAATGGAAAATCCAGAGCCGTTTAAAAAACCTCATTTGATTTGGGCAAGTTTTTTGGAAAAACCCTTCCGATACCCGAAACCCAGGAAGGACTTTTTCTGAGTGCCGACGTCAATGTGAGTGGCTTCACCTGTATGCGTTTCGGTTGGGCGACGCAACATTTGGTGCCGGCTCCTCGGCCCCCCAAGAGATTTCTTGCAGTTGCATATCGATATACCATTGCTGCTCTTTAATTTCTTTCAATAGGCAAGTTGAATGAAAACCAAACATCATTTTTTTTGGATATTTTTTTGTGAAGGCGGCGAAAGAAACATCCACGATTTTTTTTGGGGAGTTTGAAATCTTTCTGCAAAAGGTGTTTTTTGAACAGTTGTAGACTTGTAGACTCATTGTAGACACTTAAGCAAGCCAGTTGTGTGGAGTGAATGAACTTAGTCTTAACATCGAGGATTGTGCAGCCAAATGTTGGTCTCTAAGACTCTAAGCCATGGCAAGGCATCATGATTTCCGCTCCTCTATTCACTAGTGTGTCTCACCTCTTCCACACGATTGACTTAAAATTTACCTACACAATCTCGTTGTTTTCTCAAAAAGATATTGATATTTTTCTTTTTCTTGACTGAATTGTTTGCTTAAGTACAATTCACATACATTTATCGTAACTTGTTCCATCTAGTTCCATTCTGGATGAGTTTTTTTGCAGCCCAGGTGGATGGAGGTTCTGATCGAGCCTGTCGTGCAACAACAAGCACTGACAACCAGCCCAGCTACTACAAGGTTGAACATACCACCATTTTGGAGGCGAAGACCCCGTTTCTGAGTAAGGTATCTGAAGATTTGTTCATGGAGGATAATCTGCTTCGGCACAACAAAATATTGAAGTTCGTTTTGCCAACCTTGAAATTAGTCAAATTTGGTGAGTAGTGCTGTAGCATGTCTATATTCCATGTATGTACATGTGTATACAGTAGACAGATTCGAAATATATTCAACTATATCTCATGAAACAGCTGTCTAGCATGAGATGTCCCAGAGATTGTCTTCAACATGAGGTCATGATCCTTTCAGGATCCCTTTCAGGATCCCTTTCAGGATAGCCTTACGTGCTACAAATTGACCAATAACAGCTAATGGCAGCTTTAATTTTAAGATGAGGAATCCTTCACATAAAAACCTGAATTAAATTGAATTAATCTTCATTTCAGAGTGGTGAGTCATACAATTCACCCCCAAGTTCCTTCCACCAAACATGATTTTTGGCAGGATTGTAAGGCCAGATGCGCAGCGGCGCCGCTGTGCTATGGAATCGAATTCAGTGTCTTGGAATCCAAAAACGCTAGGGATTTGCGAGGAAAAGCCAAAGGAAATGATTTCTCTCTTTTCTGCCAATGCGTATCCAAAAGGTATTTGAAACAACAGCTGAAAATGGCATGGCGCAGGAGGGTCTGGCACGTAGCAATAGATGAAACAAGATATTGGTATGTAGTATTATGTAGTCATTTATATAGATGGCAGATGTTTTCATCATTTCTAGACTAGAATTGTACTTTGTTGACCTTTTGAGAAACAAATTTTATCAGATTGCTCTTTGTTGTATTGTCCAAATCCCAATGGGTGAATGAGCTAAATATGAGCTTAGGATATCATCCTGAGATTCAGATGTCGGCCATTTCCAAGGTCGAAGGCCCCCGAATTTTGTGATAATTTTGCCGAAAAATGACCCTAGAGACCCAGATAAGCAACGTCTATTTGTTGAGAAGCTGCTTGTTAATTTGGTTCTTCGAATTGCTATGGCGATTTCATGATGTTATCTGATGTTATGATGGAATTATCCGGATTTATACAGGCCTAATCCCATTCTTCATCTCCAATGCAAGTTGCAGAGTTTGCAGTGAAACTGCATTTGCCATAGCTGTCGCTTGGGGGGTGCGGGTCATGAAGAACAGTGCCTACATCAGACCATACAAATAGCCAATAGCAAATATATGTAATCCCAAACAATCCATGTATGGTATATTATATTTACCTACATTTATCATAAATTTAAGCCAAATGTAGGTAAATATATAATACATGGATTGTTTGGGAATGGTTGCATGTGATGTCATGAGACAAATATTTGGGTGTATGTATGATGGTTTATGTGCTTGTTGCAAATGCTCACAGTTGATTGTGTCAATGCAAGAATCAGCACGATACTTTCGGATATGTTTCGGATGTACTGAAATTGTGGCAATTGGATAGAATTGGGACCTTCACCTGTCTCTCCAACTTGCAACCCGTCCATCACTTGTTGTATTGGAGTATGGGCCCCAACAACTTCACCCCATGTATTCATATCAAAGTACATCCATGCTTAAAGAAAAACTAGGTGGAAACTCAAATATTTTTTTTTTATGTTCACCCCGAAAATTGGGGAACATTCCCAATTTGACTCATATTTTTCAGATGGGTTGGATCAACCACCAACCAGAAAAAAATTGAATTCCCTTAAGAGTCTGTTGAAACACCTGGCAGCCAGTCCCTTGGATCTTCCACGGTTCTCAAGGCCATGGTCGCTGTGAGATATGGGTTCAGCCCATCCGCGCTAGCACACAGCGATCAGGCTTCAAATGCCGCTTGGTGGACATTGCAGTTGTGGACAAACTGGTAGTATATTAAGGATCAAAAGGATCAAGAGGTTGTTGGGAATATTAGCAGATGTTCGCAAACCTTTTGATTGAACGCTTTTTTGAGTCAAAGAAGCAGCCAGTAGAGAAGCACTTTACAACGTTTTAGAGCACTTGGTGAGGTTGGACACTTTGTTTTTTTTCAGAAAAACAACTCATGTTTCTTTGCACTCAGATGAGCAGTGAAAAATCTCAGTCCTATGCCGTGCATGGGCTTTGCCACACAATCGATCCTAGGTTTTGCCTACGACCCAGCTGCTATCCCTGTCTTTACTGAGAAGAACATCCTCCTTCCGTAAAGTCCCAAATGGGAGAGTCCAGTGTATTTTGACCAGAATGGCCGGGCAACAAGGAACCACAATGGCAGGCACAGTCAGAACACTCACATCCAACAAATGGCTCGACAGTTAAGGTCAGAAATGCAAATGCAGACCATTGTTTGAAGGTCTATGCAGCCTGATTTTCAATCAGGGGCCTTAGTGTGAAAAATGCGGCCCCTTGAACAATTTTTCCTCTTCGCACAAAGGTCTGTTCCCATCCATTTGCCCAAAAACAGGCAGCTTGGTGTGTGTTTTTAGCCTCAAAACCAATGACACAGTTCCACACAATTGACAGCTGAGCACAACTGGGGATACCTAGTCCCTGTAAGCAGTGGCTTTCTTGCTGCTTGCACCGATCTTGATCGTTTTGATCCTTTTGACTCTTAGGTTTGACTTGAAGGAGAAATACGTATGTGAGCATACTCGTTTGCACATCCAACTGCAAGGTAATAAAATCATATTTGTTCATGTCTATGTAGACATCTGCTAGATCCGACGTAGAGATCACATTTGGAATGATATCGTGCTGTTAATGCACCGATCTTGATAATCTTGCACCTCTTCACATAGATTGGACTTGAAGTCTAGCTTACCATCGTAGTCCTCAACACACTCACCTGCTCTATTGGACTTGCGATGGAACAGAACGCGATGTCTGTCGGAGACAGGTCTCGTTGCGGCGAATTCAGCTGTATATCGCTGTATAGCTGGCTGAAGCTTAAGGACAACTTGATACAGGTTGGTTGCACGACCGACAAGATTGACATGGGTTTCGGCCGGAGCCAAAGCAAGTGTGCAGCAGAGATGTGCACGAAAGCCAGTGACTGAAGGAAAGCCGGACCTTGCAGAGTCCTGAATCTTCTTGGTTTTTGGTGGGGAATAGATGAATTTCAAGAAAGTGACACCATGGCTTAGGTTTGTTGCAAACATCGAAAACGCACAAACAACCCGATATATTCTACACTTCTATACAATATAGAATGTACACTCAAAGTAAAGTAATACTATATGCATATATATATATATATATATGTATATATATATATATATGGAATCTCTTGAGTTCTGGGACCCGTGACCATCCATGCTGCAAAAACGCCCGGTGCGGTTGATGGCACAAGCAAACATTCACCATCACGGACACCGCAGGCTGGATAAGTCTTTTTGGGCCATGCTACAAAGGCATGCCATGTTACAGTAGGACAACGGCTGCCGGCTATGCTGAAGTCTCTTCTGAGCTCACTAGGGCCACTAGGGGCAGTTGTGACTGGTTGGTCAAAAGTATGGCGAGATTCAAAGGTAAAGGTGGGATTGAGTATAAGTGCTGGAACGTTCGCTGGAACGGCTCCAATGAGCTTTCCTTGCCTCGTGACATTTGACACTGGAGTTTTGAAGATGGTTGCGGTACCCTCTGTCCCATCAAGGTTTCCAGTCTTAGATAATCAAACATGATAATTTTGATGCAAACACCGGGCGTCACCAGATGAAGTGTTTGAGCTTGCATCTTCAAAGGCAGGTCAACATTCATGTGCAATACATCACAGAAACTTGACGTGCTGATTGACAGTCCCTCTCACTCATCCAAGATCTTTCATTGAGATGTCCTTTAAGCACAGAGTCCTAGAATGGCATAGGTCTTGCGGGAGCTTATGACTTGTAAGCACTTGTACACATCAAATTCAATCACATGTTTGGATGCAATCATCCAACTTGATTATTTTGCACTATATCAATATTGGGTAGCTTTTCTGGCACCCTTGCCCGTGTCTGCCGCCATGAGTTATGAGATCTCTAACGACAAGCGAATCACTGGATGAAGAAGGTGAGCGTCGTGTGTTTTTTTCCTGGGTTTGATTTGAAGAGGAGGTATACCTCCCTCGAAAACTAACATGGAACCTAAACATCATCCCTTTCTAAAGGAAAGACATCTTCCAAACCTAGATTTTTAGGTTTCATTCTAGTTTTGGGGGATGTATCATGTCTATCATAAGACAAAAAACAGAAGTCGTGTCACCAAGGTTGTCACCAACCTTGGTTGCAGATAAGCAGATTTCAAGTAAGACGATAACTGGGGTCATGGGAATGAGAGTCCTCAGGCTTGGAGCGGTAGTTGAGAGTTGGGGTCTCCTAAGAACCCCCCACCAATGGGACACACTGCTGGCATGTTCCGGATACCATCGCACAGGCGATGGCGGAGGAAGGGCTCCTGTGAGAAGAACATCTAAGACTTTTAAAACTGCCAGGGGTCTCAGGTTCGTTGCCTTTTTGACATTTGATTACTATGATCATAAATCATATAGATGATACTAAACCAGAATGTATTAGATAATAAACCCCAAATAAATGATACTAAACCATCATATGTTATAAAAAGCCAAAAATATGATCAGATCCAATATGATCATATCCAATCACCAATGATATGATCATATACCATCCCCCACCTTCCCTGATTTCCAGAAAAAAAACATGCATCATGTCATCATCCTCCATGCCCATCTCCAAGGAAAAGAGATGGAAATTGGGCTTTGAGAAGCTGATCGGTGGCCCACCAGGTGATCTTTCCCGGAAGGAAACAGCAACCAACTGCTGGTAGGTACGATAAGACCTACCCTTCCTGCAACTAATTTTTTGCACCTGAAAATGGTGGCTTGCAAGACGATTGTTTCCTGTTGGGATGGCTGAATATAGCCGGTGCGAACTGTTAGTTTCAAGGAGGGTAGATGCTACTTGCTGTATACTTTTTTTATGGGTAACATATTTCAGCTCATGGTAAATTGGCGGTTTGGGTTGGTGGTTTGGGATTCTTTGGGTACCTCTAAGCAACAATCCCTTTCATAAGGGAATCCCAGGAATCCAAACCACCCAATTTACGATTCCTTGAATATTTTCGAAATTAGTAGGTTGCACAGCCTTCCGCTTGCATTCACATGTTTTTCCTGATTCTTCCGTCAAAAACCCCAAACAGGAGGAGGGATTACCCTCCAGGCATCCTTTCGACCTTTTCTAGCCACACTTGGGCTTTATAGCCACCTGGCTATCTGCAAATCTTCGAGAAAAGTTGGTGTTCAGTTTTTTTGAATAAATTGATATTTAGGCTTTAGGTGAGTGCACTACTACTATGAGATGCTATCCGATCCCATCCAGATGTAAGGACCTCAACCAACCTCACCTCAAAAGTTAAGGGAAGTCTTTTGAAATGACAATTTCAATATATCGTCAATGAAGTCATCCCCATTCAACGGTGCACCTGCCCCCACAGGTGCACCCGCTGGCAGTCGTGGCCGTTTGCGCCGTGGCCGTTCCCGGAGATTGCATGGGAGTGCCTTGGTTAGCAGAGGTTGTTGTTCATCCCACGATATGTTTTTCGCTTTTTCCCATCGAAAGCTTGAAAGCTGCGTTTTGTTTTCAACTCTTTCAGTATGATTATCAACCACTTGTCTCTTTTGAACATGTGTTTCAACATGTTACAAAAAATCACCAATTCTTTCAGAGAGACGACTTTGCCTGAGGTGCTCATACTATTTTGAATCCATGCTTCCCCAATGGGTAATAGATTGTCCATAACCCCCTATTCATGCGTAAGGACTAGGCACATAGATGTCGTCATGTCATCGGTGACGTCAGATGATTCGAGATGCTGATGACATCCAGCGAAAACCCCTCTGGAGAGGATTTGAATCTTTTGGTTGCTGGGATAACACAACACATTTTGTTGCTGGTGATCTGTCGGCTGCTGGTCACAAAGGAATCAAGTGACTTGAATCCCAACTGGATACCTCTCGCTATGTGCGAGAGATAGACTCGACCAAAAGACCGCGACGACTGCTTCATTTTGTTGGTAAAAAGGTGTTTTGTTTTGTGACTAACATGAGGATTAAGGTGTGTGTATATATAATAGATTCGTTTTATTGTAGAGAAACAACATGTACATTATCATGTATATCCAAATGCACAACCTCCAAGCTCCCAGCAAAAGAGCCAAGCTGTAAGGTAGCGAGAGGGCAGAGATTCCTAGGCAGTTGGGAAGCCTGGTAGTTGAATACTTGTTGAACTAAGAGTGGATCCTGTTGTGATACCTTTGATTGTTCAGAAATGTCAGAAATCCGGTGAGCACCAGTTGAGAGGTTGGTAGTTTATCCCATTATTTGCAGGGTTTTTATACATTCCAGGTGGTTGTTGGGGATTTCTGACCCATCAACAGTACCATGCAGGTGTGAAAGAGCCACAAAAGAAATGTGGGATGTGCAACATCTTACGAATCCTGCTTTGGTTGCTGTGACATCTGATGTTCAAAATCAATGATTGCTCAAGACTATTGTTGGTATTGTTAGTATCGAATTGTTACTTCAGCTTAATCTTCCTGTTCAATTGTATAGTTATCGTGTCGATTGATTTGTCTGATTTACACCCCTGGCAATTGGAGGAATGTAGTAGATAAACAGCTGCTTCCCAGCAATCGAAATACTCCTTGGCACCCAAATCTTTGTTTGGATCCCAATCCTGCATAAGTTTGGTGCGGTGTGCGGACCTACCATATTTGTTGACCAAGGCGTACAACTATGGTAACCTCATGGGGTGAACCCCAATTGCCCTGAATAACACATCAAACACAATTCTGGGATCACCATACCAGGTTTGGCTCTGTTTGTCAGTAGTGTTTTTCCAGTAATTTCTGTTATTTGGACTCTTTCACACTAAAATAACAAGAGAGAAACGATGATGGTCATACAAAGTTCATATTAGGCTCATTTTGCCAGGCTGCAGCAGTCAATTGAAATATTTTTCCCCTGAAAATTGATCGTTGAGTTCAGATGATTCATTTCCCTCTTAAAATGCTCCCTTTTCAGGCTTGACATTGGTTCATTTTCGGGTGGAAATTTTCATTGACCTCGACCTCGGCCGAAGTTGACGGCCCGAGGTTTGCCTTTGCTTGGGAAAAGGGTTTTCGAGGGATCCTAGGAGCGGTGCTAGCAGATCTCTTGCAGGACTGGATGAGATTGATTTGAAACCGAGATTTTTGGTAGTTTCTGGGAAGCTTTGAGGATTTTTGGACTCAAATTATATACCAAGTCTTATTTGTAAAGATCTCTTTTTTCTTTTTTTTCGAACTCTCTATTTCTGTTGCGGTATGCGGGGTTTGAATGTTTCCAAGCTGTTTTGCAGAATTATACATGGGATCAGTTGGGGTTGATTATCAAGGGGCTTTCTTTCTGGCAGGTAGTTCATACTGAAATCAGGAGACATCATCCCATGGTCTTTTCAAAAGGAAAATCCACCTACTTCCTAGCCAAAATAATTTCTGAACGAAAAAGATGATAGTTGTCCCAACATTTCATCTCAACCCTCGCGAGGATTGCTTAGACAGTCGTGAAGCTACTGAAGAGGCAGGGTGGCAGGGTGGATGTTGACTGCGAACTTGAACGTGTGAAAGACCAACAAGTTAAGCGAAATGCAGCGAAAAAAACTGAAGCTTTTCTTTAAAAAAACAGCTCAGCTTTTTTTCTGGTACTTGCCAAAATCTTTTCTATATACATTGGTGGCAAGACAGAACATGGACTTTTTAAACATATCATTAAAATCATCCTGCTCATCACATCCTGCAACGAGGGATGTGTCCAATTTAGAAGGCTGTGAAGACCAGAAGGGTTATTGAAATGTCATTTTCTAGATATTTCTACCAGGTCCATCCTCTCTAAGAAGGTACCCAGGTAGCATTTCTTCTGTCCAGTTCATTTGTTGCACCAGGCCGTTGCGATTCACAAACGCAATAGCTTGTTCTTCCTTCTCTTGAACATCTTAGACAACAATAGGTGCCAAGATTGTGTGGGAAAAAGGAGAATTGAATGGTCGCAAACTATATGTACATGTATGCATTATATGTACTGTATGTAATTATTATAATATATGATGCATCAAAGAAGTATTTATGCATACACCCGCATATCCACCTAGGTATTCACATTTGTAAGATTCAGATGATTCGATGCTACGCCATTTGATATTGCTGACACCTCTGAGACATCTTATGACGCGTTGATGTAAGGGCCCTTTGCACCTAACCTGCCCAGAAAGGCTGGTTTAACAAGAAGGCTTTATTCGGAAAAACTTGTGGTGAATACTTCATACTTCATTTTTTCCGTGAAATTAACACAACTATTTGAGCGGAAGGGAATGGGGTTTGCCACTGTATTGGGTCATCATTGTCATGCATGCACAGTTTCGGTAGGTGCTTCGAGATTGTTTCAGAACTGCCTCCGGCAGTTGAAGGTGTCGCAGTCAGTGAGGGTCAGTGACTCCAACCCTTTAGATGTTGATTTTCTTGTTGAGATTGCAGAAGTTTTGCATGTTTTGAAACAGTATATTGTACCGTTGTACCATAATATTTGAAAAACAAGCTATATAGGTACAGTAATTAGAGTTCTGGGTCCCACAACAGTGATGGTTGAAAATGGTATGTATTTTTCACTCTTCAGATTCACGACATGTCAACGACCTTTTTCGCCAACTCCGAAACTTCGGGAATTTTCACTACATTTGTTGTGCGAAAGAAGAATGAACGGCTGGAGAATCAGGGAGCAAGGGCAAAATGGATGTTTCCAAAAATAGGGGTACCCCAAAATGGATGGTTTAGAATTAATTGACAACCCTATTAAAATTGATGATTTGGGGGTACCACTATTTTCGGAAACATCCATATAGTAGATGGTGCATGTGGATAGCAGTTCCGCATCGTTTCGTGAGGAGTCTTTTTAGAATTGGATCTACTCACTGCAATTACAGTTGTTTAGCTCTATGTTTGTACCAGTTTCTTGTCTATTCTGGCATGCTCAGAGAATCCACTGATTTGTTGGACTGTTGGGCATGAGTACACTGCTATGGTACCGGTGCCCTTTGGTAAAAGAATTCTATAAATGTGGAGTATTTTTCTTGGAAGGATCTCCATTTGCACTGCAGGAAACAGCGTGGTGCAACGTTTTGAGGTGCTGGCACTGATGAACCTCTTTGGAAGATTGTGATGAATAGCAACACCGATGGAAGGTGCCCTGGTCTATGGCCCCCGATGAGTAAGAGATGCATACCAGTAGTGTAATAGCGATGAACATGAAAAATCATCTTTTTCTTGCCGTATCCTCCTCCTCCTCCTCCTCATCATCATCATCATCACCACCATCATCATCATCATCATCATCATCACCACCATCATCATCATCATCATCATCATCATCATCATCATCATCCCCTACTTGGGGAAATCATCCAATTTGACGAGCATATTTTTCAATCAGTTTAAGTTCAACCACCAACTATAGATATCTTCCGATAGCGTTGTGAAACACATAGGTCGCAGCCAGATGCTTTGGGTGGATCTCCGGTGGAGGTCCTGGCAAAAGCACAGGCACCAAGGGATCCGCTGGATGTGGATCCCTGGTTGTTCAGGGTATAGGTTGGGGATAATATCCTACCCATTTACATAGAGATTATTAAAAAAGGGATTATTTCATACACCAATTTATAAGGATCCCTGTTAAACAAGCAGGATTCAATGGAAAGTAAGGCCGGGTATTTTTCGTGGCTGAATTGCTAAACAACCCTTCGAATAAGGCCTATTTTTTCTAGCGTGGGGGGTAGTTACGGGGGGCGGGGTGGGAGGTTGAGTTTCAAACGCCTCGTGAAATCATGGGGTTAAATCCATGACCTTATGGGTTTTGCAAGTAAATGATGTGGGGAAAACAACATGATATATTATATATAGTGCATAAATACGTGATCAAATCCTTTTGAATCAGCCAGATCGTAGTAGGAATCCTTGAGAATGTATTGTTTGACCTATGTACAACTAATTTCATGAGGTGTCCCTTATGCTCATTGACCTTCCAGGAGGAGGGTCAGAGCGAAATGACTCGTGTGATGAGGACCGGATTCATCGGATGTCGGAGGTGTAGGAGTGTAGCGCAATGACTTCACTTCACAATTTGGGATTTGGGAGAGGTGTGCAATTTTTCCAAAGCCTTGGAACACATCTTTTGGATATTGCACGCCGTTCAAGCAGTTTGAGGGAGAAGAAATCGAAACCTTCCCTAAATTTTGTTGCAGACCATCAAGGTATAATGGGTTTATTCGATTCTCATGGCATGAGTTCACTGTTGTTCTGATATGGACCTTTTTTAACACCATCACGGTATAGGATTACACACCATGGTATGGCGCAGACACTGCTTGGTTGGTTGGTTGGATCGAGGAGTAAATGTTCGGCACTTTTTAATGTTCACTCAAAATGCCCCGGGCAGTGAAGATGTCTTCAACATGGATTTTGCCATGTTTTTCTATAGAGGTTTCACAATAGGTCAATAGGTTTACGGTTTTTGCTTTTTGAAATCCAGTAACAACAACTTACCTTAGGGTCAAAATAGATGGCACAGATATCAAAAGGTAGGTTAGCAAAGGGTCCTTATAAACCAATATGTAGGGACTGTGCCATGTACTTTTCAACTATTGTATATAAATGACCCATTTTGATTCATTCAGATTTTCTTCAAAAAGTTGATTCCACTCAGGAGATTTAGTGAACAGCGACGAGGCAACTTTAATGCTTGGCATGACTTCTGGAGCTTCTACCGTCAAGTTGACAAGGCGGCGGCCCCTTTGGGGGCGTTGAGTAGTTTTTTGGTTGTTGCCGGTTGTTTATTTTTGGGATGTGTTAAAGAAACACGGAAAGGCATAGAAATGGAGAAAAAAGAAACAGAATGGCTGTTGAAAGGGATGCATTTTGAATGGTGAAAAAAGAAATCCAGGTATACTATTTACTGACAACAAGTGGAAGCATGATTACTCTTGTGGACGAATGATAGTGAATATACCGTTTATTACTTCAGATAGTATGCATGTATATGATGTATAATCTCAATCTCGACCAGATCCTTTGCCGGGCCGCTTAACTATGGTCGAGTAAGCCTCCATGTAAGAAAGGGTGTGACAGATGAGGATACCGCATCTCACAACAATTCCCAACCGCGTAGAATCTGACAGAGGCCAATTTCTGGTACTAGAATTCAGGTTATGTGTTCCATGTATCTGGGGATGAAACCAGCCTAGACACTGGCTAGGCTGCTTGGCATTTTTTGAACTTTACGGAATGAGGAAGTAGTAACTAGTACGAACTTGTGAGTCATGTGGAAACTCCGAATGATCATTTGTAAGCTGGGGAATCTTCCCGTTTCCGAGCGATTGTGATCGTATTTTTGCGAATTAGGGAGATGTGATGGACCCACTGATTGCAGTGGATGCAGTGGATTTCGCCAAACTTCCCAAGGTTTTTGGTCGGATACACTCTGGCGAACTAACATAACAATGGAAAAGCACCGTTTTCAATAATTGGAACTACTGTAGATGTATTAAAGCGTGGATTTTCCATTGCTATGTTATGTTCGTTTACCGAAGGGTACTTTCCCTACTTTCCACTTAACACTTCACCAAACCCCCACGATTCAGCAAAATCCTTCAACGCCAGTCCAAGCCGGATGCAGTCACGGCAAGAAGACCATGGCAACAACAATTAGATCTATTGAGTCAGGCCCAGACATGTGACATCGGTGGATTTTCAAAGAAAAGCTGTGGAGATTTGGGATCTTCCCAGTTCCAAAGCAAGGACTGGCAGCGAAAGTGCTGTGGAAAAGGTAGGGGTGGTTTCCACCCATTTCTGCAGGACTTAAGGCTCAGTATTATAAAGAAACCTTCAGATCTTAGAGATGGCTACCCCCGGATTCCGCCCATAATTTTTTGGAATTTGGAATTCTTCAATTTCCAGGTCTCGTCATAAAATTTTGCCAACCTTAAGAAAAAATTCTGGGTTCCCAGTATCACGAGCGAAACGACCAGGCTCAGTTACCAGCAGATGCCAAAGAGAAGCTCCTGAAACAGATGAAGACAGTGCCCGGATGCCCGGGCACGACTTTCCCGAATTTCGGTGCCGCCATTTGGATGTTTCCAAAAAAACGGGAACCCCCAAATCATCCATTTTAATAGGGTTTTCCATTATAAGCCATTCATTTTTGGGGTACCCCTATTTTTGGAAACATCCATTTGAAGCTCACCTGGATTTTTTCCTGGAGGAGTAAAAAGGATGGAGTTTTGGAAGTTGAAATGCTAATCTGACATGTAAATATACGTATACCTAGAATGGTTGACCTTCAAAAATAGAGGTTATTCGGGCTGTAGGTATTTATACATTTATCATGTCATTAATCAATAAGTTGTAATGAGTAATGATGTGTATGATACTATGATAGCACATACTGTTGATGGTTCAGAAATCCTCCACAAGCTGGGATGTATAAAACCCTGTAAATAATGGGATAAACTACCAACCTCAACTGGGTGAGTTTGCCGGATTTCTGAACCATCAACAGTATATCTATGATGATCTATCGAGAAGGATTCCCTGCAACATTTGCAATCTGTGATCTGCCAAGGCCTTCGTTTCGAACAGGTGCATCTACATTTGACAACGACGATTTGGAGCCGCTGGGCCCAACAACCTGCCTTTTCAGGAGCCCAGAAAAAAACCATCAGCAAAATCTGCCCAAAACAAGTGGAAATTCCATTTCAGCAAAATCGCCTTGAAAAAAAACATGGGGCCAACATGGGCCAACATGTTGAATGGATTCGCTTGCATGAAAGAATCACTTTCTTCCAATTGGAACAGATGATTGAGATATACAATACCTCCAAGTCATGCTACCTTGTGATTGTCCTTGCAGACCAACTATCCCCGGGTCCTAAAAAGAAAAGCGCCTGACAGCTTTGGCAAATGACCCTTCAGCTTTCACCACCAACAAACGTGCAAAAAGGGCACTGTTACATCCCGGAGAGGACACCGGAAAGAATTGGCACAGGCTTTTCTTTCTTAAAGTCCTTCAACTAGGTTCGAAAACCCCATTACAATCAAAAGGCGCAATTCCATTCCAAACTGTATTAAATCTCTTAAAAAAAAACATAGAAAAAAGACATGTTCATATATATTATATATATGCTGTAAATAGACTCAAATAGACTCAAAAAGACTCAATAGACTAATCAGTTTTATTTGTCTTTTCCTTTAGGGTTAAAGTGATGCCATTCAAATTAGACCCAGGTCTCAGGACTCAGAAACTGATGACGTGGAGGATGTGGAATTGGTGGCACCAACGGAATTGTGACTTGTCTTGTTTGAAGGATGTATGATTTGTATGGATTTGTGTATACATATTTGCACTTAGATATACAGATATACATGATTTGTATAGATTTGTATGATTTGTCATGTAATTTACTGCAATTTGATGCAATCTGATGTACTTGTTTGCAAGGTGATGTGATTGATGTAAATGTAGCCTCATGGTAGTTTGTGTGGTATTTTGTGCCGTACTGTGTGGCATGTACGCACGTACATATGAGTATTTGACATTTATAGAGTATCTGTATATTTAAAATATATATACATTATTACATTACACATACTCTGTATTGAACAAATGACGCGCAAAAATTTGCCAGACACTTCCGAGTGATTCCTTTGGGATTTGTGTTTGGTACTAGTAAAGTAGAGAAGCAACCAGACCTTGCTAAAGGCTGGACATCCTGAACCCCCCAAGATCCGGGTTCCTGCCCCCCAAAGACCCGGGAAGGAAAGATGGGATATGTCTGAAGAGTTAAGAGCCCCCTTCAGAGCCTTGAGATGTGAAACATAATTGTGGTATATGAACTTTTCCAACAGGTTCCTACCATGGTTATTTGCCCTCAAATCATTCTGAGCTTTGCACCTTCCACGCGTTCCACGTTCTTCAAAAACCTTGGGGGTCGATCTCATTTTATAAAAGCCATGGTAGCTTCGTTGTACTGGAACCAGATGGACCTTGAAAAGGGGTTCATAGGATCTTTGTTGCCAGGGACCATCGATGTTTTATATCAAAGCCACCCCGGAAAAACCACAAAGGAAACTTCCAGTTTCTCGGGTTTCTTCAACCCGAGGTCCCGGCGTCGTATGGCCCTGGTGGATGACTACAACCCCTTGAATAGCAGGATGTCTCCTGTGAGGTGTTACAAGAATTATCAGGAGCTTCGCGGCTTTGCGCGGCTTTGGGGGGAAACAACAAAACAAGGCAAGAAGGTTTTTTTTTGAAATCATCGACCAAAAAATCGAAAAAAAAACATCCTCCAGGATCACAAAAAATGTCGCAAAGTGCTGAAGAATGTGACCTTACCTACCAAGTGCCCTTTGCATTTGCGCTCGGGGAAGGACAGGAGGTTTTCATGTTTCGGGTTGGAGGTTTGAGCTTCATCGAATGTACCAGAATGTTAGCAACGTGGCGTTTTATGAAAAAACGTGTAGCAGACTGTTGTAGCAAACTGGATAAAGCATGCTGTAGTGCCAAAGCACTTCCCAGATGAAATTTGGAGTGTGAATGGATTTGTTGTTGTAGCAGATTTGCCTCTTCATACTATAATACTCTTGCGCCCCGCAAATGACCCCCTTTCTGTTCTTGTGCTTCACGTCGTGTATTTGTTAATCCATCTTTATTACATTATCTTGATAATGCATCAAAAAGTACCCTGAACCCACACATGGAATAGATTTTCTGCAAGAATGTTCATCTTCCATCATCTTCTATCTTTGTAGAGACATGTTAGGTGTGATTCCCATATGCTCGACTTGTGGATTTACCTACATTTGGCTTAGATTTATGGTAGGAGTACTCCCCCCGAAATCTAACATAGATACCAAAATTGATGGTTTTTAAAATGTTTTTACAAATGTATCTCCTTTCAGATATACTTTGGGTATCCATGTTAGTTTTCGGGGGTGTAAATACTTATTAAACAGATCCATATATTTTGATGTGGCCAAACTCTGCCAAAAAAGGAATATTCTTCTCCACGGCGTATGGGACTCTCTTTGAGTCGACTTCCGGTCCCCAACGCGCGCCAGGCATGGGTTGACATGTTTCGGGTTGAGGCTAGCGGCTAGTTTGGTCCTTCAAAAAAAGGATGGCTTATATATCTTAAATCATATTTTATGAAGCTTTCCTGACATTTAAGGATGCTTTCTTGCAGCTTTTGAATTGGTTCGTTCCTGGTTGATGGATCATTTCTATCATGTGTGTATTAAAAGAATATCCCACATGGACAGTATGGGCCCACGGAAGGGCATGCCAAGCTAAGATGACCCCCCCATCTACGGGACCAATCCTCCTGGAAGATCGTCCACAGGAACGATCTTCCGCACCTACGCCGCTACACTTCGGCACCTAAAACTGCATCCAAAGGGATCGGAACCGATCAAATACGGCCAAGAGCTCTGGCTGGAAATGGGATGAATCTATAAACTAGATGGTGGTTTCAAACATTTTTTATTTTTACCCCTACCTGGGGAGATCATCCAATTTGACTAGTATTTTTCAGATGGGTTGGAACCACCAACTAGTAAAGATCTTCCCGAAATGTTTTTGTCAATCTGTCCATTGAAGAATCTATGAACATTTATTGATTGAAGATGTATATTATGTGAATTTTATTTGATGCGATCTAATTGGACTTGATTTGATTCACTCCGAAAAGGAAGCTACAAACACTGAAATATGATCTAATCCAATCCAGACAGCATGATATCAGCTTTCCTTCCTGCACACCATCAAAACCAAAGAGAACACGCAAAAAAACAACTTGATGCCAAAAACCAAACCAAAACGAAGACCTTATCATATCTAGGAACAGCTTGATGGTTCACTCTGGATTTTCATTCCAAGTCTTTTAAACATTGAAGGAACCGCACCAACCCATCATCACTAACCGAGGTGCTAGCACAGCACGGGGAGACTTTCGAAGCATGCGATGCCGTTTGGAGCACAAGCAGGAGCGATGGCCATGGATGGAAAAGGAGTGCATGGGATTCACTTGTTAAATTGCTTTTAAAGTGACATTCTACAACTTACAGCATCATTGGAGAGATTCCGTCAGAGTTCATTGGCTATGACCATTAGTTTTTTTGTATAAGTCGCTCAACAAGGACCTTAAGAAGTAAAATATAATGTGCAGCTGTGGATGATTTGGTGGACATCAGATCCTCATTCTCAAAGATCAGGCAGCAATCGTCTCAGAGCCATTGCGTTCCATCAAGCAGATGGCCAGCTACTGGGATTTAAAGTGATTGAAACAGGTGGAGCCCTAACGACCCAGTTGATTTAAACAACTCAACTGCGGATGTTTGTTTCGCACACATGTTTTTTTTCCCGAGAAGGTCCTACCTTTGGAAGAATATCCTCATATTTCAGAATTGCAGGACAACCTTGCATGAGGACATCCCGGTTGGATGTATTAAGTGAAGTGCTTCATGCGTCATGCGACATGTCTTTTTTTTTGTGGGTATGCCCAAGGACTGCTACGTAAAGATGTTCTCTCCGCCATGATATGTTTGATGCTATGGACATATGAAGGAAAACATTTTCCTCCAAAGTGTTTGAAGCAGGGCATTTGGTCAAACAGAATAACATGAAGTCAGAGAATTTATGCTGTGTGTGAATTTACCTCTTGATTTTACAGTCAGAACCTATGGATATGTTTTCAGCATGCACCCTGCAATCTACAGGATTTGTAATATGTCCCGTTCCGAACGTGGGGCTTTTTGGAACATCACCATCGAAGTGGCGGAAATAAAAACTGCCCAACTGCTTGAATCGGAGCCATTTTCCCCACCGTTTTCCTGGCAAAACTTGGGAGCCATTTGAGGCGAAGAACCTTCATCAAAATGGCAGCCAGGAACAGAAAACTGGGCACCTCGGTGAATAAAAACGGACATCAGGCCATGACGGATGGGGCACCTTGAAGGTAGCTTTGTAGATTCGGTTCGAATTTAAGGTGAGTTTGAGGTTATTCGGGGATGATTCGGTGATGATGGGTGAATTTAAGGAAAACACCAAGTATGACTTACACTCAGTAGCATGAACAAAAATCACCTTGCAGTTCAACTGGGTCATTTTCATCCAGGATGAGTATCCCAGCAGCTGTTTAAACTCACAATTCATCCAATTTCAACTGAAGAGGTACACCTCCGAAGCTGGAGGGAAGAACGTGGCAAACGTTTTGGAGGCGCAGCTGAGTCCTGACTGTTAAAACGTCCTCCCAACGTTAGTAAGCTCCCGTGGTATGTGGAGACCAGTCATTTGCATTGCTGTAGTTCTCAAACGAGTTTTGGAGGTATCAAAGCCATTGGATGAATAGTTTGGAAAGTTCGCATTTCTCCTTCATCAGACTGTCAGACTCGAGCAATTAGATCACGATGTCCTCCTTTGCTTCGGAAACCTTACAGGATGAGTACTGACTAATCGACAAATCCGCACTATTTGCCACACTTTCTTACACCCAACCTTTTTGTGGCATTTATTCCCCCCCTGGGGCAATTTCTTCCTGAACCCTTGGCGAGGCGAGAATATGATGTTGACATGTCCCCTCAGCTTCATGAAAGCAGAGATGCCAGAGGTGTCTTGGAGAAACAGCCTAACTATATCAAACAGATAGTTTTGGAAGATGTATGCCTAGATACCTAGAACTCAAATGACCCGTGTTTTGTTTCGAAAAGGTCTTGTTTTGAGGGGTTGACCTTCAAAAATAGAGGTCATTGGGGCTCTAGGTATATATATATATAAGTATATATAAGCACATGCGCATATTACAACCAGCATGTTTGGTCGCAAGCAGCCTCACTTATATATTTCGTGGGTTTCCGCGGTTTCCTCACAGTCCAGGTTTCCAGGTTTGCATATTTCATCGAAGAGCCATCGAACCGAAGAGGGGCCATGCTTCCGCTTTGAAGGTACCTCATTAAGTTTTTTCTGATAAAATCAGATCATTCTGCTTAGTATTGGAGCCATTTGAGACATATACATTTACTACAGCTACCTGCTCAGCAGATCTGCTGAAGTCACCATTCTGATCGGGGAGAAAAAAGGGGACCTCCATATCCAACAAAATCCAACAAAGACCTCCAGCTCAATGTACCAATCATCACTTGTTACCTCAAGGTCAAAAATAGATGGCTTGCCGATACCAAAATAAACCAATATGATCCAATATGTAGGGACTGTGGCATTTACTTTTCAATTACTGTATATCATGTAGCTGTAATTGGAGAATAGAAAACAAGCAGTAGCATCCTATTCTCAGTATATCCTCTACCTTTGGAAAAGCCTCCCAAGTTGACCAATTTTTGTTGGGAACATCTTCTCGGTTAGGTCAAACCAACACCAGTGGCTGACTTCCATCGACCTTGGTCTGCAGAAAAAGGTGGGGACAAACACTTTTTCATCGAGATTCCCATGGGGGGTTTTGGGGGGTTTACCATATTACCCTACCTTAAGAGCTGGGTATGGGTACTGGGGGGCTATCCTAAGGCAGGGCTTATCATTTACCATAGATTTTTGAAAACCAAATGTAGGTAAATGATATATTTATATATAATATACATATCATACAAGAATGAATCCTGTTGCTGTTTGGATGGTAGAGATTTTCCAAAAAAGAGACATCGCGTTACGGTTAAAAACGGCCGCGATTTTGTAATGGTAGACTCCACCTGTCCCCAATGGGTGCACCGGGCCCCTGCGTCGCAAGATGATGGAGCTGTGGATGGAGTGCTACCACCCTTGCAACGCTACGCCAAGGCTGTTGAAAGCGGCGGCACGCTTTCATAGGAGATGGCGCCAAGCCAAAGAAGGAAGGTATAATGACACATTTTTTAGGAAGAGCTTGCTTAAACCGGGAAGCACTTCTCGAGTTTTTTTTGGGTGGTTTTGAAAGGTTTGTCATCAAATGTTCCATTATGTTCTATGATAGTATTATTTCCCATTTTTTCGACTGTAGTTGGAACCATGTAGTTCGTAGTTCGTTCATGTGAGCTCGGGAAGTGGCAGCACAAAGAAATCTCATAGATAATCATAGATATCGATATATATATATATATACATACTATAGAAAAAGGTCGTATTCCGCAAAAAAAGGTACCATTCATTTGGTCTCATGAATGGAAACCATCCATTTTAACAAAGTTGATCCTTAGCCAGTCTAATGAAACCATCAAATTCATCAAGTGATAAAACTTCTCACAGTTTTTTTCACGGCCTGGCCAAACGGGGTGGTCCATCATCATTGAGAACTAGTATTTTTTTGGACTAGTAGTGCTAAAGAAATGATTTTGTTACAAGATTTTTCTCTGCCGAGTTTTCGGAATCCCTTGCAACCGTGTTTTGTTTGTTTTTTTCCGCTATGCCCGGTACAACTCCGATGACAAACAGCATCTCTGGACCCCGGTTGGAGGTCTGTATGGACTGTGGTTTACAGCCCCAACAAGCTGTAGTTGGCTTCTTGGGAAGGCAAGAGATCCTTGGAGAGTAGACTGAATTGCTATTATTAAGTCTAACAAAGACATTCTGCCAGTTGAAAGAATGCAAAAGCTCCATGTTTTTTTCATGTTCTTTCACTGCCTTATATGATTCTTATGGTCTTCGGGGAAGCTTGGACAGAGAATGCACCATTTCTCTCGTTTTTGTCCCAGTGTCCCTACCATTCCCTGCCTATGCGATTGCAAGGGAGCTGCCGTTTTTGGACCTTCGAAGTCTAGCTTTCTCGGACGAAGACTTTCTTGCATTGACAGCGGCTTTTCCACACACAGGCGTCAACACGACCTGCAGGGTAAGTGTCACTGGAAAAGGATGTGGGTGTTTGGACGAAGATAGATATGGCTGTTTCCGAAAATAGGGGTGCCCCTTAATCATCCATTGTGATAGGGTTTTCCACTATAAACCATCCATTTTGGGGTACCACTATTTTTGGAAACACCCATATTGTTCAGAGCTGTATCTTGAGAATTCTGTCCTTTTCAATTATCATTTCAGTCAGATTATTTCAAATGACTTTTTATAGATTACTCTCCCGAAGTTTAACATAACCCCTGAAAAATGATGGTTGGAAGATGAGTCTCCTCTTGCGAAGGCCTATTTTCAGGGTCTATGTTAAACTTCCTGGGGGTATACTCCCAATCCATGCCTATTTTACCAGCACTTAAAGGAACTTATGCCAACGCACCCCAGATCTGGTCCCGCAGAGCACAAGCTGAATAAAAGGCCGAAAGTGCTGTTTTTTTAAAACAAAACATTTCACGGGACGAAAGAGGAACACTGGACACATATGAGCAATGAACAAAGTCACCTCTTTGTTTAGGGTATATAGGGGATAAAATACTACAATACTACCTTAGCTATGTGTGGATAATTTCATAAACCATGATATAAGTAGGATCCCTATTAAAAAAAAAACAGTATTTCAATGGACATGTATCTGGCACCTTGTTTGTTTTTCCTGGCCCTGGCAGCACCCCACTGTCATCTTTAGCTGATCTTCAAGGCACCTTGGAACGTTTGGACTTGGGTGACAACTCCAAGTAACTTGGTCTACAAATTTAGACTCCCTGAGGTGGAGAAGTTGGTTCGTTCAGAAATCCGTCTACAGTAACCACCTTTTGGATGTACATATCAAACAACTGGTGGTACAGCCAGCCATCAACTTTTTAGCACCTGAAAAAATGAAAGGGTTGGAAGTTGGTTCAGACGGTTTCGGCCAAGTTTTGGGGGGGATATATGGCCAAGTTTTAAGGGGGGTAGATTCGTTATACTGGAGGATTTTTTTTTCAGACAGACTTCCTCACATGACATCGGACCATGAATTAAAAAGAGACCATACCATCCATGGGACTGGTATATTTACCTTACATTTACCATAAAAATCAAGCATTCATGTAGGTAAATGTACCAGTCCCATGGATGGTATGGGAATTCTTTCGTTGGAGTATTTCTCAGTTGACCGGACATGAAACTGCCTGGTTTGACGACAGAGTTTACTTCCTCTTGACGTGGGGATTTTTGAGTCCAACAATCTTGGCCATGGTGGCTGTTATCATAAGGATCAGCGACCGATCTGCATGTCCTTTGCTCCAGTGTGTGGCAGCGAGATATGCAGAGCCTCGGCGGGCTTCTTTTGTCGAGGTTGAGAGTTGATGAATGATGGATACACTTTCTACCATAATCATGGAAATGCATAATTACATATCAAAGGAAACAAGTATTGGAGGGACCAGCTTCCCACTTCCATGTTTGTCGGAGGAAGAGTAACCGCTTGGTGAAGTCAACAGGTTCAACAGTGGCTGAAATTGCCCTTTCAACAGTGTGCAACACATACAGGTTAGTCATTGGTCTTTAAGTATGGAGCTTTTCTGAAACACTGATATAACTTAGTTTGTGATAATTTAAGGGTACCTTATATACCTAACTTCGCTGAGATCCAAAGACCCTACATTCAACGGTTTTACTTTTAATGTCATGGCTGCCGGGCTGATATTCAACGGAACATCGAAGTTACACTGCAGGACAAACTCTCGTCCCTTCGGTTGGATCGTTGTATTCACATTGGACGCACCTTGGCAAGTGTATTGACGTTGCAACATCTTTGCAAGCTCGCAGTTCTATTTTATCTGATATTATCCAGCAGGTTCCCTTCTTATCATCACGTCATTATTGTGTTGTCTTGACAATTATTATCAGGCACTGTATTGCATTTGCATTTACATTCAATTATATATGGGATACGATGTGACATATTGTTTCATGTCAGACTTTTTCCTGAATCTCAACTGGCATCACCATATTAGCTTGTACTTCCGCATTTGTGACATTACATACTCTTAGCCTTCCAACATGTGTTCCTGTCACGTTTGCGAGGCAAGTGTATTCAGTTGTTGACGCGACTTATCCATGGGCCTTTGCTTAATTTGCAGCGTTTGGACATCTCGGGAGTCTATGTGAGCATTGGTGATTCTTGGCAACCAGAGAGCTACAGGGGCTGTGTGGATATAATTGGGTGATAGCAACATTTGTTAAGCGTCCGCATGATTGTATTCCTTTAATTTGGGGTAATTGTCCATTTCTTGCGCTGTCCCAACATGCAATTAAACCGAGGGTAGTGTGTTGGGGGTTTCACGTAACGAAAATTGTACCAGCTGAATCCATGACAAGGACATTTTGTCTGAACTGGCTGAGATTATAATGCGAATCCATTAAAGCTCTCGAGTAGAGGTCACTCATTCTTCCTCTATTCTATCAGATGGGCATAAGATCAGGAGAATTCATCTAGTTGACAGGGTTGAATCTCTGAAACCTCTAGAACACCCTTTCTCCCACGATCAGGCAAGTAGAAATGGACCCCATTCTAAATGAAAAAAGTCTTCTTGGTGGTTGTGATTGATCGATCTATACATCCGTCACTCAAGGACTACCAAAAGCTCGCGAACGCCATTGAGCGACATGAGCGTTTGCGCGAAGTGCCACTGGGCGACAGATAGGAACCTTGAGACGTTGTCATTGGTATACTAAGGGTATATAATATATTTAGTTGAAATCGTTTCCGCAGAATCCACCAAGAGTTCGACGTGTTTTCACACGAAAAGGCAAGCAACAGGAGTGTGTCAGCGATGGGCACATACTGTAGATTTTTTTTTGGAGACGTGACATGCATTTGAATTGCATAAGTAGCACCATTGTCAAGTGGAAGTGTATGAGAGGAATCCTTCGATTTCAGACAAGTGACACAGTTGCCATAGTGGCAAAAGAACCACAAGCACTCCGCTTTTCACAGCTGCCCCTGTCTCCTGACTCTCACGCGTTTCTGTCTTTTCCATCATGAATTTCTTCTTGACCCCTTTTTCTGAAAAGGTCGGTGGGACTCATGTCCAAAATATATGTCTCAGGCCTTTCAAATTCCATTCCTCTTTGTAACAACACAACACGACTTCTTGTTCAATCAATCTATCTATCATGGCCTTTGAGCTTTTAGATGCAGCCTTTCACCCAATTAGGTCAGGTTTTGTGTGGTTCCCCTTACGGCTTTTTGGACGTCGCCCCATTAAACCTTCAGTCCAAGGTCCTTGGCGAGAACCGGTATCAGCCCAGACCTCTCCACCAAGGTGGCATTGGCCGGAAGTGGATGCACATTGGAATAGTTGCTGTAAGACTACTGTTAGACACATGGATCCGGCAATCTGTGTGCAAGCCTTTCTCACCCCACTTCCCTTGCAGGTGTTGCCCAACCTCGTGCGGAATTCGCGCATTGTGAAGATGGACTGGGGGTTGCTGCGACGTTGTGCAGGGTGCGGTTGAGCTTGGTATGAATGCAGACTGACTTCAAACTTACATCCGAACAAAAGGCATTTTTTCGCATTTGTCATGGATTGCGTGAGTCTGTCTTTGGAACTACCTTCTGGAAGTTGGGGCCATGTACGTGATCCCTAGCACAAAATCCAGGGGTGATCCCCCGTCTCATGTCAAACGCTGTAGGATTTGGGCTACAATCACTTTGACCCTGAGGCTTTCAATGTAAGAGACCTCAGTGGGCAGCGTCCAGCACACCACAAATATAAATGATATACATGTACTCATGATGTGATCATCATCATCATCATCATCATCATCATCATCATCATCTCATATGAGCTATGTACACGGAAAGAAAGCTGGTCTGCAGCTTCGGTTAGTTCATGGAAGTTTTTGTGTCGCCGATGAACCAACTTCTTCAAGAGCTGAAGCAGCGGATGGTGGGGGATGAATTTCTTCTGAAGTAAAACTATGGGCTAAGCCAACTAGGCCTCTAGCTGATGCCAAACTGTGGCAGACACATCCTAACGAAATGAGCGTTGAACACTCCTTCTTTTTTTCCCTTCTCCTGAAATGGATGCTTCCTTTCATGCTTCTCTTGAAACAGAGATGATGACTCTAAAGAAGTAGTTGTGAGTATCGCCTGATTTTGTGAAATCCTTTTCCGTCAAACCTCCATTGCGACAATCTGAAGGTAGTGACATAGCAATTGAACATGGAACTACTGAAGATGTAATTCCTATTTGAGCATCAGGATATAGAGTGCTATGTTAGTTTTTTTGGAGGGTATAGAATGTATCATCACCTCACCTCATGCCACGATTTCTTCTCAGGTGCTGGGCAATAGTCTTTTGCGAGGAAGCCAAGTGGAGTACCTTGGCCTTCGGGGGTGGCTGCCATCCAGGCATGGTGCCAGGGCATGGTGCCTGGTAGGGGATGGATGGATCGATGAGAGTGTCACCATTTCGCCGGTGGTTGCTGGGGACCCAGGTATTTGGGCTTGGCAAAGACGGCCTCGGTGATGGCTCCTCGGGTCCCAGACATTCGTAAAATTTTGGGGGTAGCCAGGTGATACCAGCCGACGTCACTTCCGAGGTGCATGATGTTTTTGAAGAGCCTATGAAGGATGGTGAAATTTGCTTGACATCAGAATAATATTTTTTGAGAATGAAATCTGGTATGCTACTTCTTATGAGAAGTGAGAGAGTTCAAAGACATTGATCTAGAGTACTATGCATACTTTTTTGTTTGTTGCTGAAGCAACGAGATGCTAGTGCTGTACAGTTTTGAAGTTGCAGAAACAGGCATCAGAACTTACTTCATGAATTTGAGTGGTAAAGTCCAACAGAACATTAAGTTCCATAGGAGGTATGTCAGTGGATTTGGTGGAATCTTTTCCACATGGAGAAAAATGCATCCTCTTGAGATTCAGGCCTCTCAACCAATGGCCGGTTTCTTGGAACAGTTGCCAGCTGACAAAAGTCTCAAATATTTGGATCTTTCTGAACCTCGGTTGTCGAGTCAATGTGGGGGAGATGAAGAAGTAGAAACCTTACCACCTGTTTTTCACAATGTACAATTTTTGGATAGGAACACGTTTTATACTTACACACTGAACTCTGTATATGTAAGGATTGCAATGATTGTGGTGCACCATACATGAACCGTATATTTGTTTCCTACAAATGTTTGGTGCAAGATGTTTGTCTTCCAGAAGCAGAGCTGAAGAGTTGCGAGCTTTTCCTTGGAACCATGCACGAGCCAAAGATCACTGTTTGCTTTGATGATGCTGCATGTGTTGTTGTTTCCCCTTTAACCACACTGTTGATTCGGGATATCAAAAGACAGACCGGATCATAGGATTTTTTCCCCCTGCTGGTTTCCTACCGGCCTCTCTTAGTCCAGTACAGTAGTCTATCACCTTAACAACGTAAACGTAAGTTCCTTGCCTTGGGCCCCATAAAACAGTTGGAGTGAAACCAACGCGATCATGACTACCATATTGTAAGACACAGACTTTTACATGTGAGATCATTAATTTGGGATGCAAAAAAAAAATCGTGGTAGACCATCATGGACCATTCTCTTTTTTTTGGAGCATTTTCTTCGAAGACCGGTTCGTCAGATCGAAAAAAACTGATCCCGATTTGCTTCTCGGATCGGCCATGATCAGGACAATATGTTGGACGAGAGTTCTGCGATGATGCTGGAATGTGGCTTGCAGACCCATCCAGCCATAGAGCCTTGTAGATTTCATTCATTCGCTCTCGGTCGTTGTCCGACCAACCGGTTTAGGACCTGAGAAAAATGGGGAATACCCAGTGGATAATCCCATATTTCCCATGGCGGAATTTTTCAAGAGAAATCATAAGATATATGTACGTACGTAACAAAATGCCATTATTCTTAATGTCTACCATTGTCCCACCTTAATTTGCTTTGAACATCTTTTAATCATCTAAAAAAGACCCCAAATCCTATCAGGGATATCGATATCATGCATAAAGAACCAAAACAAGAAACACAAAAAAGAAACAAGACCAGATTGACCAGATTTCATTTAACAAAAGGGTATGGAAACAGCATCAGTTTTCAACCCTCGCAACTGAAACCAAACCTTGCGCCGTAGATTGCTCGTGGGCGAGCCACTAACCGAGGAGTTCTTGGATGTTTCCACCAACCCCTTGGGCCAAGGTGGCCTGGGATCATTGCTGCTTGGCGAGGTGTTCCAAAACGAAGGCAACGACGTGGGTCTAATGTTAACCTTGGACTCAACCCACCATGCTGTTGACTTCGGGTTTCGGGGTTTCATGTTGGTAGCCATTAATCACTTTCCTAGGTACCCTTGAACTAAACACAGAGGGGTTGACATTGTATTAAAAGCTTTATACAATTTTATGATTGTAGAAGTATTGATGAAGGATGAAAATGTCACATCTTCCAAGATACGACGTCCCTACATGATTCATGTATGTCAGATGATACTTATATCTCCCGATACAGTACCTTGATATAGCTATGCATACAACAATTATGATATAAGATGCGTTCACATCTAATCATGATGACTAAGTAACATGCAACTGCAGAACCAATTTCAGTAGTATCCAAAGCCTTAATGCATTCGCTTTGCTTCCGTCACAAGTCTTCCCCCTTTCTGCCCTTGCCAAGGGCGCGGCTGTTGTCCTCAGAGAAATGTCAGGTGTTAACAGAGATTCGCATGGAAGATGTGCAGGCTGAGATGGTTGGTTTTACGGCTCATCCAAACGATAAACTATGATAAACTCAAGGACTCACCAGGTTCGACTTGGTGCAGTCGGATTTTGTGAGCCATTGGACTTCTGGTCACGTGGATTTTTTTTCCTTTTCATTCAGGTAAGAAGTGAACCTGGGACTTCAGATAAGACACTGCATGGCAAAGATGACGAAATTTCCATCTTATCAAAAACAAAACAAAACCAAAGCCATCCAAATCAGGGACTGCTTCTAGGTATACTTGAGGTGATGTTAGTTGGTTTTATTAGATGATTGTTGATGATCGGATAATGTGGCCACCTGAAATAAAAAACCAACATCCCAGCCAACAGTCAAGGTGGATATGATTTCATCATTTTGTTACCCCCGCCAAAAATGAACGAATGGGAAAAGGGACCGTTCCAGAAGGAGGGGCTCGTCTTCCAACATGTTAGTTTTCGGAGTTCCCTCCACTAAGCTAATGTATAGATGTAGCTGGAAAAAAAATCACCGGTCCGAGTTGTAGCTGCAGATATATTTGTTTCTTATATATATAGCATCATCATCATCATCATCATCATCATCATCATCATCACCATCATCATCATCATCATCATCATCATCATCATCATCATCATCATCATCATCATCATCATCATCATCATCATCATCATCATCATCATCATCATCATCATCATCATCATCATCATCATCATATAGTTGATGGTTTCAACTATTTTTTTTTTCAGCCCTACTTAGGGAAGATTCCCAATTTGAGTAATATTTTTCAAATGGGGTTGAAACCACCAACTAGTATAATATATACAGATTTCGCACTGGAAAAGGTAAACAACAATCCCTGCGATTTCGCTGGAACTTTTTTCGGGTCGCAGGTGGCAGAGAGTCGAGATGTGGCTATGGGCCTCTTCGAAGTCGTGTCTTTGACTGTCCAGTTATTTTTGCCCCAAAAAAAGCCATGGAAAGAGGGGGAAACCACGATGAATTACCCCTCCGAAAACTAACATGACGGAAAATCCACCATGAATGAAGATGTAATTCCTATTGAACATGGGGATTTTCCAATGTCATGTGATTTTTCAGGGGTGTATTGTGAGATTTATCTTAATGATTTTGGCATCGTTGACATACAAATATTGATTTTTATTGATTAAGTACTGTTATTTGTTACTATTGTGTAGGTGCTTTTGGCTTTGATTATCACCCATCATGATTGCATAAAAAAAGCCAATGACAATAAGCATAACAACATTTTTACATATGTACACACGGACCTCTTTGTTTCCTAATTGCCATTTGCAATTGAAGACATTTGTCATATATATATATATAAAAGATTTGTTGAACTATCTACCCTACGTATTCGAAGGTTTGCGCCCACCAGTACAGTGAGATCCAACAAAATTCCTTCTGATGAGTTTGAGTTCAGTGGAGCACTGCTGATGTGGTTCTTCTTCAAGTGTTTTTTTTACAGGTTTTTAGGATGTCTACAGCTCCATTTAGTTATGAGTATATAAATTGCTATGAATATAGATAGTACATATTCAGAATATAAATATAAATATATGATTATACATTACATATATACCATAATATATGGTCACCCCCACCCAGGACCTACCAAAATGACGCTAAAGATGCAAAATCACCATATATACATTCATGATCCCAGGAAAATCCCTGCAGGATCCTTCCGGACAATATTGTTTGGAGATGGCCGAGCCGGGGCAACGGACGTGCTTCCGCTTGTTGTTATCGCAACTCAGCGAGTATCCTGGAAGTCGAAGCCTATATATAAAGAGCCGGGGGCCTCAGGTTTGGATGATTCGATGGGATCATTACCCATTACCGGGATCATGAAAAATTACCCATTTTGGGAGGATCAAACAATGCTGCAAATGTATGGTACAATTTGGAGGATTTCCTCAATTTAACAGTGCATGATTTTGCTTTTTGGATGAATTTTGGTCTTGCAGTCTTCCAACTTAGGGGTTCGCTTTTAATGTTCAATTTGCTTAGATTTGTCCAATTATTTGACGGACGCGTTTTGTAGGAGAAACGGGGTGTTCGGGTGCGTCATGGCGTGTTCTTTTAGATAGGTTTTTGAGGAGTGTCCGAACTTTCCTTCCGATCATGAAATTCTGCAGATTTGAATCTAATTAATGATATGATACCAGAGTGAGTACGGGGTTTGGTAATGAACTGGGTCGGAATTTTTCACGACACCTCCGATGTTTTGGTTGATAGGCTGAGGACATTAAATGACAGTACTACTTTTCTTTTGTTCAGGTCTTGGAGCAAAACCCACGACAGGGAATGATTGTGCCATAATATAAGAGCAAGAGATATCTCACTGTGGATCGGATTGCTGGGCAAGGATGTACACGATATATATACATGTTTATATACAAATATAGATATATATTTAAATACAGAAATGAACCGCAACTTGTAACCTCTATCTTTGTCAACTTTCTAAGATGGCACCACCATCCTTTTCTTTCACCTTCATGCAATCTGTGAAGAGGTTGAAGCAACATCCATTCCTCACATTTTGTCAGGTGCCACGCTCTCCAATGCGTCTTATAACGTCCCTCAGCTATAAATTTGTCAGTCTACTTGGCAGCAGGAGTTTGTTGGTAGTCGGTCACACCTTTACCATGACTTTCAAAGCAAGTTCCGGAAGACATGAAACTCAGATATATATATATATATATATATATTTATTTACAGATTACAAAAATATATTGTAACAGATCTTTACCAGTAAAAAAAGGGGTTTTTGTATATACATATATATATATATAAATATCATTTCCATTAGCCAAGCCCCGCCACTTGGACCCAAAATGTCTTGTTTTTGACTGGTCCCATCCCAAGAGATTCAGGTTGATGGCGTCCGGAGGCGGAAAAATATCTGGAGTGTGCCCAGTTCTGGAACTTTGGATTTTGTGTGCCTTGGTGGGATTTCTTGAGGTTGACCGGTTGACCGGTTGACCCTGGAAACTGATGGAAAATTCCCTAAGAGTTTTAGAAGCGCAAAAAAGCTGGATGGGAAATTCATGGAGGTTTGGTTGGTTCAAGATGATTTTCCGGGATTTCAAGTGGGTGATTTTTAGGTTCCATGTTAATTTTCAGGTGGCGTAGTTGCTGAGCAAATGAGATTTTTTGGTTAAGAGACATGTCATGGAAATAACGTGAAAGGTCATAACACACGAGAATTCATCAACACCCCAGATCAAATTTCAGTTTCGTTGCGGGGAGAAAGACCTGAGCACCATATTTTTGCGTGGATATGTATTGAGGTTGTTGGGTAGAAGAATTAAAGATTGTGACCTGTATCAATGAGCAACTCTTGTTGGACAGACATTTTTAAATCATAGTTGATAAAATTTGCTGATTGAATCATGGAATCGACCAAGAGGGGGCTAGAAACAGAGGTGCATGAGGTTGGTTTGCACTTGCAAATCTTCTTTCACCGCAAGACAATCTCGAGAGGTAAAACAGTTTTTTTTGTCGTTGGATATGTCTGAAATCAATGAACCATCCTGATCACATGACCAAAAAATGCCAAGGCTTAGCTTGTCTGACTTCCTTCTGAAAGATGAGGGTGACCATGAAGGTTTGTATTCTTCAGTGGTGGAACGCATGTTCCTCAAAAGGCGCGGGCAGATCTTTTTGTTTTTTCTCCAGAACATTGAAAACCAGCAAACAAATCATGAAGACTAATGGTGTTAGTGCTTCAGTTTTCACGGGAAGGTTTCCTCGCACTGTTTTAGTTGGTTTGTTCCCGCAGGAAACGACGCTTGTTATCCAAACGTCGAGCCTTGGTGGTTCTGCAGAAGGCACCAAATGCAAATGGTGTGTGTTTTTGGGTGAAAGTTGGAGGTCAATAACACAATACTCAAATACCAATAATTGGGGATGGACCGTCTTTTTCGGTGACAGGTGGATCAATTTTTTGTTGGAGATTCACCAAGTTCGGGTGTGAGTTGATTTGAACTAAATTGGATTAAATGCAGCTGATCTCACTGTAGTGCATGATTGTGATGTTGTTGATGATGTTGATGATGATGATGATGATCATGATGATGATGATGATGATGATGATGATGATGATGATGATGATGATGATGATGATTTTTGATGTTTCATTTTTGATGTATGATATATGATGATGATATGTTGCTCATATGATTAAGGTGAAACATGCGACAGTAAGAGCACAAGGGATCTCTGGGAGGTGAGTAGCCTCAAGGGGCCCATTTTCGATGCCTTCGTCATGGCCTTGTTGCACTATTTTCAACTCTCCACCGAACAGGTGCGCTGCGGGGAAGACAACCGGCAGTTGTTGGGGGAAACAATGGAGTTGTGTAGAAAAAATCAGCAATGCAGCAAATGATATTCTGATTCCTCACTCCCAACTCCTGTGAATCTATAGAAAGTTGCTGCAAAAAGATCCCGCTAGCAGGGCACCCTTTTGCCTTTTCGGCCCTTAAGCCCAATACGGTCGAGTCATTGCTAAGCTTGGAAGACCTTGGATATCGAGCTGTGTGTTTTTTTCTTTACAATTGCAAGTAGACTGTAGAAGGCCAAATTCAAATTGCCAGCGAAAGAATACTGTATATATATATATAGACAGGATTGAAATATGAGTTGAATATTTAAATTTGTGTTGTTATTTTTTTGTTACTTCGAACTTTGGACCTTTGAGGACGTATCTTCTTCTCAATTTAAACCACAGAAGTTTCTTCAACAATCTACGCGAAATCGCGAATGTCAGGTGATGGCGATTTACCTGAACCAAGGCTGCTGCAGTGAGAGCTGGTAGCAGGGTAGAAGGGGGGGTTGGCCACTTCCCAAACCCTGAAAAGCTGGATGATAGTACGATCCATGTGATCACTTCATCTAGAAAACTTGTTTTTTGTTTGTTATTGGATGTATTGCAAATGGAGCCCGAGCAACAAGAAAAGTCATGTCAACTTGTCAACTGATTTCCGGATGGTCACCCCGCAGTGTTGCTACAAGGGATGTATGGATCAATCTGATGGTTGCCCGTTAAAGCTGGACATGTTGAGAAATGCCAAGTTTCAGCGAGATAGGGTACTTATGTTAGGTACTTCCACCCGCACCGTTTTTAGTGTGTATGCATACACCTGATAGCGGGAGCCTTGTTTTGCTTATGATTTTCTTGTATGTGCCATGGCATGTGCAAGAGACATGCACCCTATTCTATACACATGTTTGTCCCTAAGGGGCCCTGCATGATGCGACATCATCATAGGGGGGACGCTGTATGCTAATCAACTTTCAAGTTTGGTTTGAGATGTTTCATCCAATCTTGATTGTTGCTAGGTATGGCAAGCTTCCTGCCCTCAGAAGAGTAGACACACAATCAATGAATACCTTTTTGGGAGGTTGCTACTGACTTTCTCCCATCGAAATTAGTCACCAGAGCATCTCCAAACCCACAGGAGATAAGGCCAAAGAAACCTTGATTCGAATGCTGCCGTCAATGATGGCACCACAATCATTGATGCATGTTGCACGCAACACGGACACTCTGAAGGACGCTTCCTCTGTTATGTGGGTCGGAGGGATTAACTGCCGCTCACGTTTTAGGAAGGGCCAAGTGGCATTCCCGCGGCCACTCTCTTGGATAGATAAGCACAAATAGTGAAGTGCCAAGTAGAATCTGTTCTTATAATGAGTGCAAAGGAGAACCTGTCGTTTAAACAACGAATTTCCAGTCAGTCTCTGCTCAAAACCCTGGTCATAAGGTACTGTATTTTGCAGCAAACATATACAACTTGTTTGGTAGACAAAGGACAAAGGTGCCTTCCCAACATGACCTGGATGTGTTTTTAGGATTTGTATCAGGTCATGTTAGCTGTTTTGCTTTTCAATAATATACCCATACCATCCATGGGACGAATGGTATATTTACCTACATTATTTACCATAAGGATCAACCATTCGCGCCTCGCTGCGCCGTATGGCTTGACAGGAGCTTCTTGACTTTGAACAGGCGGCTGAAGCTCACATGGCTTTGAACTTGGAGAATCCCACGGGACACTATTCGCTACGTATGGTTTGGTACTTAGTTCTTGATAGCGACAATTTTTTTCAAAAGGCCAGGGAGGTTGGTTGACAGGGGGGACTGACCTGATCCCCAATACTATGATATTAATATCATATAAATGTACAATGTGTAGTGTGCCTATGTAGTATGTATCTATTAGACATTACTCAAAGCAGTTAAAGGTTTTTCCAAGCGCCCAAGCGCCCGTCGTCTTGTTGTTGTTAAAAGAAAGGTCCTGTTGATGCATCAACATTGAAACGTCATTTTCCAATTTCCCAGGGTGCACAAGGTCAATGTGCTCAACTGTTGCTATTGCCGAGGAGTCCTTGCCAGCACGTGTTGTGGTACAGCATTTGATGTTGTTGAACCGCTGGCAGTTGCATCTTTGGCGGAAAGCCAATTTGGTGGATGTGAGCATGGACGGCAAAGGGTTTCTTGCCATTGAAACTGACTTTGGGACGTTTTAGCCAACGATGTCAAATTGTCACTTAGGCTCAGTGCATGTACTCAATCTATACTTTTATAGCTTTGGCTGATAGCACATGTCTGGCCCGATGTCACAGAAATCCAAATTAAGAAAAATCAGAACCGAAGAGTGTTGCCTTCCACTTTGCCTAAGGAAATGCCTCCGAAACACATTGCTGGACGGTACCTGGCTTGGAAACAGATGGATCTGTGTAGTGGTGGTCCCATTTCTCACCCACATGCAACAAGAATATGCGACATAATCCATGTCAGCTGCAGAAGTGTGCATCCCATTCTCTTCAGGTTTTCACCCCTCAAATGACGTCAGGAACCTGCCACCTTCAGGTCAGGTTAAGGATTTCTGGATGAAAATATCATGAACTCCAAACTGTATTGGACCCCTCGCTTTCCAACACACATCATCAGTGGAGAAGATGGTCCATGAAGAATTTTCTGGCCAGCTTTACTGCTGAAACAGCACTCTGTTAGGGTCCAATTGTTGCTTAGTCTTACAAAAGAAATAGTTGACCATTCCGTTGGAGCAAAAAGCCTTCTGTTTTCTTTTCTTGAGGTCGCTTTGTAACTTGGGCTGAGAACGACTGGCGCCTGCCTGCATCGGGTCAGCTGTCCTTTGATTTCGTAGCCCTTTATAGGCGGTTTTCGATGGACCGGTGCTGTGGGGGTCCAATTGGTGGGATATGTAGGAAAACAAAATAAGAGCTAAGAGTGAGGTTTTGTAGAGGAATCTGATGTTCGCCACGACTCCGGAAACGCCGGACTACAAAAGCATCAATCAAGTCGAAAGAAGATGTTCAAAGAGATCTCCAATTTATTGGCTTATTGTCATGAGAATCTAAGGGTACACCGAAAAAGCCAGCCCTTTTAAGATAAGGCCTTATTAAGGGACTACCTTTTAAGATAAGGCCTTATTAAGGGACTACACTCCCCTGAAACAAAAAAATCGCTGAAACCCCTGAAAATCGGCCTTTTACCCCAAAAAGGCAACTAATGTCGACATGGCATTAATAAACCCCCCCCCCCCCTCCAGATTTTNACCAGGTCATGGGTGGAAACAGAATTTTTTTATTGAATACCCTGTCACACTATTGAGTAACTTTAGGTCGAATACTCTTTGTAGTATTGGGAGCTCCGGAGAATTTTTTTATTGCATTACCCTTTATTAAAGTCAGGTTAACATTATATAGTATTCCACCACCATCCGTTTTTCAGGTGCGTTTGCTTGCTGTTCGTTTCAGGGAGGCTAACCACCATTGATCCCTGGAACGCAGCGCAAGGCCACCTGCCAACGCCACCGCAGTGGCTCCGGACGCCTGGGGCCAAGTTCTTGCAGCTTTAGCGGACACTTCGGCGGTCTGAAAAATGGGAAGGGGAAAAAGATAGGGAAATCCGTGGATGGTTTCAAGTTTGGAAAGTCTTTTTTTCTTAAATTTAAGTGTGTTTAGTGATTTGATGGTTTCAAAGTTTTGAACTTAAATATGTTTGTTGTTGTTTGATGGCTTGAAAGTTTTTTCTGTGTATTTTGTTACATCTGGTTCAATATAAGATAGTACGAAAGTAGAAAAGTCATTGGGGCTTATTGAATTGATTGTCTTGCATTATCGACCTCATTCTTTAGACAAAGAAGTTGCTAACTTGTGGTTAAAAACACTTCACCCGTTGGGGAAACAACTTGTGGACATCGGTTTGATCATCATGGGCAACGACCAGAAAGAGGCTGAACAAATCTAACAATACAAAGCAAAACGAGAGGATGACAGAATCCCTCGCAAGAATGTGAAATGCAAGGGTCAACCATCGCAAAATCGAAGGATTGGAAAGTCAAGTGCAAAATATTGTGCAAAGACAAGACATGTGCAAAATGGTACAAACACGATATAATCGCATCCTCATTCCAACTGCTATGATGCTCAACGTCAGGACTTGGTCGCCCCAAAGGTTCGAGGGGGAGACAAGGACCTGCTGGGTTGTGATACCGGGAGATAGGGTGGACTCATGATTTTGATGCCATGACAGCTATGAGGTGAGGTTTCGCTGCAAGATGCTGCAAGATGTAAGGCTATGGACGATGGATGATTTGTTTCATATTTGCCATCTTCAAAGCTTCAGGGAAGATCCCATCAGTGATCGTGTTTACAGAGTTTGTGTTTCAATAGGAAGTTAACAAAAATCATTCACTTTGGAGGTGAAAACTGTCATTTTCTTACATGCTATAGTCGCATTTGGAGGGTATTTTTGGGTATTCCCAAAATTTGGGAATTAGTTGTTGGTTTTAGGAGCTTAAAAAAGATACCAAAGTGTTACCCATCCCAAACTCCTTGGATCAATAAAAATTGTTCTGGTTTCCCAGTGTAGGGATTATTTTTTTACCCCCCCCCCCCAAAAAAAAAAAGGCAAGGACTATACCTGGTTTTTTTCAGTGGCAAAAAAAACTGCTACCACGCCCACCCTTTCCTTCCTTCCACCAGAGTTTTTCATCCCACTCCTTGGGGATGAATTTTTCCGGATCACAGGAGGATCCCTTCGTCCGGAAGCAAGTGGCGAAAGTGCAATGGGCACTTCGTGCCTTGAGCAGTCGTGTATGGCTCCTGACCCGACAACTCAGGCGTTTTTCAGATGGGCAGAGATGATGGATGATTTTTTAGATGTAAGCACCACAACCATGACTTTTTGGAGACATACATTTGATATACAGTGCTTGTTTGAATGGAGCTGTTTGAAATCTTCCAATATTAAAGGCAAAAAACATTCTTTGAGCAATTGATGAGTTCCTTCCCCTATGCTCTCACACATTAAGGGAGGTTCGGGGGGAGGGTTGCCGCTGTGTTCGCTTGATTTGTCATCTATTTTTCTGAAGAGCAGCCATGGGTTGGAAGTCGCGCATTGCTGGGGTTGGATGTTGAATTACCAGATTTCTGATGCTACTGAAAAGGAGGTGCCGAGTAAAGTCGCAAGCAACGAACAGATGCAACACATGAGACACGGAGACACGTCGCCTCTTGCATGAGCTGGTCACGCAGGAACTTGCTGTGTGTTTTCTTGAACCGACACTTGGTAAAGCATAATCTGCGCGGGAACGCTGAAGGCACATGTTTACAAACAAGACAGAGGCAATATTCATGTACTAATACTAATACTATATTTTTTCCAGTATGATTACTAGTAGATACATTAGTTGCGTTGTACTTAGTGAATTCATCTATTTCCATGGACAAGGTAAGGTAAGTTCTATCATGTCAACAGTTCGTTTGTCTGGTTGAGTGACAGCTCCAATCAACCTGCCCCCTTTACATGTTAGTTGGCATCCTTTCAAATTAGTTTAGATTCGGCATTGCAGGGCATGACATTGGTATACCCTAGGCGATTGATTCTCTTGCAGCTACTGTTTGAAAGATCAGATACCTTGTGTATCCTTTTGTGATGTATGCGTTTCACGTTTCTATGCTTTTTTTGCAAGGTGTTTTTCTAGATTGATTTCCTAGCTGTTGATTTGGATCCTGCTGGAGTTCAGGACAGGATCGCGGCGAGGTGTTGACAGCCTTCTTCCTTCGATGTGTGGATTGGCCCATCAACAACAAATGCACCTTGGATTAATCAGTTTATTAGCTCAATTCCTTTGTTTTGGACCTGGTATCCTATTTATTTACCTGTCTTCCCTGTAACTCGGAAATAAAACAGCCCTTTTTAAAAGGTTAAGATAATTTAAGATATGTATATATATATATATATGGAAGAATAGATGAGCTGATAACTTCAAGTATCCAACAGGCTGGGAGTGGAAATCTGGACTCAGGTTGTCAGCCAAAGTTTTCGCGACATCATTGGAAAGACTTGAGCTCCCGGTTGCTTGGTTGGATCGCCCGGATGATTTTTCCCCTTGCAGCCTGGCGGCCCAATTGAGCGGATCAAAAGGGGCACCATTATACCATTATACATGTATAATTCGATGTGATTCTTCATAATTCTTCTGTTTTTTTTCAACATACACATATATATATATACAGTATATATATATAGTATTTACATCCACATAGAATATCTACACGATGTATTTGTCGCTTGGTTCACAATGAGGCAATCTCGCCCCCACTTCTGGTTGATAGTAGCTACCTGAATCCAGGTTGGGATACATGAATGTATTTCCCTATGGGCAGCCCGATGCTTGGAAGCAAGAGTGCTGTGCCATGGACAAACCGCAGAAATGATTTTCAATAACTTTTAGTCAGGGAGCTTCCGGTATACAAAAATTCGGGTATCATGAAAATAGCAGAATGTGGTATTGTATTATATAGGTCTTTATGAATGTCAATATGGTTCATATATTATATCAGGCATATGATGACTTAATGTTCTGTCCTGAAGGACATTTCATTGCAAATGTCAATTGCCACAATTCCCTTATTCCATGCGGGTACAAATTAACCATAGGGAAGGAAAGGGAATCCGTCCCCAATTTTAGGCGCCAAAGAGCAGGATCAGATCAACACTGTAGTGTTTGGTTTCAACGTCTTGAGTACGTCTCACGAGTCTTTGAGAACAGACATGTTAAAGCTCAAGAGCTGCCAAAACAGCTACTTGATTTGACAATTTGCTTGATGGAAGAAAATGCCAGGTTTTCCAAGAGTGACAAAATGTAAGAATCTAAGATTGTGTATATATATATATACATATAACACCCCTTGGCTCTTGACCTCACATGCATGTTTCATTGATATCAGATTCGACCTTGAGGAAATGTCCTTCCATGTGATCGATTTGGAGAAGTGGGAACAGCGGCGTTGTTTTCATACGTTGGTGCGGTTGGCAGCCGCAGAAGATAGTGTGACACTTGACCGGACTGAAAACCCTCTGGAAGATGTGAGTTTTCTCTTGGCGCGTCTCCGTCATAAACTCACCGATAAAAAACCATCCCTCCATCATCATGACTTCCAAGGGAAAGAACATCTCAACCAAAGGTTTTTTTTTGTTGCTGCACCATCCTGTCGAGGAACATCAAGAATCCCATGATGGACAAAGATGCCAATCCAAATACTCCAGCCTTTCAACCCTTTGTGGCAGGTGGGAGTGGGTTGGAAGGGCAGCAGTTACCGAGGTGATGAGCCTTTTGAGTTGTATCCAGTTGTATCCAGTTGCAGTTTTAAAGGTGGATGGATGTAACATATCTCACCAGAATTATATAAGTAGTTGTAGATGTTGAGAATGGCTTGTCTAAGTGAATATAGTTCGGGCCTAGTTCTATGTAATATCGTGAAGCATACTAGACTGACCTGGATGGTTGATTTGAGATGTTTCTAGATAAACTTGTCATAACCTCTTTGAAAGGAAACCATCCAGCTTTCTGGGCCTTCATTCCGCATCTCTTTCCATCAGAAGAGGTATACCCAAATCTTGGGATGAGCTCGACAACATCCCGATGCAAGGTTTGGTGCAGTGTTCCTTCGAATGCAAAGGATATCATTGATATCATGATAAACGTTTCCTTTAAGTTGCCGTTCGCAAAAGGATTGAAAGGAAATCACAGATGAAGAGCTGAAGTGATCTAAAAGCTTCAAAAGCTCAAACTTTGATAGTTTTTGGGTTAAATGTAGCTTGTGATTGGTGACCTGTCAACCATCAATCCATAATTTTCGTGCTGATATGATTCTGAATGTGACCGTTGAGATTGTTTTTTGTTGAGTGACATATGGGCGCTGAAGCTAAGCTGGCTCCAATATTGTGAAGAAGTAGGGAGGCATGAGTGGAACCTGTATGACTTAGTGAGCAGATTCACAGATTGATAGTGGATTCCATAATTGTACATGACGGGGTATTTCACTCCAGTTTGTTGAAAAAATCATATACCGCTATCTACTCATACTTTTTGTCCAAAAAATGAGATCCAGTGTCCACAATTCAAGGTTGCATGGCATGCTGAGGCACGTATAACTGCGCGGTGGATCGTCAAAACCTGAAGGTGCAAACTGATGGGTGGTGGACACTTGGTGGTGGAAACACCGGGAAACCCACAGGCCTGAATTTTGGTCAGAAAACATGATGGCAGCGGCCAGCGATTTTCCCAATCAACATGATTTCCAGTCAAAAATTCTACCATTTTTTGTCCAGGTGTGCTTGCTTGTTCTAAAGACTATATCTCACCTTTGCCATTCCTTCCATACAACTTCAGATCTCCGTTTTCTCAATGGGAAGGTTAGTAATTCCACTGTCATGAATCCCAGAGCCTCCAATGTATTTACATATTATATGTTTCCCTTACACTTTCACCTAAATTTCCATGAAAATTATGGTAACCTAAGTAACCTAAGTTTCCACATATTTCCCTAAGTATTATGTTTCCCTAAGTTTCCAATTATATTTCCCTAAGTTTCCATATATGTCCCTACAATTTCCATATATTTCCTTATAGTTTCACCTAAGTAAGCTACAATTTCCATAGGTAAATTCACCTCCCATCGTCCACAGGTACGTCGTCGGTTAGCTGCCACGGTGGGTGGCTGGAGTCACCTACCAGACACCGCATTTGACCTTTGGTACCTTGCCACCCAAGGAGATGGGAAAAAAAAACCACACGCACCGAAAAAGGGGTGCTTTTTGTATGGATGAGTACCTTCGAAAATGGTGGGTTTTATATGGCATGGTCTTTTTGTTGATGAACCCAAGATTTTTGTTGCTTTTTGTTGGGTTACTTTTTTTGGTTGTCATATCAGGCACAGGCATCTGAAATTGTGAAAAAAAATATTCCGGAAGCTGTCGAGGTGCCACTGGATGACCATATTTTGAGTGGAAAGGTAAGCTACAACTGACCTTACCCGAAGATGGAACCTGCTGCTGTTTGTTGCAAAGGTTTCACCATGGGAAAACCATTCTAAGGATCCAGGATCCCTAACCAACCAGTACATACGGAGTCCGGGCTGGAGGGTTTTCATCCTGTCATTACGGAAGAGAACGAAACAGGCATCAACTTCAGGATGGTGAAATTCTCCAACTTTTTGGCGTTTTTTCTTTGGGCCAGAAAGAATCATGACAAGCTGGGATTGGGAGCACTCTTGAGGAAGTTTGAGTAGAAAACCAAGCAAAAATGATGTCCTGTGGTTCCAGAATCCACCTCGTTAGGACCACTGGACCATTTTTTTTGCTGATTTGCACATTTATTTATATATTATTGATTTTATTGGAACAAACAACATATAGATGCTGCCTTCCACAAAAAGCGATATCATTGCTGACGCACCCAGCAATGATAGTCGTTCGTAGATCCACCAATGTTTGCTAAGTGATCTTTGAACTTCACAGCCAACTGCCAGTGGTTCTTATGACCAACTTGATTCAGGTCACAACAAAAAAACCATGGACACATGCATAAAAGTTACCATACTGCGCCCACTACAAGTGCTTCCATGAAATCGCTGTATTTGATGGGAAATCATGAGATTATATATACATATATATCTTTATATGGTATCCATATCTAACTGAGTACAGTATCCACATAAGTTATTTTCTGAAAGGGAAGTAAACTCGAGATCACTTGGATCCATGTTTCTGACCGATAGCCAACCCTTGGATTTGTTGAGGTCATGTCTCGAAGATGTACCGTTGGAGGTACTGAAGGCGTCGGTGCTTAACTCTGTGCAAAAGGAGTTGTTGTTGTTTCGCTATTGGAAATGCCAGAAAACAAAATCAGTAGTTGCTGATAATGATCGGTTAAAAAGAGACACTTATCATTTCATATGACACATAGAAGCATAGAAGTGAATAACATATCAATATCAATTGACCCCACTTCCGTTGGCGACTATCTCTTGTCCTCCAGTGGTCCTAATTGCTTGGTTTGAATCCTCCAGGTCGTTATGTTCATGATTCGCCAGTGGGGCAGCACGGATGGGGCATTTGCAGCACTCAATACTCAGCCGGACAACATGCTCAACCACAAGGAGTGGCAGTCATCCAAAGTCTGAGAAGGTGTTTAGATGTACATTCCTTGGTAAAGAAATGTCAGTGTGACCAGAGAGTTGAAAAGATGAGTGTCTGTCGGTTCCGAGGGTCAGACATGCAATCTATATGATAATTTCTTTTCATGTTCACTATTCAACATGTTGATTCCTTTTGGGCAGCACACAATCCTCATGATTTCAAGTCACACAACTTCCAATCGACAACTTCCAGGAGTTTGTGGATGGCCTCGCAAAAGCTGGTTGCTGTCGAACTCGAAGGCGGAAACGTTGGATGATCATTGCGGAACGTTGGATGGATAAGTGGGCGAAATGATAGTGGAATACTGTGGAATAAATCGTTGATACTTAATTTATGGTAAAAGTGACTAATGATGAAGTAAAGGAAGAAGATGAAGAAGATGATAATGATGATGGGGATGAGTATAGTGGAATCTCTCAACATAGCCTGTGTTGAAATTGAAAGTTGAATCGATACCATTGCTGTCCGAACCGTTTCACCACCTTGGCGGCTGTCCAGGCCAAAAAAACCTGGCATGCCGGGACAGCAAGGTTTCTTGTTCCTGTTTGGCGTCTTTGGTACTGATGAGTGAGAAGTACTTGAATGGTTCTGATAGTGTATGAAACAACACCCTGACTCAAACATCTAGAGTACATGTCCAGTACCTCAAAACCATTCAAAACTCAATGTCATCTTGATTGTGAGCTTACTCCTTGATTATATCTAATCATCTAATCCAAATCTATCCAAAATGGTAGGTTCATAGGGAAGATTGACGCATTGTCACGTTGAACCTTGCACCACTGGAGTCAAGAAAGCCTTTTTGAAGATGTCTCCATTGTGGTTGTGAAGATCCTTTAAACACAGTTAGATTAGTCATTTTTGTGTTGCCACTTTAAAAAAACTGATTTTTGGTGGTCATTCTGAGGGAGTATCAGTAGCTTTTCAGCACTTTCAAAATGAGACTTTTGTACACTTCAGAGAACAGTTTCTTCCATCAATCTTTGGTTTCACGAGGGCTTTGACATTTCTCCGAGGTTCAACAGCCCGCCCAGTGCCCATGCGAACAGAGACTGAGGAGGAAGCTGACCCTGCGCAGATGGAAGCGTTGTCCAGTGTTTTGGTGTCAGGAGCTTTGTTTTTAGGATTGTTTTAGATTGTTGTAGATGTATTAAGGTATAGGTGGATGTTTTTTTTAAATGTTTTTTTCGGGGGGAGCCAGGGTCACTCAAAGTGGGTGACAACTGAAAACTGAGTCAAATGGTGAGGTTGGAAGAGAGATTTGTAGCTGACGAATCCTGCAAATGGCTATCTGTAGACTCGAGTCAATGAAAAATCAAACATGGGATCCAATCAGAATGTTGGGGTTAAAAGATCGACATGAATTTCTGTTACATGTTGATGTCCTGTTGATAGTGATTTGACATAAGTTGATGTGTTTTTAGTATGTTTTTAGTGTGTGTTTTTTTCGCTTTTTCACCAAAACGACCTTCCTAAAAAACGTTTGCGGAAAAATACCGACCGACCGACGAAAAAAAGCGAGGTGTTTTTCGCTACTTGGATACTTCCCATGATGGGGACATCTCCTCCAAAGAGTTTGAAACCTTGGAACGAGTCTGGCGGGAACTGCAACAATCCATGTATGAGTTCCTTGGTTTTGCAAAGGTTCGTGCGTATCGTTCTGCTGCCCTCATGGCAGCCAGGATGGGTATACATTTTCCCGATAATGCAAAGGGTTCCCAGATTGTCGTGAAAACCCGTGTCAATGAATGAACTGTTCAAACATCAAACAACTCAATAGAATTATATAGTTGTGAATTGTTGTCTATACAAACATGCATTTTTTTCGCGTTTCACCGTCTATCATAGTGCCTGGCCGACTGAAAGTTCAATACTGAAGTGACCAGGCCCCAATCCGCACGAAGTGAAACCAAAGGTTGAAGCGTGACCTCACAGTCTTCTATGGCTCCTCGGCATTTTTTTGATCACCGTTTGATCTGCGGCAGGTGGAAATGCCATGAAATGCCAGGAAATGCTTTCTTTGTTGAGATTTGGTTGAAAGGATTCAAAGCTGGTGATGTCACCTCTCCATTTCTGATGATGTGTTTGGCATTTCCCCTTGGAGGCGCTATGGTGCACGAAGAGATGTTCTGAACCAGCTTACTTTAACAATGCTTGAAATTTGATACTCCAACGATGTTGAAGGTAGAATTTGGACGCGGCACGAGTTTATGAATCTCAAGCTAAACTAGATCAAACTCACACAGATATCAGTGTCCTGCAGTTGATGATTGCGGTTGCAGCTAGTATCCACTTCTCAAACTTCAAGGTGATACTTTGATTTTAATTGTCATTGCTTTGTTTCATGAAAAAATCCACGGTCCACCTTTGGTCCTTTGGTCACATGAACTTCTAACTGCCAGCACTTTTCCGAAAAAACATCTTCCCCAGCGGTTTTTTGGGGGCAGATCCTTAGAGCCCTAGAAGTGTCTGTGGTGAATATGATGACTGTCATGTGTGTTGCGTACTGGAAGTTGATATAGTTGATGAGTGGAGGATTATTTAACAAAATCATACCAGAAACAGATGGGGTTGTATTGAAAAGGGGGTCATCAAGATTTAGTTTGACCATGCTGTCCTGCTTGGCTAGACCCTAAAACGATACTGCAGCTTCTTGTGCCCGGTTTAGACAGCACTGCTCGATGTTCCTGTATCATCCTGTGTCTTAGGAATCTGCAAAAAATCATTGCTGTTGCTGTCTACCATGGCCATAGCCGCCCAAGTTCCTTTCTGAGGATCTTTGCAAACAGCTTTTGAAGCAATAGATCTCGATGAAAGTGGAGCCATTTCCTTCGAAGAGTTTAAGAAGTGCGTCTTGACCTGGATGTGGGAAAACAAGAAAAACACCCCAAAACCTCATGTTGAACGTATAGTTTGGGAGGCCATGAGTCCATGATTGTCTCAAATCAATATTAGATTGACTGCAGTCGATCCACGGCGTAGGTTCAGCCCATTTCGCCATATGCCTAGGTGTGGCAGCAACACACTTTGACGGCCCTGTGCAAGAGATCTTCATGTTTATTGAGCCTTGTCAAAACAACGTCGCTAGTGACGCTGTTGTTTTCAAGGAATTGAAGGTCTACCAACAGGTGACTTGAAGTTCATCTTTGCATGCCATACTTGCTTATGTATGCGGCCTGTAATAGAACCCTTTCCATGGGGCCAACTGGTCTTCAGTTCTTTTGTACTTCAAAATCTTTTGCCACGTCTGATGGTGTGGCCGTTTCAATCCGACCTTTTGAACGCCCCGTTGTTTGTACACTTTTCTGGTTTGTTGCTTGCCTCTGGACAATCTTGCATCGGCAACTTGGAAGGTAACAGGTAACTTTCCACATGCAAAAAAGACGCTTGACATGACAACTTGAGGATTTGAACGGTGACACAGAGATTGACGGCCACGAGTTCTGGGAGCTGGACAACTACAGTGACATTGGTGGCATACAACAGCTCAAAAGAAGGAGAGGCTAAAAATACCCTGATAGAAACTGGAAAGGTATGCAAACAAAAGGGATGTAGAGATGATGAATGTTGATGATGATGATGATGATGATGATGATGATGATGATGATGATGATGATGATGATGATGACGATGATGATGATGATGATGATGATGATGATGATGATGATGCGATGATGATGATGATGGAGTGATGGTNACTGTGGATGATGATGATGATGATGATGATGATGATGATGATGATGATGANNNNCTGATTTGATGCTAATGTTGATGGTGATGATGATGATGATGATGATGATGATGATGATGATGATGATGATGGGGGTCTATCTTAGAGGCTGAATGGAAATTGTCAGTGAAAATCGGTTTGTGTCGTTTCCTGAGGTCATGCACCTCCTTTGCCCGATCACACCGATGGGAAGCTGGCGAAGCTTCAACGACACCTGCAACAAAAAAACGGGGGTGGCTGATACCGATGCCCTTGCCTCAAAACATCCTTGACATTGGGAAAGGACGATCAATTTCACAGGTGCTGCAAATGACTGCTCAAGGTGCTGCAGACTGCCAATTTTTTGGAAATCTTGGCTGCTACTGGTAGATATATGATATCATGAAAGATAAAATCCCAAAGGTGACCATGTGGAAATGCGCATTGTTTGGATTCCGAGTGGTTTGGGTTTGTGGATGCCTAGAAGGTGTTGAAGGTGTTCTTGAGAGCATTTCAGCATCATAAGGGGATGCTTGTGTGAGATAGCTATTATATTTGATCTCATGTCAGGATTGTTGAAATGCTGCTCTTTGTAGTTCATCTAGTTGACATGGGTGTTTCCAAACCATCTACTGTGCTCCGAATGGACACATGAAACGAAAAACCGAAATTACGAATCATGTCGCAAAGACATCCTTCTTGATCCTTTTGAGTGTTCCAAAAACGTAAGGTTTGGTTGTTTTACTCTCAATATCTCTTAATATTTGTGTGGCTGCATTTATTTATTTCCTTAGCAGCAAGAGTAAGTTCATTGCATCCACGTATTGTGGGATGGGAATGTGCTAGTTGTTTGGCTCCTGCAAGATGGTTGGATTGCTTTGATCTTGATGGCATGCTCAAACTGATGGAATGCTATGCTTCAATCTGATTTTGTAATCATATGTAATCCTCTAATAATAGTTCATTACACTCTGACAGTGCTGGATTACACTGACACTCTACTCAATACTTGTCTCCATGGAACATTCTTGTCACGTTTCGCCAAAGTTTCTTGTTTTTTTCCCCAAAACTTGTTTCTTCCATTTTTTCGCGCTTCATTGGAACAAACGCCTTTGGATCCTCTGAAAAGGTGAACTTTTTTCGACAAACGCGTAGGTAGTGGGAACACTCGGGTGCCGTGAAAAAACACCTGACTCAATTCCGAGGACTCTTTCGATGAAGGCTTGGTCGAAGAACAAATCCGAACCTGACCGTGCCAAGTGAACTCCGGGTAAAGGACTGACGTTCCACTCTGGTAAACTAACATAGGTATGGAAAGACCGCCATTTTGGATGATATTTACCAGGAAAAATAGGGAGTTTCCATGGCTATGATTCCGGGAGGGAGGGTAACTGTAAATGGATTTTTTGCCTGGTACAGATGGTTGTGTTTATCTATTTATTTGTATAGTATTTAGTAGCAGCTGTATAAATATCAAATAGCCTCAATCATTTTTCTCCGAGTATGCCGGTGAAAGCAGGTTTCTTTGAGAGTATCCTCCAAGCAGATGGACTTGGACCCCGGAGATATATGTAGAACAACGAACTTGGGGCGGGCTGAGACAATTCAGGAGCAGAGCATGAATTGAGTACAATGTCGTGTGGATGTTCCCTGAATGTTGAGTGGAAAGAAATAGGAACAGTGACACATTATGACATTATGATCCTTTTGACTGGAAATTGTGATGCATTGTGAGAATGCTGTGCTGATTAGAGTATTTGAAACCCTTTGCCATTGCCCTCCATTTGCAGGTTGACCAGTGACCAGTGTCAGCACGAGTAATTAGATCACTGGTTTTTTCATATCCAATGGCTAGACCTGATGTTGTTCATTGGTTTGGAAGCAGTCATTGTTGATTGTGCCCCTCAATGTGAGCGGTGGATGGTCGGCAATCTTGGATGTGACATGTCGCCATACGGCCATACAAATGGGTGTATCATGACATCGCAGCTGGGAGAAATTCTTGTGCAGTAGTTTGACACTGACAGTATTCAGAGTCATACAACCATGGTGGAATGAGGATTGCCAAGATTTAGAGTTTTCACCCTGGAGAAGAGAAGTGCCACATTTTTGGCTGCTAGATAGGTTGCAACCTCACCCTTTATGAAGAATGAAAGATAAGGAAAGATACGAAGTACCAAATCTTTTGGACCATTGTCAAGGTTCGGATGCTTGTAGGGTTGCCCAATCTGATCACTTGCGGGACCCGGGGTCCTGTGACTTTTTAGAGGACACATACGCAACGGATGGCACATGTATTGCATGGTAATGCATGATATGGGATATTGATGGATATATGAGTTCTAACGATGCATGTGAGCCTGCAATGTGATACTTAATGGAGCCTTGTAGCAGCGCAATGTAAGGGCATATATTATTAAAGCCTCCATACAGATGGATTTCAAAGAAAGAGCTCGTATGTGAACAGATGTATACACGTCCAAAAGGGTCACGTCAATTGCATCTCTAAATCTCCGACCTGAACTTTTCTCCCATGCGTGCAACCCCATGGGGAGGGCAGATCAATTTCTCGGGCACAATGCCGGTTTTCAATCAGAATATATCCTTCAAAGTCATTATCGATCGACTTGTTGGATTCAAGCTCCAAGAACATTTGAAACTGGAGTGATTGATCAGCCCTTTTTTTTGCCACATTGTTTGATATGCAACAAACCCGCAAATGCGGTGTTCCCCTCTGAATTTCCACTTGTTCCCAGTGAGATTTCTGGGGGAGTCAAACGTGAACACCGAGTCACACTAACAGAACTAGTGGGAAGACCAATTAATCTCGTGCAGTAGGCTCCCGGCCTGTGTGAAGAAAGGTGTCAAAACGGCACACAGCACAGGAAGGGTAAACCAAATTGGTGCAACAAAGAGGAGTGTGTGACATTTGCAGCCTCATTCGTTGTTTATTATGAGAATATTCTGAGGATCTATGTATTTCCTTGCCCCGGCAAGAAAGTACTTTGATAAGTGGAACCATGCGGGTTGGATTGCTGTGTCACCAAGACATGACGGATGTGGACACTTCATGATTGGGCTCTTGTTGAGTGGGGGTGCGTTGCAAGCCTTTCTGGAAACGTTGCTTCTGACTCGTGAACTTGTTTTGCCTGAGACCAAGTTGCGGCCTCTCTTTCGGTGTTTGTGAAGGCCATTCCAAACGGTAAATCCTTTTGATAGGCACGACATGGTGACATGACACTTTGTCGGATCAACGCTCGAATCTGTCGCCCGCAGTATTTGCATCAAACAATCCATTGGTTGAGAGTGAATGGTTGGTGCCTGCGACTGCAGTGTTTGTCAGCAACCTGGCAAGAATAAGCATTGCATACTTCCAATATCTTCCAATTATGTATATAGGTACTTGCAAATGGCAAACCACGGAAAAACCTTCCGCAATCCCTTAAGACCTAACCAACAGGCTTTGGCAGATGCATGACATTGGCATTACGTCCTCAGGTTCGGAAGGTCAACTAATCTCACTGCCTATAAAAGGATGATTTTGAGTGCTTTCGCTCTCGAATTGTGGGGCCTTCTTCGGGTTGGTGACGTTATTTCTCAGCTCGCATTTCCTTATTGCGCCAACAAAAGGTGATTCCCCATGCCCCAAAAATGCCGCCATTTTGTCAGTCTTCGGCTCGAGTTCCACCCTGGCAGCCAAGATTATGGCCATCTTAGTGCTTGCCAAATGCGTGCAGTTTTTGTTTATGGGTGGATTGGGTGGGATTTTGATTGCTGTAACACAGCTTCCAAAGATCTATGATACCAACTTCCAGCTTCACTTGCACCAGGCCCACGAGGTCGTGACGAAAGAAACATCACGAAGCGATCGCCATGGGAACAAAGAAACTCCTCCTGATACCAACTTCCACGTTCACTTGCACCAGGCCCACCAGGTCGTGACGAAAGAAACATCACGAAGCGATCGCCATGGGAACAAAGAAACTCCTCCAGGCTGTGATATATCCTCTTTGGCCAATGTCAGCTTGGTGATTCATTGCCGAAACACCTTCGAGATTTGCGAATCAAGGAGGAGCCTCTTAGAGCGCTATGCACCGTTTTTCAAAGACATGACTTTTCTGGTGGGCTACTGCGATGCTGGTGATCCTTACTTGTGTGTAGCACGGAAGATGAGCCAGATACCCAAAGAAGCTTCTGGAATTCTGTACACACAATTTGACTTGGGCTTTTCACCCTGCAAATTGGCACAGCAGTTGGATGTGCAGAATTTGGGTGTTTTGTCCACTTATGTGGTTGACAAGTGCAGGTACCGAACCTTTGAGCATTATGACTTCCATGAAAATTGGGCGTTTTATGAAGGGCTCAAGACCAAGGTTCAATGCCGCAATGTGGCAGATGCCATCGACAGGATCCCGGTGGACTTCGCCCATCCACGCGCCAATCTCACGGAGAAACACACGGTGTCCGAACTGCTGCGGCATGGATTTTGGCATTCCTGGTCGGATATTTTCTTTGTCCCAAGGTGGGGGGTGATTAAACAACAAAACACCAAATTCCCCCCTGACTATGAAATCAAGACATGTATAAGGTCGGATCAATGGGTCAATCAATTTTGTGTGTTTTACCATGCCATTTTTTTTCGGGATTCGGAAACGTTAAACGCACGCCGTTGCCGAAGGTGCGTGGATTTGGTGATCTAAAAAATTCGACCCCGTGAGGTCAGCCTTTGGTGCTTTCCAGATTCTTGTCACCATTTGGGCCAAGTACAACGTCTTCCATGAAATGGCTCTTCCCCCGATCTTCAATCTTACCAGCATGCTGACTGGCTTGGAGATGAAGCCTTTGAACTGTTCTGGTGGAACGAGAGTAGAGATTTCCAAGGAGATCATTGAATCCAAGGACTTTTTGTGTGGACATCGAATCAACTACACATTGGAGGAGCATCGTCAAGCCCTGCACGATTTGCTAAATACCTCTGCCACTGCTGCTAGGGTTTCAACAAAAAAAGGTGAAGTTAGGAGGGAAGTTTTGGGCCGGTGGGGTCGATTCCGGGGTCGATGGTAAATGTCTTACAAAGTGGAAAAAAACATGGAAAAAACGATGAACAACTATAGAACATCTTAAACAAAATATAGGTTTTCACAAAAACCTCAAAAAATATGCCAACAACTTTAAATAAAACAAGTTGTTTGAAAATAAAAAACTAGTTTTTTGCGTTTTTTCAAACACCTGCTTTTTTAAAAGCTTTTTCAAAGACTCAAAAAAAACCGATTTTTCAAAAACAAAAAAAACGTACTTTTTTTCTACCTCGCAAAAGATAGTGAATAAACACATGCTCGATTCCAGAATTTGCACAAAACATTAGGGAATTCTGACAATTTCACCAATCCGGAGATTTTTTTCTGCTTTTATTCCAATCCGATCCACCGTCGGGGACCGTCAATGATCATAGAAAAATTCTGGCCGTCCAGCATCACTAACCTGTAACCCGAGGACATGTTTTCATGATGTTTCTCCACGGGAATTCAAATGTGAATCAAAATCAGTGGGATATCTGAAGGGAACAGATTAGGACCAAACATAGTCAAGATTTATGGCACCTAACCCACCATGTATATAGGCTGTATATGGCTGCATATATATATATATATACGTATGCATACCATCTTAATTCATTCCAGATCGGGTTATACATGAAACCATGTATATATACATTCGAACTCATTTGGCTCAAGTAAAACGACACGGTCTTTTTTTTTGAAACGCAAAACGTTGTTGTCTTGCTTGAAAACATTCTTGACCCACTACCATCAATCTATATCTTTGTGATCTTGTTGTTGGTTGTAGGTCCCCCTGTTCAATTGACATTGGCCCAAACACGACTAACAGAGCCCTTTCGAGATTTCCGGGCTTGTTATTACTAACCACCTGAAAGGAAAGGGGCACACTCCGTAAGACGTACATGGCCCCTGAGAAATTGGAGGTTGGAGGACTACTTTTATTTTCCCTCTGGGATGGATTCTATTCAGGAGCTATGCTAGTCTTTGCGGTACAAGGTGAAAGGAAAAGGTTCAAGCTGAAAACAACCTTAAGAAAACAAGTTAAAAAAACGGTTTAAAAAAAAAATACACTAAGCAGGTGTTTGAAAAAACTCAAAAAACTAGGTTGCTTCATTTTCAAAGAACTTGTGTTTTTTCAAAAGAGTTTTTGGCAACATTTGCCAAACACCTATTGTTTTGTTTTTTGAAAAACCTCGTTTTTTCCACTTTTCCAGAGTTAGGCCCCAATTTACAGTCTTAAAGGTAAGCCGGATGAAGCATCAGATCCGCCGAATGACTGCACCTGCCAGTCGCTTCGACTGTTTGATGCTTCAAAAATCCTGCACCAACTGGGATGTTAAAACCCCGTCTGTATATAGTGGGGATAGAACACCCATCAACTGGTGCAACATCTTTTCCAGCGTATGAGCCTGGTGCTTTTTGCCAAACGGTCCAAGGATGATACAACATCATTCTCAAACGTCAGAGATGTGCAACCAAAAATATTGCGGATTTCGTGTTTCTCTGTTTTTTTTTCAGTCCCGAAAACTAGCATTATGCATTCATGTTCTGAGTCCAATCAACGTTGTGAGTGTGCGTGTGACTTATTTACACGTGCTGCGAATGAATTGAAGGAAATTTTCTCTTCATGATGAAAAGTGCCAATGGTTTTCCCCACTTTGAACTTTCACGACATGAAACATCTGGCAGATTTGAGGTGGTCCTGGTGCAAACCAATGGCTGCCAGGACTACCACCCCAACCAAGGATTCCAATCACCACCGCGTAGGGGAATGTCACGTGAAGCTCACGGATTCCACTGTTGGGTGGGAGAGTAGACACAATCAATGAGAAGGAAATCCCTATATGTTCCTTTTTTGTTAGCAGCCAGTTTTCAAGGAGATGAAAAAATGAATGCAGCCACTTCTGACTCGATTTATTGGACTCCTTATGCTCCCAACGCGGCTGGAAGGTAAAAATGAGGATTTCCAATGGGGCAAATCTCCTTTTTCAACTTTGGGTTTGTCAGAGGTGCCACTAAGTTCGTAGAAGGTTTACAATTTTTTGTTTCCTTTTTTGGAGTGAAGCAAATATGCATCTGGGCATAGCAACACCCCAAAAGCTGGTTTCGCCCAACAAAAATCACCCAAACGGTGAGGACCCACTCGTTCAAGTTGGTGAAGTTTCGTTTTTCGTTACCCAAATATATCACTCCTTGTCATTCATTGCGCTGAGGTGATTTGAGTTTTTCGACCACGTCGTGGGTGCCTTCCCTTTTTGCATCTCGTGAGCACCACCTTGGTGAATATGAGTGTCTCTCAGCGCTCTGGACAGATATGGGATGAGGATGGAGATGTTGAGTGTTGGAAGATTTGGGCAACTTCAGTTGGTGAGAGGCATGTTCTTCCCTGTCAAGTGAATTTGTGTATGTGTTTTTGTGTGTGTTTTTCCCTGAGGTTGTGCAACTCATTTCTATGGAATGATGGCATTTTCGGCATCTACAGGGGCCCTGTGAGCTGCCAAGCAGAACCATTGGTTCTTGATTCGGACTATGATCCGATTTAGTCTTTAGATCCGATTTTCTGGATGAAAAGCCTGAGGAAAAGTCACTGTGGAAAGAGAAAATTCTGGAATCCTTTAACCACTTGCTATCTTTTAAAGCTGAAGTTTCTTAAGGACGAGGCTGAACGTTTAGAGCACAAGAGTGTGAGTTTGAGTTTAGGCATCAACCCAACAAGTCCAATTTGCTAGATTCCAACAAGTCAGAGAGCTCCTTTTTCATGTTTTTAGATGTTTCCTTGTAGCGCGTTGGTTGTATAAATGTCAAGCACTCATTTTCACATGTGAATCTGCAGGTGTTTGTCTGATGTTTCATTTCAAAACTCGCAACATTGAAGAAGAACATGTATCAAATTCAAAGATGTTGTCTGTTTTGCAAGTTCTCTGCTCTACAGTTGAGTTCTCGATGAAGGCCTCGTCAGCAAAGTCTGTTTATCGTACCTTAGTCTTGCGAGGTCAAAATAGGCGGCTATAAGTTAGCATATTGTTTCCATCGGACTGGCTGCGGAAGCTGTGTCAAGTGCTTTGCGAAACTCAGTCTCTAGTTTTCCGGTTAAGGAGAAGGCAGTAGATTGTGTGGTGTCTCCGTGTTCACTTAACACGCATAGTTACAATCCTTGTTTCAAGGACCCTCTCCCACCCCCCAAAGAATTTCTATCCCAAAAACAAAGCTATGACGTCAAGAAAGCATCCAAAGCACAAACAAGAAACAAAAGTCGTCTTGAAATTGGAAACTTTCAAAATGATTGCATGAGGGTTGTTTCCATACATGTGGTTTGCTCATCCAGGTTTTTCTCTCTGTTCACAGCTACTCCAAATTGTATGGTCTTTGCAGTCTTGTTGCAGTTTTGTTCGTTGGGTGAATTATTGTGATCCAGTTGACCACGGCACTCAAGGTTTAGTAGGGGAATCTTCCAAAATAGCACAGTCTCACTTTTTTTCCTTGGCTGGAGGCCCCCACACAGAGTGAAACGCGCCTCATTTAGGAATTTGGAGTTTGGTGTCGATTTCACCCAATATGTTCGTCATTAAAAGCTGATACTCTTGGGACTCTTGGGGTTGATTATTTTCCCTTGGAAGGCTTCTATCACTTGGACATGTTGTTCCAAATATACGGATGATAGAGCTCTAATCAGCTTGCTGTAGGTGCCATTGCTGGGTATCAAGAGACGGGTCAGAGGCTCATGCTCGGTGTGTAGCTGGCGAATGACTTTTTGAAGCAATTCCTTGGAACAAGCAACCTATGATTTGAGGATTGCAAATATGATAGGAAATTGATTTGATGGACCGGAACTGGTCCCATGTTTTGGTAGTCAGGCATCGCCATTGGTTTCTCAGGTTAAGTGATCAAACACAAAACGCACGCGTTGGATATATGTCGGACCTAATCATCTCCCATCATTTGCATTTTTTTTAGTGCTTTGCAGTGCATTAACCAAAGATCTAATCATCAACACTATAACTATAACACTGATAGTCCTTGCAAACATGTTTCGGACATGTTTGCATGGGTTTGGAATGGTTCGGAGGTATCCTTAATCTTGCTGGACAATCGCCTCTTCTAAGGAAGTGCCATTGGAAGTGATCATTGACAGATGTTACCAAGACCTTTTCCGCAGCCCGGACAGACAAATCGACCTGGAAGGTTGGTTGAGGGGGGAACCTTCAGAGTGATCCCCACCATTTCGAAACATCAGCCACGTTGACATCAGCCTCGTTGTGTATTTGTCAGGTGAGGGTTGTTAGATTTTATGTCCTCACCTCCTCCTGCTCGCTTCCTCCTCTTCCTCTGCCTAGAGCAGCTCCTCTACTGCTCTCATCTGCGCCCAGTGTGCGTGTCTCACGCATCTTTGCAAACAGCCGCAAGAACAGAGATTGAAATGCGTCCGGTTACTCTCACCTTCACATACTGACTGTAGGAAATCTTCTGACATTCTTTGCATATCTCCTGACATTCTGTCTGATATGTTTTCTGCCATATCTTCTGACATTCTTTCTCATTCTTTCTGGCATCTCTTTCTGGCGTTCTTTCTGACGTTCTTCAAATCTCTTCTGGCGTCTCTTCTGACATTCCTTCTTGCATCTCTTCTGACACTCTTTCCGGCATTCTGTCTGGCATCTCTTCTGACATTCTTTCTGGCATCTCTTCTGACATTCTGTATGAGATTCTTTGCTTATGTCCTGGGTTTCTGTCTGGCATTCTTTCTGGCATATCTTCTGACATTTTGTCCGATAGGCATCTGTTCTGGCATTCTTTCTGACCGTCTGTCTGACATCTCTTCTGGCATGCTTTCGGGCATTCTGTTTGACATTCTTTCTGGCGCTCTATCTGGCAATCTTCTGCCACCCGTACAGACACACATTGATACGCTCAAGATATCTCAAGATACCATGAGTTCAAAAACGGCCACCCAAGTGATGTTTTTTCTTTCAAAACTACCGCTCGTTGTTTGAGACCTGAATTGTGTTTTGGGATTCATGAACTTTGCAATTTCTACTAGTAGGAGACAACTGATTGACATTCCTCCAGAAATCATCAGACATCCATCTACCCTTTTGCCATATAGTTCAACACATTTTCCTGAATATGTTCGTTTATCATAGTTGTTGGGCTGTATCATGCGCAAATTTTCCTCAAGTGTGATGAATAAAATCCCCATGTTTTCTTGGGGTCAAGAACCCCTGGACAGCTGAGCTAAGCTGAGTTTGTTCTCGACTGCTTGAAACTGTAAGGTTGGGAAATCTCCAAAGATGTTCTCTTGACCCCCTTGGCTTCAAGATTGGCGAGTGCTTGGCCAGCCAGATGCTCAGCACCTAGAAGTTGAGCCACTAACCCTTGAAGGAACCATTTTGGTAGGACCTGTGGATGGAAGTTGTTGATGTTCCACAAGCCTTGTATGGATAAAGGTTGAACCGTAAAAAACGGTTGAGCAACGAGGTACGGTTTCTGAACACATTGGATTGACTCTATAATCCAGCAATCTTATTGAAAATTACATAAACACACAGATGATGAACATCATGATCATTTCATTTCAAGCATCCTACATAAAATTCGTTTCGAAAAAAACTGTTGGATTTGAGACAAGTTGCTATGTGAAGCGTATGTAGGCCTTATCCAAATTTGGCCATGCACTAAAGCTCTACTTCGTGGTTCAAGAACTCAGAGGGGAAATGCGATACCCTGGAATGTTGAGGGGCTGTGTCCACCATCTTTCCATGTGGGATTCCGTGTTTGAAGCCTTAATACTTAATAATGGTGTTTGGATCTGATGGCGGTTTTTTGGATGTTCATTCAATAGCAGCTACCTCAACGGTACTGCGCTTCATGACCTAACTACTGGGACATTCGAATGCTCGTGCTGAGAGTTGGAAAATGATCCAACATTTTGAGTTTAAGGTGAATTGTTCCCAGGTGACTATACTTAACTATAGGTACTTGTTTCAATCTTTTTTGATTTTCACCCCTATAACACACGTATGTATATATATACATATATATATATATATATATTTGGATGATTTTGATTGAATATGTTTTTTTCACCCACAGAGCTGTTACCTTGAGATATGAAGGGTCACACCTTTAAAGTTGGCCCCAGCTTTAAAAAAAACTGCGAGGTCAGAGGTCCCTTGGACTTTGCCGCATCATTCTTGGACCATTTGGGTTTGGGCGGCCCAAACTCTTGACACCGAGCTCTTTCACCTCCGGGTGAAGATGGTGAAGTGTTGCTATGATATTGAAAAAACTGGTAGGAATTGAAGTAAATGCCTCAATATCTCAAAAACTCCGGCCTGGCCCAAACATGTATTCCCATTTTTCGACCCCAAAACACAGGTAGTTTTATTCAGACCTCTTCCAGTCCTTGGGAAATTAGACCCAACAAAAAAGGACTCAAGACTCAAGAGTTGAAGTTGCACAGTTGGCAAAGAAGTTTGACAGGCTTAGAGAGCAACGTTTCCTTTGAGGAGCAGAACTTCTCCTGGGTCGGGACGCTCAAGTGTAGAGCTTGACTTCAATAGGAAAGAATACAGAACTGATGATGCAAGAAGTCTTTGTTTACAGAGTACAGTAATTAATGTACAGGAACCGTAACATGGAAAATTCAATCCTTGGTTTGTTTCTTCTGATAGACTTAGTTTGATGCTCCAAACGCACTCGTGTTTTTTTTTCGTTGTGGACACACTGTATGAGGTGGACGGACGCTTTCCACGACATTTTACACCAGGGAAGCAGAGGTATTTGGACATCTCTTCTGACAGATTGAGGCCCAGGTTTCAGTTGGGGGGTGGTATTGAATTGCATGCACTTCCCGCTATATTGATTTATGGTGGCTTGTTGTCACTCCATATTTAGACAAAGGATGCTAAAAGATGCCATACCCGAAAAGAAGACATCTTGACAGAGTTGCTGACAATCCCGAGCAGCAGACCCATGAACAAATGTCTTTGATTTTAGAGGATGTTTTTGGAGGTGCATACGGCATACAGAAATGCCACTAAAAACGCGGAAAGAGCGGAGCTTTATACCGCTAATGCTTTGCCACTTCAATGAGCAACACATCATCAACAGAAGGATTGATGCCCTTTGATGCAGAATCCCTTCTCACCATTCATTGCATATATATATATATACTGTATATAGTCCCTTTGATGCGAGAACACACATGTGTTTATTTGATGGATTGACCTATGCTTGAAATGAGCCCCCACCAGAGACTTGTAGGTAGTTCTGGACCTGAAGGGTGAGTCGTTCCGAATAACTTCACAGAGAAAAATGATGTGCGAGAAATCACCACCTTTTGGATGTACCAAAAGCCTTAAAAAGAATGGTAGATAAACTACCAATCTCAACTGTTTTTTTTTCAGGATGTCTGAACCATCAACAGTATCACCAGATGTTATCAGTATATCAGCTTCCATGACATGGTTTAGTTTACAGGTGAAGTCGGTGAACTCCGCATACTCCCCTATTGTGGCGTCAGGTACTCGGGCTACGTGGATGCAGTGGTGCAACGTTGGGCTGTGGTCGTTGATGACTATCTGGATGCTCCTGAGGCCGTGTGGAGGATGGAACTGGGAAGATGGTCAGGTTACTATGGCGTTTTGTTATGTTTTGTTATGTTTTGTTCATATTTATTCCCTTTGACATTGAAACATAGTTTCCCTAAATGCAGGGGTCACCCCAAAGTTGCCATTAGTTTGTTGGATTTGATTTGATTTCTTGCTCCAGGAGTTTGTGCTGATTCGTTACGAGGTACCCGTGGTTGCAGCAAAAGTTCTTGGGTGGTTTCTTCTTGAATTGTCGTGAGGATGCAAAAATATATTTCGAATGCCTTTTGCGATGCTGGAAGTTCGTTCTAAGCAAATCATGCCGATGTTTTTCGATCAAATATGGAATCCATGCCTTCAGCATCTAGTTTTAATACCAGTTAAGTTATCATCCATGAAAAACTCCAGTTCTTGCGCTGGTACTGTATATCTTTTGTGCCGGGATTGATTTTACCCCGTCGATAGGACTTTGTTTTGGATCCTCTTGTTGAAACGTGCGGAGCTGAGGAAAAACATGTTGGTGAGTCTTGCGGTTCACGGGAAGAGAAGCAGTTCCTGAGTTGAAAACACACAAACGTATTGCTTAGCCCATGAGCAAAACTGAAGATGAAAGTCTTCAACTGCCCCAATATTTCATTTTGTGAAACATTCTATGAGCATATCAAATCATACAGTCTATCAGAATCATATCAATTTATATCACATTGTATCATGCAATATTTCATGTACCAGATACACATGTTATATGCCATATACTGCATCTCCAGCTGTCAAATCTGAAACATCTGTGGGGTTTCACGGGTAATCACCCCACATGGCCTAAGGTGGAAGTTGGCCAACGCCTTGGGGTGGAAGTTGACAGATAGCCATGCTGAGGCGAAGAACAGGGACTTATGCCATTTGTAAGTTTGGAACACCCATTTCAGTCCATTGATTCACTTGTTTGTACAAGATTTTTGAAATACCAAAAATTCATATTGAAATGATTCCAGAAAGCTCGATAAAAAACAGGTTTCAAAAAAAAAAATCCTTTGGAACACGGGTGGAGATTTCGTGGGCTTGTATTTCGATTTTGATTTATTCTGACCCAACAACCAGCGACGGGTGGATGTCCCATTAAGGTGGTAGTAGCAAATCATCAGGACCTTGGTTTTTCACCCAATATGAGCAGTGACCAGTTGAGATTGGTTATTTGCTGTATATAGGGGGGATTATACGGGACCTGGTGTGATTTTTGGTGATTATGATAAGCTTCTTTTTTTGGGGGGGATCCCTGTGAACCAAATCAGTATATTGTTTTTTTGGGCCTACCCTCCTGGAAACTAACATATCCCCACCCAAGGTATATTTGAAGATGATGTTCCTTTTTCCCCAGAGTTCCTTGGAGGGTATACAAAACCAGCGCACCAGCTTGTTGCAGGAACGTGTTCGTCGAGTCACCAAGGCTTGGGCCAGGGGGCTCATGTTAGGAGGGAGGTCATCCTCAGTGGAGATGTGCACCAGGATTTTTAATGCAATTTCTGGGTATTTGAGGTTGGTGCGCCCTTTTGATGTATTTTGATTCTATGATTGAAAGTAATATGTGTATATATATATATATAGATATTATATTCACTTATTCCAATCCTCAATTTGTAAAGCAGCCATTGCAGGCACACCAGGTGAATTGAACAATTAACACGCACAAGAAAGCAACCATCTCACCCGGAAGTATTTCTCCACCATTATCTCTAAACATCCATCGTGTCTGAGAGGATTTGAATGCCTTGTTTCCTTTGCTGAATGCTGAGCAATCTCTGAAATCTACCCTCCCTGAAACTAACAGCTTGCACCTGAAAATAGATTGTTGGAAGACGATTGTTTCCTTTTGGGTCCCGGCCTATTTTCACGGGTTTCAGCTATTAGTTTCAGGGGAGTGTAATCCACGTGGGGTGTTTTTCCTGTGGATTTGTTGGGAAAACCTAGTTGGGAAAACTCCAATCTTGCGACTTGGGTTGAGAAAAGCATCCCTTTGGACAGGTCCAATATCAAACCGCCAGTCGACGCATTCGTTCCGCAGACCAGGCCGTTTGAGTACCCTTTGCATGAAAGATATACTAAAACATAGGAATATAACAAGTAGCAAGATGCGACCAGTTTCTGAATTAGTGTATGTGCCAAAAGCATCCTACACACCATGATTTTTTGCTCGAAGTCAAAGTCAGACAATTTCACACAATTGAAAAGGGGAATCTAACCATGGCAAGACACCAAGGAGAGGGTAGGTGTGTAGCACGGAATTGGTAGCCGATTCTTGACGATGACATGTGGCTGATGATCGCTGGTGATGCTCTGGGATGACCTACTAACGTGCTGTTGAATTGAGCTCACCCCTTTGAGGGCCTTCTGGAAATGGCTGGAACACTAGGAACAGATTATTACATTCTCATAGAAATACTTGAGAGATTTCACAGTGTGTTTAAAGAATGCTAAGTTTTGCATCACTTTATTGTGTTGATACACGTGATACATATGATACATCCATGTAATATGATTTATCGAATTATGTATGAATGTTTGATCTTGGCGGTTGCTAAAACCCTGGAAAGTCGGTAGATTAATATAATTATTGTATAACCTATTATATTCATTTTTATGAAGGGAACCCTCTTAACGTTCACTATCAACTATTACATTGTTTAGGCAGGGCCCTTGTTTGATCTATTTTCGCATTCAGGGACCTCAACGAATCTGCAACAGTTGTTGTTTCCAGGTCTTTGAGCCAAACATGTTGGGGGATCCAAGGGAGGTGTTGTCATTGGCTAAAAGGCTGGATTGTGTGTGCTTTTGAAAACAACATTGACAACAACAACAACAACAACAACAACAACAGCAACAACAACAACAACAACAACAACAACAACAACAACAACAACAACAACAACAACAACAACAACGTGCTTCAAGAGAGTTCTAAGTGTTGGTGATTTTTTTCCGAGGTGTTTGTTCTAATTCATCCATGTGTTTTGTTGTTTTCTAGCGGCAGTTTGTTTGAAACGGGTGAACTACAGTTAGGATAGCAGGATGACTACAAAACCTCCATGGCATGTTTGGAAGGGCCTTTTCCAAAGTGTTTGAAACTTGTGGTATCACAGTGCTGCCTCTTCATTGGTTCAAGCTGCATTTTGAATCATTTAACAATCAATCGATTGCATCTTCAGCACATTTTTTTCGATTTTTCCCAGATCCCTGCATGAAGTCTGGGCAAATTACAGCGACCTCAGCCGAGGTGATCCCAAATGGTGGTTTAGTAAGGGAATACCTCCCAAATCCCCTTAATTCAGGAAACCGGTCCACTCTTGGCAGCTGCAGGGGGTGTGGCCGGAATGACCGAAAGTGTGGGCCCCTTAATTCAGGTTTAGGAATCATATTCATTTGCCCAGATGATGTATTTGATGTATTTCATGGAAGTTCATAAAGCCATAATCCATCTATGCCTTGCCTTGCTGAGGCTCGGGCGCATGATTGTGGCTGTCTCCACCTCAGAGTGTTGGGTGAAGCTTTGTACTCGTAGCTATCAAGAATTTTTTTGAGGGGAAAGCACCTTTGTTTATTGATTTGAATGTGGATGTAGTGGTTTGAGTGATATATTTACAAATTCACGAAATCTGATAGTTGGAAATAATTTGTAAGCATAGAGCAGCAAACATGAAGTGATTTTGCCCAGTGTCCCACTCCGATGTTCTGTAACCCAAAGGAACATAGAATTGATGAGGCCATCTCTTCCGCCATACTGTTGTTCTTTCACATTGAAATCAGGTGAAACGGAGGATGGAATTATTGGGCTATATGTTGCCCAAGAATTTACAGGTGAGACCGCTGACGGCTGAGGGATGATTCCCATTGAGGTGTCCCCAAATCATCTATTTGAATGGAAAGGAGAAGGGTAGCGATGCACTTCAGGGATGTTTTTGGATTGACATGGTTTCTAAAAATGCACTTGGACATGTCTCCCAGATTCTGCAGCACTAGTGATATTTTCGTAAATTCTGTATATTATTGTGCGTTTGTTATGCAAAAAATGCAACTAGAAGCATTTTTGTCCAAAGCATCACACAGTTTTGATGATTTATCGATGCTGGTGAGGCCGTTCCAAAGATGAGCAAATGGCCTGGTATCGATGTGCCTCCAATGCCTTCTTCGCCAATGGCAGAAAAAACGCGGGTTGTGCAATTTGGTTGAGTGAGTAAACAACATGTGGAATGAAACATATAGAAAACCCATGATATAATCCTTCAGAACAAGATTTTTTGATAAGTACCTGCTGGATATACGCCAAAGTTCTGCATGTTATATATGAATATACACCCGAAACTTCACCTTTATTTTCAAAAGTTTTCTTCAAAGTTTTTGAATATTTCAACTACACTCCGGTAAACTAACATAGCTGGCTGGAAAATGGACCCGGATTGAAGATGTATTTCCTATTAAAAATGAGGATATTCCTCAACTCCTGGCACTGATATCCTCAACTCCTGGCACTTGGCGTGCCCGCAGCTCTTCCGCACCACGGCAGAGCAGCTGTGGGGTCCTGGCAAAGCAGTGCCAGCTTTTGAGGTAGGGTGATAAGTTGATACATGGCACTATGGGAACCAAAAAACCTTCATTTTTAGGTTTTTGAGTCCAAAAAAAGTTGCACCATCTACTTTCCAGGTGGTATAAGGGTTATGGTGATTTTGGTGCTATATTTACGTGGTGGAATGTTGATGATTGGCAGGCCGCTGCAGAGGTCTCTTCGGTGCCTGAGTTGGAATACAAAGGCGCAGTTCCACCGCAGGAAGTCATTATTTTTTGAAATACCCTCCCAAAGTTTAACAGCTAACCCCTGAAAAATGATGGTTGGAAGACAAGCCTTTCCTATTGCGAAGGTAACAAGTAACTTTTCAGGGGGGGAACTGTTAAACTTCGGGAGTGTATATTTTTACAGAATTCTTCTCAAATTGTTGACAAAGGATCTGAACACTTGTGGCAATTTTGAGGCAGTGTAGTTTTTTTAAAGCTTATTCTTCAGCAGAGTATTACAATTGGATAGTGACGAGTGATGAGTCTTAGCCATAGAAAACGCTTGAGTGTTTGTGTCTATATCCCTATGTCGTGGTGATTCATGACTGAAACACAATGGACAATGGTAGGGTCCAGACCGCCCGAATTTCGACTGCTCCGCTGGGGGACTCGCCAGATACCGTGAAGCCTGGCTTGCCCTCCAACATTGCTTCTCTGAAGCTGGGTAGCCCAGGTTTTGCCAACCAGACTGGACGGAGGTGCTGGCGAAAAAAGTAACAACATAAAGACTGAACACACATTTAAGGAAAATGTTTGAGATTAGACCCAGCTGTCCTTAGGACCATTTGACACATGTCATCATCAATTTTCTATTAATTATATAAATCCCAAACCTATCACTTATAGCTCAAACCCTTTGATTTTTCCCATTAAAACCCAGGATTCCATCGGTCACCTTTCGAGTTTTTGCCCCTTCCGCTTCCGCTACCAAAGGTTTGGTGCAGGCACTTGGAAACCAGGACAAGGAGGTGCCCAAAGTATTCATTCCATGGGGAAATTTGGGGGAAAAACACAGGCATTCAATTTTGGTTGTTTGATAGGTACAAGGATGTTTGATGATGAATTTTTGGGTAAATTGAATTTGACCCAAATTCATGGTGTTTTCAATTGTTGTTTACATTTACCTTTGGTTCCGGTCTTAAAGCATGTTTCATTTATTTCCTATTCTTGTGTGACATGAGCTCATACAAAAAATCAGCCAGAGTGCATCTGTTGAAGTTATTCGGAGGTGCAATTCATACTGTTGATGGTTCTGAAATCCGGGATTCACCACCTGAGATCTATCAAACCTTGGTAAACAGTGGGATAAGCTACCAACCTCAACTGGTGAACGCCGGATTTCTGAAGCATCAACAGATAGTACCTTTGGTCAAAACGGCGGTCTTGCATGCGCCTGGCGCCGTTTTGTTGGAGGTGGAAAGCAGCCACCATTGACAGCCACAGGCGGTGGTTTGTAGTTTCTCCGTTGTGAGGGACGCCCGAAACCATGGAAAATATGAGGGATTGACTTCGATCAAAATTCTGAAGACCTTAGCACTTGGTATGGGATATCAGTGGATTGATAGAACTGATCGAGAACAGCCATAGGAATTGTTGAAGCTCATGCGGGAGCCTCCACTGGATGTGTGGAGTTTAAATTTGAAGTTCATGTACATTTCATGTATAGAGTGATACAGCAAAAGATGTTCAAAAGCAGTCAGGCAAGTTGTTAGCCATTCTGACCACAAGTTATGGATGTCGATAGGTGTTGCACCCTGGGCCTTCAAGGCACTTTTTGTGAGCCGCTCTGGTGAATCTTTTGGGAGGATGGGGGGATGTAGATTGATGTACTATGAGTGCATTTGGGGTCACTAACAGAGATGGAAAAGGTTTCCAGCATCAGTGTGACTCAGGAGCATACCTCCTCTCCTGGCAGTTCAAGATAGTGCGTAACTTGTGATGGACTATCCTCTTCTTAACAATTCAAAAATGCAGACGACCCGGAACCCACCGGAAATACGCAAAGCAGTTGCCAGCATGTACAAGAACAGCGTGGTCAATCTCATTCCCCGTGTGACTCCAGTGGCAATAGGGACTTACACAAGACGGCCACCATGTGCATTGCTGGCGTCACCTTCTAGTGTGCAATTCGGGCCGCCCTCAATTTCGCAGCATTGCTTCAGGGTGGAAATGGTGCACAGCCACCAGTCACAGTGACTGGAGTAGCACCTTGGGCGTTCAAGAAGGACTGCTTACTGCAAGCAGCTGAGATGATACACATGGCCCAAAGCAAGATCATAGCAAAAACAGTGGGTTGGTGTCAAGTTTTTCCCACAGAATTGAACATATACACTCCTATGAAGGTGCTTGATAATGTGGATGTTCTGATGTTCTCATCAAATTGATTCCGAAAAAAGGCGGTAGATCTCCTGTGACCAGCCACCATGGGCGATATCAAACAAGTTTTGTGGATGGAGCTGCCATGAAACGCATGGCTGCATGGCCTCTTGTTCTGCATATAGTGAATGAAATCCTTTGGGCAAAAATGATGAATCATGAAGATCTACCTTGCTGGGATCTAGCATATCCCAAAATATATCGAACATATATCCCACCCATTGGAAGAGGACAAAATCATCTTCCCAGCTACCTTCAGATATGTGAGTTCCCAAGAGGGGCCCATCAATGCCAGGAGACACCTCCACCGCCACCGCCACCTCCAAGAAAACCAGAGACGGGGACTTTGGGAAGCCTTCAAGAGGAGCTGCAGACACCGGTGGACGGCAGTATGTATTTGGAGGATCATCCCACGTATCGTAAGTTATCGTAAGGAGCACCGCAATAGGGATTTTCCAGAAAATGATTCCATGTATTGTTTTGGGTTGGGTAACTTTTGTGACCCCCTTTGCATTTGCACACCTCTCAATAAACATGCAGTATCCTGTAAGTATTATACAGCCGCGGAGTGTTGGCCCCATTTGACCCATGACCCATGGCTGCCACTTTATGTTCATCAATGTCAATTTGGAATTTTGGCATATGAGCTTGATGAAAATCAAGCAAGCCGGACGTTGCCAATAAGAATTGAACAGTGTTCAACTACCGAATTGTCAGTGTCAAGTACCGATCAGTCCCCCATTTTTTTGTTGCCACGCAGCCACTTTTTGCTAATCAAAACCTAGTACAACTGGGTTTGGAAGATCCCCCAATAGATTGCTCCCCCACTTCAAACCCTACTAAGTGTAATTCATGGAAAATTTGCAGAATGTAACTTTGAGTTTCCTTTTGGAATGGTGCATGCTGGCATGGCTTATCAGCAGGAAGACGAGACTCCTAAATCAGGGCTGGAAAGAGTTCATACGCCACTTGGCTGCTGTTATGAGCTGACTCATGTTTTCTCCTGACAGAATCGGACCAAAAAAAAGTCTTTTCATAGGAGAGCCGGCCTTGACACGAGGAAACACAAGTCTTGTAGAAAGATACAACATCGATATATGGAGTGGCATCACACAATATAGCCTTTTACCTCAAGATCGGTGATTTATTGCCTTCCAACTTTGATCCGAATGCTCGAGGTACATGAAGCTATTGGTCCCAGTAACCCCAGTGGAAGGACCTAATAGTTGGGAGGCATGATGGGTGGGGGATTGGTAATGCTCCCCCACTTCCAGTCTTGCTGGAAGTAATTTACAGTGGGGATCCAGTTCCTGGACTATACCAAGATATATATATATGCATATATATACATATAGATCTGTAGACATATACAATACATAATATAGCGGTACATGTATACTGTGCCGTTACACTCCTCCAAGAACTCTAACGCTACCTACTAGGTAGGGTTTTAAGAGTGTATTTCACAAAGTTTTTTTTTTGGAAGGAACCATTGACCCATTGCTGCAGCTAAACACTGCTAGAGATTCTGAGAGATTTACAAACGGCTTCTGACACACACTTCTCGGCCAATGATTTCAAATCCATTGGAAATTTTGTGCCTAGACATGTCTTTTTCAACTAATGCTTAATTGGTCCTTTCATAAGCGGATCCCAGGAATCCCCCAAACCACCAATTAAGCATTCGTTGTCTTTAGAGATTTGGACCTAACCGTTTATATAACCACTGTCTTTGCTCGCCCATCTTTTTTTTTGCCACGGAAGACCGCTCTGATGGAAGAGACGCCAACGTTGTTGCCTTCTTTGAGGCGTGGACCTTGTTTTTGTAAGTCATGGATGTTGCGCGGATATCCAATGGGATGTTTCGACTGACGAAAAAGATGGTGGTGTTGGATAGCCTTCTGGCTATCCCGTTTGTGACATTTAGCACAACTAGCGGCAAAAAAGAACAAACATCTCACGAGTCTATTGCAAACTCTTGATTGATTTCAGCTGTTGCACAGTATTCGTGAAAGACCAGCACACTCTGTGATCTCCCATCGCCATGATTGCCATGATTGCATCATATCTTGAGGTTTCACAATCTGGTTTTCGGCCATGAAGACATTGGTGTGCCACTCAGACCGTCTCAGTTCTTTAAGCAGTTTTCCAATGTCTTAAGGTCAAAAAAGTACCCTCGTGGGGAAAAAACAAAATCCTTTCCCCTTTTCCCAAGGCATGTTTGAAGATTGTTTTCCTTTTTTCCAAGGTGGAATATGTGATCGTTTTTTGAAGGGTAGATCTGTGAGCACAAAAACCCAAACAAAAACACCCAAAAATGGGAAAAGACGGGGGGATCCAACTTGACAACAAACGACACGACTGGGAGTTGCAGGTAGCGGTGCCTTTAGTGTGGTGCGTTATGCTCGAACCATCCAGAAGGACGTTGTCGCAGCTTGTCGCACGTCGTTGTTCCCATGGAAGTTGCAGCATGGTCAGGAGAAAACACAGTCCAAGTGGCCGGAATATGCCGTGAAGGCTCTGCGGAAGCAGTGAGACCTAAGTTATCTGCGGGGGAATGCGCTTGTCATCACCATCATCACCTAATCATCTAAAGTTGAAGGAAAAAAATCCAAAGTCACCAGTTGCATCCTGTGGCGGTATATTTGAGTTTCACGGCAACTTGGCAACTGGAATCAAACGGAGTTTCAATTTGTATCCAGAACAGTGATGACTGATGATGGCAGTGGTGATGTTGCACATGGAGCTTCAAACCATCCAAAAAAATCCACCTGCATCCAAAATTCCCGAGACCATGGCAGGTCATTAACACAAAGACCATGGAAGAGTTAGGCTACGAGGCCCAACCTTTCATCGATTCAGGAAAAAAAACTTGTACTTGTTTGATCTATCAGGCAGGTAGCAGTTGTTTGTAGGTGCGGATATTTGCATCGCTCAGAATCATGCAGTGTACTTTTTAATTGTGATTATATTCGACCTAATGTACATCACACACACACACACACTCTGTTTAAAAACCTTTTGCACAATATTTTGAACAGTCCGTTGCTCTGACTATTGCACTACTAAGTGAGCTTTACTGTACCATGCCACCATTTCCCACCCAAAAAAAGATGTAAGTTACTCCATTCACAAAGGAATGGAGTCATCATCACTTTCAAAATGAAGCTGCCGGTTTGAGGCATCAGTGAATCGAGAGATTTGTGTTTTGAAGATGCTGAGTCATCCTGTTGGGCGCTTGGAAGATGCAGTGGTGGCAGTGGTGAAGATGATGATGATTATGACGATGACAGAAGTGTAAGACTGTGTTGATGTTAATTGATGTCATGGTTTTTTCTCATGCTGCAATGATTCGCAGAGGTGTATTGATGCATATTGATACCTTCGTCTGGAATCTTGAAATACCTTTGGCTGGAATCAGATTGCTTGAGCTTCCTTCAACTTGACCATCCACAGGGCATTGCTCGGATGGTTGCAGCCTTTCGGTACAGAGATGGAGCATACCTTGTTTTGGAGTGCCCTTCCAACAGTTTTCTTGACTTTCCCGTGTCGCAACTGAATTCCACCAACCAGGGATTTAAATGTAGATGAGTTTTTCTTGCCACTGGGGCAGGGATTAAAGAAAACCTTACAGCCACAAAGTCAGACTGTTCGGTTTGTTTGCTTTGCTTCAGTTTTGCATGTTTTGGCCAATGCAGCGTTTCGAAGGTATGCTCATAAAGGAGACTTGCACAATATGCTATGTTCCCTGGGCAAGTTTCAGGAGGTCAGTGGACGAAAACGCTGGAAAAACATTGATTAGCAGGATGAAAACATGTGAATTCGCAACACTGATCATTAAGGTGACAGGGTGTTGCCTGCTACCCTGGTACTTAAGTCCATCCTGGAAGAAGAACCAATTGCTTACCCTGGTAAACACGTTTGCAGAGATGAATATTCGATTGAGGGTTTTGCAAATGGAATGCAGCAAGTTGCCACAGCTGCTAAACAGAAGCTATCCAAAATCATGACTCATGTGATCCTGACCTACAGGATGTGGCGCAATTCTTTGTGGGTGAAGTGGTTGCGGCATTGTGTGCGATTCACAACACAGGTGGGTCAACCGAGATCGACAGGTTGAGCAGACTCAAGGGAAGAGCTAAGATACCTCAATAGGGAGGGAAATTTACCATTTGTCATTGGGATGATTTCAAAACGATCATGAGAATTACTTATTAATCCCTTTATGACACTGCAATTGCTACACAGGTTTTTGACACTGCAACTGTTTGTAGCTGCAATTTTGAAACCTGACTTTCCTTCAATGATCCCATCGTCTCACCGTCTCAGCGGTTACACCTCACAAAAGCCTAGGCTTTGTGTACAGTGACTTGAAGCCGGAGAACGTTGTGGCCGGGGCCGTTTGGGTCCGTGGGTCCCCTTGATGTGTGCTGGACGGTTGCCTTTTTGTTAGAAGTTGGGTGATGCCTGCTAGTCGAAAAAGTCATTGCTGTAAAATTATGTAAATATATCATAGATATCCATCAATATCCATAGATATTTGTAAGATGATTTCAGATCAACTGTGTGTAGAATTAGACTTGTGGAAATTCAGTGACTATGTCTTTCACAGGTCAGCAAGTACTTCCTTGCTTCAACACCTCATCTGAATTTCTCTTCCCCCGAACTAAACACTCATCATATGCTTCTACTGCAATCTACAAAGAAAGTCAAATTCAGTGTGTTTTTTGGTGATGAGATTGCCTTTTTTACAACAGATACGTACAGAGTCATGTACAGATCTATAGATCTCAAAACAAATCCATGGATTTGCTTTTTGTTTTTGGTTGTCATTGGTATGTAATCCAGTCATCCCCCCGTCATCCCCCCCCTTTCATCCGTCGTGGGCTGACCCGCCGGAAAGATCACCTCTTCCAACCACGCGAAGCTCACGGATTTTGGGGGCTGTCGACCCATCACTGAGGAGGTGGAGCGGTTTTTCAGTGTGAAGATCCGGGAGGGGATCGGAAGATACAAAAAACCTAGGCAGCATTTTTTCCCTGATTTTTTTTGGCCATGCATCATGACAAAGATTGGAGCTCCGAAATGATGGGATGAAATTTCTGAGGCAAGCCCTGAATGTTTTCAGAAAATATGGGAACTCAAGGTCAACATACAGATCCAAGCTTGTTGGTGAGAGTTAACACATAGTACGAAAATAGTAAGTAGTCATTTGGAGATCTATCAATTGAGCTACAGTGTGTCGGAATTGGTGAATACATGTAAATTTGTATCTCCTTATGCTACCTCCTCTATCAATGATTATACGGAGAATGAGACGGGAATCTACTGCCTTTGGGATGGACATGTGTCTACCAGGCAGCAGTGAACTGCCGTCGAGCGTTGCTAAAACGTCTGAGAGATGGGGACTGGCGTGCCCAGGACGGGTTATTCAAACCAGGTAGATGTGTTGTGATTTGATGTGATTTGTTTATTTCAGCATGACACCTATGTTATAGAGCAGCTCGGATATTTCTTTTTTTCAAACAGCCACAACTGGACAATCATTCCAATCATTTCTTCTTTCTTCTTGGCATTCCATGGGTTTAAGGTGTTTTTCAAGGTACTTCATTTCCACGTTGTGAAAGAATTTCCAAAAAACGTGACCTCGGATTTTTGGATGTGAATCAGCTCTTTGAGACTTGGTTTTGATGTGTTGCACCACTCCAAAGTTCCAAGCATCCTCAGATCTCATCCATGTCATTAATGTTGCATGGCCCTGCTTGGAAAGGATGCCCCAGAAGTGCCAATATCAGAGTTGCTTGGTTCAAAGATCAGGCTTCCCAAGGTTTGAACCACTTTTTGCCATGATGATTTGTGGACTTTTCAAAATATCAAAAGCGTAGAAAAGGATGTTAAAACAGGGATGACTACCCCCCTGAAATCTAATATGATATAGATACCAAAGATGATGGGTTTTTCTTTTTGTATCTCCTTTTAAATATGGCCTTTTTTTGATATCCATGTTAGTTTTCGGGGGTGTAATCATTTGACTCAAGCTTTTGACTCGAAGGTGTGATGAAGAGATCATTGACGATGGCCGAGTGGAGGGAACGATGATCTACTTACCACCAGAGGTCCGATTTTTAGTGCCTAGTGTGGATGGTACCTAGTGGTAACCATATCTAAATGATTCTAAGTTATCTTATCTTAGAAGATCCAACATGAACACATAGACGTGGTGCGTGGCAAAAGTACATTTGTTGGTTGAGAGAGGTTTCTGGTACTACTAAGGTCATTCGGCATCATGTAAGTAAAATTGTTTAAAAGATACTAAAGCACGGACTATGCATGACTATTCACCATGCAGCCTTCACGAGGTGTCTCCTCAAAGAGTTGCATTTGAGCAACGCTTGTAAATGTTTACCACTGTCCATGCAACTGATGCGGGGTTGGCTCATTACTTTTCTGCACTCCTTCAGCCATCAGATAGATTGATCGGGGTGGTAACTTTTGTTGGTGTGTCCAGTATCCTCAATCCATTGAATCCTCAATGAAAATATGTTCCATTCCTTACAACACAACAAGTGAAATCAAATCACCTTCTGTTTTCAGTCTAGCTTGGTATTGGCAATTCTTCAGTGCATCCATTCATTTGCTAAGCATGGGACGAGAACTGATCGTTTCGTACTTTCTGAAGCCTCCATTGAGGTCTTTACATGCCAACAGCCCTCGTCTCATGAAACAGGTCTAGCACTACTTCGTTTTTTGGTGCTGGCCATATGGATACTGTAACATTACATGTATTTTTGATATGTATGCCATATACGTATATGATATATATAATCCTAAAATGGTGGTACCCCAAAAACACCCCAATCTCCACCCCAAAATGATCATGTTCAGTAGGAAAACCCAAGGGTTTGTTGGGGAAACCCACCATTTTAGGAAACCCCCATATGATAATAGCCACCTTCCACAGGTGGTGAAAGGTGGCATTCCCACTCTCGCTTCAGATGCGTGGGCGCTAGGGTGCGGTGCAGTTTGCCTGCGAGTTTCAACAGATGTCTTTTGAAAAAGATGGGTGTTTTGAGGTGTTCTGGCTGTTTTTTTTTCTTACTCTCCCTATATATATATATTTATCTATACAGTATACAGATATTATATATCACCTGAAGGTTATGAAGTTTCTCAAGTCGGACCCTTTTAGAAAGATTGGAGCTTGTCAAGTGGATTTTCCGGAGTGGTTTGTGATTACAAGAGGCTATATGCAATCCATTTCTTCTGTGCATGGTCATTATTAGTAGATGATTTCACATTGTTATGTCAATGTGTTATCACATGTTGCATTATTTTGCCAATTTCTTTACTTACTTCGATATACTCAAATATACTCTGATAGCATTGCCCTGAGATGAAGCTTTGACACGTTCCCAAGTTTCGACGTGTCCGTGGACAAATAGTGGTGAAGGTTGTTAAAGGGGAGCAGGGATAGATGAGTATGATAATAATATGGACAGTTGGAATAATTAATCATGTACAATTCCATTCATGTAGTAATAGCTGTTTTTTTTCTGGCCTAAGGTTCTTTGTCCTGCATGTTTTCATAATGTGTTTAGCTACAGAAAAGGGATGTTACCGGTACAACCTATCACAGTCTGTGTGTACGTTTTTCACATTGCAGGTGTCTACTCTACCAGCTGTTGACTGGGCGACCTCCTGTCTGGGACAGATACTCAGAATCGGCCTTTTGGGATCCCAAAACATCCAGTTTGCCAATCCAGTTGGATGTGCAGGGTGGTGCAACTCCCAAAGGAAAATTGAGGTGGGAGGGGTTTTTGTAGTACACACTGCCACGAAGCTATCTGGGAATGAAGTGTATACTGTATATATATATACATATCAATATGTATACTTAAAAAGTTTATATCAAGTATCTCAACCTCAGGAACGGTCTCCCACATAAATATCATAGTTGTGCATGCAAAAGGGCAGCACTGGTCCAACTCCAAAACGTCAATGCACGCAACCAGAAAAGTCCTGTGACCATCGACCACCAGCGTCAAGAATATGCAAAAAAAGATATATATATATACATGTACATTTGTATATTTGTTGCAGATTGTGAACCATCAACAATGAATACAATGCAAATACTGTATGTAGCTAGAATTCAGGAAGTCTCCAGAAGTAGAAACGGGATTTGACAGTGGGTCAGATTGACCGTCCAATCGGTTTAAACTCGATTCTAAATTGCCCCAACAAATCCACAGCGTGTGCAGGCTCAGTACTATCTTATTTGTATTTAGTTGTTATGTATTGCTAGCTATTGATATAAGATATACAATTATATAATATATACATACATACACTTACATATATTATTTCATTTTCCATTATCTGTTGGTATATGTTTGGTTGATTATTATATCTATATTTCTTAAATCTCAACTCATTACATATTCTACTCTTTGTTAAGTGCTGCTGTATATTCTCATATACTGCGTATGTTGTTCTTATCGTTATTGACAAATCATTGGCCTTCAATGGAGGGTTTTTCTAAACTCGGAAGTGGGCAGGGTCTTTATACCTTGCCATTGAGGCAGATAGCGAGTTGGAGGAGGACACGATGAATTTTTCTTCCAGATGTAATCCATCATCGTTGGTGAGCTAATGGTTTGGGGCCAGGTGGTTTGGGATTCATTTGGGACGCCCCTAAGAATCCCAATCCCTTTCATTTTCGGGGATCCGAGGAATCCACTAGCTATGTTAGAATTGCTCCCAAAAAAACAGGTCTTCGAATTATGTCGAGGCTTTTGGCATCTAATTTGGTTTGTTGGTTTGGCCTCATACTCTTTGGAAAGCTGCCACCATCATGACTGTTATGGGCCATTGCTGCTCCGGCTCCTATGGTCATGGTATTTCATGTTTAGTGCTGAATGGCCTTTGTTGGGGGAACTATGAGCTGGATGCAAGTGGGAGCAGTTGAGTGTTTTTTACAGGTCTAAAAGGTCAAGGAGTCAATGACCATTGTTCCATGTACATTCATGTACTACATCTACAACAACAACAACAACAACAACAACTACTACTACTACTACTACTTCTACTACTACTACTACTACTTCTACTACTACTACTACTTCTTCTACGACGACGACGACTACTACCACTACCACTACCACTACCACTACCACTACCACTACCACTACCACTACCACTACCACTACCACTACCACTACCACTACCACTACCACTACCACTTCCACTTCCACTACCACTACCACTACCACTACCACTACTACTACTACTTCCACTACCACTACCACTACCACTACCACTACCACTACCACTACCACTACCACTACTACTACTACTTTTTCTACTCCTGTTCCTACTTCTCCGCCTCATCCTATTCCCACTGCTGCTCTTTGCTCCAACCCCTCTCATACTCCGGCTGTTGCCTTCCCCTGCCTAGTCTACTACTGTTTTTGAGCTGACGCCTTACTGCTAACATCACTGCCATTTTCTTTGCAACTATAGTACTACAGTATTGGTTCTACCTACAGGTGGTGGTAGTTAGAACCCTGAACTTGGAATTACCTGCTGTGCGTTTAGATCAATACAATTGAAACTCATTGATTGGTCAAGTTCTGAAGTTACTTGGACCACGACCTCGAGCAATGGTCACTTAAGAGATACCAGCTTCCTTGAGATGTATCTGGTTTGTACTAGGGTGGTTGGCTTGCTTCCACCAGTGTTTGTCGGCAGTGGTTGGCAGTTAGTTGACGAGGGTCAGGCTGCTGCGGCCTCTGATCTTGACGGTTTGCGCCTGTTCCGACTTGGCGTAAGGTTTTTGACAAGTGGTTTCTGGCTGTTGGGTCGCCATTTGTCAAGGTTGGACAGTGTCGTAGCCTTGCTGAGCTTGGTGTTAAGATCGCTGGGGCGGGTGTCGAGGGTCGGTTCTCGCATCCCCTTGTGTCAATTCACGAGGTTGGACATGTTTGTGGCGGACCTTAGGTGGTTTGTTTGTGCCTTTTATGTGCTAGTATAGTGGTAGGGATCATGTGCTTGTCGACGAACCAGCATATGGTCCAGCTCAGATTTTTGAGCGAATCCGCGAATGAAAAAAAAGGTCAAGTTCTGATGTCAAGTCCTATGATTCAAATCAAACTCGCACAATGCTTCACAGCTTGCCAAGATATATGTTGTCCATTCAAACCACCAAGTATGTAGGGTTTCCAAACTTGTTCTTAAACCTCCAAGGAACTATTTATATCCCACCAATGGAAAAGCCGGAAACTTATCTCCCCAGCTTCCCAACTACCCTTGGAATGGGAAAGGGTAAATCTTTTCCTGAACAAAAACAAACTACGTCAGGAGATCAGATCCCGAATTGTCAGCTTTACACTGGACGACGGCACGCCACGTTTGGAGGGCCCTGGTATCGGAAGCCTTTCTAGGTGAATCCCATGATCAGATGCAGAAGGTCTACCTTGTTGTTGAATAGGCATCACTGGGTCCAAAAATTGCGAATTTGAAGTAATACCCTGTTTTGTTCTTAGATACCTTAGATGCAAACATCCGTCAACTTGCCAGCCATTGAATCAACCAATTACCCACCAATCAATCAATCAATCAACCAATTAACCAACCAATCAATCAATCAATCAATCAATCAATCAATCAATCAATCAATCAATCAATCAATCAATCAATCAACTTTAATAAACGTAATATATATATAATCAGTGTTGGCAGAGGGAAGAAACCAAGAAAATACTTGTGTCATTCCTCCGACATTGCTGCCATTTGCATTTTGTTGGCCCAGCCGTCGGAGAAACACACGTGGCTTGAGATAATAAGTAGTTCAAAGATGTTTGAACATAATGGACAACACTTTTGTCCAACTATGCATAGGGGTGCACTTTGAAGTTGATTCTTTGCACACATCCTACATGACAAAAAAAAGGATCCTTTGCCCGAAAGGTCAAGTCTTGGTAAACACGCTTTGGGCATAGGGGCACAGTTTGCAGATGTTTAAGTAAAAACCTTTCACTCGCTTCAGCGACCGGCCATGGCGGAGAATGGTGTTGGTTCCATCCAGCCTAAACCTTTGCTGTGTATGACGCCAGTGGTTGCTAGTTTGGGCAGCTGGAACTTAAAGTTCAAAAAAACCGATGGCAAAAATATGGAAGAATCATGAGTCGCATAGTATGATGGTTGTTCGCATCAAATGGCCATGTACCCCAACAATAGTTCTGTTTTTTGGTTCTGCCACTTGTGCTGACTGTTACAGTCCAAAGGGTTTGTCCTCAGCAAACATGGACGATTTCTATGTTTTCGACGGGTGCACCCCCCCCCGCCATGATGAGTGAGTCAAATTGAGTTACTGTATAAAAAACATCACGTCAGATGCTTCCGGGCTCTGTTTTCAACTCTAGATTACCACTTTTTGTGTTGGAACATGTTGGAAGAACTTGAGGGAAAAAACAATCATGTGTAGATAGTACATATTTATACATACATGTATATATATATATACATATCATACACCGACCTTCACCAAGAACAATGACACGTCAAGTAGTATGTCAAGATATGTCAAGATATGTCAAGATATGTCAAGATGGTGGGTGTTGATGAACTTCGCCGCCTAGCAGCTTCCGAGGCGAAGCACAAGTACAAGACGTCAGAGGTGCCAAAATTGACATGCCGACTGGGAACCCCAACAGTGAGGATTATGCGGATGAAATTGCCAAGAATTGTTTTGTTTGATGTGGATTTATGTGGGATGTTTGTTGCAAATTGTGTTTCACCAATAGCTCAGCTTCCCATTTTAGATGTTTTTTTGAACTGTTCTCCAAAAAGGGATCCTAGCATGAATGCATTGACAGTAAGGATTCCATAACCATTTTTTTTTCTCATGTTTTTCTCATTATAATTCGGTCATTTTTGGACATGAAATCGCATGGCTTGGGGGCGATTTGGTAGAGCCTGCGAGAGGCTGTGAAAGATGGAAAACGGAAATGATCCTTCTACGGATTCAGAATTTTTGGGCCTAAAATATTACTGCAGGTTCTTTCTCCAGTTTCTTGAAGGTTTTTCCCTGGGATTTTTCCTTGTCCAAGCGTCCTTTTCAATACAGTTTTTGTTGGGTTCCAAATGACAATACTGCGGTCGTCGCTACCATCAGGTGACTCTGTTCCCTCAGAGCAATTCAAACGTCTACTGAAGCAGTTGGAACGGCAGCAGCCTGGACCAACATGTTGGGAACGGTTGCTACCAAGGGAAGTGGTACTGGTTCAGAAATTCGGCGAGAAAACCACCTGGGATGTATGAAACCTTAAAAATAATGGGATAAGCTACCTACCTCAAGTGGGTTAGCCGGAGTGGTGCAGGATATTTCCATGTCTTGAAGCCCTTTTGAGTGGAAGACTGAAAGGAGTTGAAGTTGGGATGATTACAACTATTCAATGTCATTTAAAAGTCTACTCAAGTACCGCCACGCTACATCTAGTATCCATATAAACTCGAATGGTATTGGAAGAGACATTAAGAGAATTGAGGTCAGTGTGACGCTTGTGTGCTGCCGAGGGATCTTCGTTTATACCACCTCATCACCCATCACACTCTTTTTGTTTGGGAGTAGAACCCCAGGTTTCACCAAGTTTGTTGATGTTTGAAACGTAGTAAATTGAAGGAAATTTGACAGATATCAACCATCACAATCAACCTCTAACTCCACTGTGTTTCGTTTTTTCGACACTTCACATATATGTCACATGACAGAGGGTTTTTCAAGTTGTAGCCACAAAATTTAAGATTCGAACCGGCGGAAGATTTGGTCACAACAAATACTGTATACAAAAATGGCATTCAACTTCACTGGACTCCAGAATCTAGGTGGTGGTGTCAAATATTTTCGAATACACCCCCCGAAGAAAAACATAGCCCCTGAAAGGTTACGATTCTTAAAGGGAACTAGTAGTCTTCCAACCATCATTTTCAGGGGCTATGTTAAACTTCGGGAGGGTATGTTTTAATTTTCAACCCTATTTGGGGAAGATTCCCATTTTGACAAATATTTTTCAATTGGGTTGAAACCACAAAACTAGAAATCCATTTGCAACGAAGGTATGTCCATGAGCTTGCTTCCTTGCGCTCTGAGAATATCATGCAGTGGCAGGGAGAAATGGGTCTTTCATCGCAGAAGCTGGATATGGAGAACTGGGTGATTGGGTTTGTTTGAGTATGTATACAGATACACAACTGCAAAATACATCCCACAAAAAACAAACAACTTAAAGTAGATATAGAATATAGAGAGATTATAGTATAGAATTATATACATGTATTGAAAAACCATACTATATCATTTTCGGATGATGATAGATTGACTTCACACCCGAAACAATTTGCATGTGTTTGAGGTGTTTGGATCTTTTTTAAACGATAGAATTCCAGACAAATCTTCCGTGAAAACCCTCAGTGGACCCAGCAGTGGGTTTTCTGAAATCACTTGGTTGTAGTGGAACGGTCGACCTTTCTGTTTTGCAGGGTTCCCCACAACTTGGGACCCTAAGGAACATGGCGATGCTTGGAATTTCACCTCCAAAATCTGGCCATCTGACTTCCTCGGCACCAGGTCCATCGGGGGCTAAGAAATGGTTGTACCTGACTTTACTAGCTATACTGGTGGTTTGGTGGTTCATGGTTCTATATTATACCGGATTATTACTGTATACTGTATAAGTGTTTGTAATGAATCTAGCATATGTATGCACTATGTTACAAAAAGTATAGTAGTAGAATCCACCTGGGGGGAAACTGTTGAAACAAGATCGTGTGTTGAGTTGGTAAATTGCTTTGTTCTCGTGCTGGAAACTGACCTAGGCAACTCAAGGAGACTTGGATAGGTGACGTTCATGACGTAATTATCATCAGCATACTTCTCATATGTTGATGAAATGAAGTTTGTTGCTGATATCGCCATAGAACAGGGTTTTCAAGTCAAATAGCAACAGTGTTCATCGTAGTGTTACGTGGCAACAATTACTGTACTGGTACCACACGCTATGCGTGCAGACGTCAGTGACTAGGGACAAGCAGATTGAATGAGCTGTAGTTTTAGCAACCAGCTTTACTCCCATTGAAGAAGATATGTAGCACTTTTTTACGCAGCAAACATAGTGGATGGGCTAATCCTGACAGAAATAGACACTGAGTGCATGAAGGACCAAGTTTACTTAGAACCAGGCCTCCGACATATTCCTTAGCTTTGCTCGTAGCTGGAAGGTCTAAAATACATTTTTTTAATGGTGATTATTTGTTATTCGTTTTGAAAAAAAACAATGCTTTTTTTCCCTGACGGGACTCTTTCGAAATTTCACCCACTTCCTTATTGTCACTTTTGGGGGGGAATTCAACATAGCTTCTGATCATATTTGAGCTAGGCAAGGACATGATCGGCCAAGGTCAGTCTCAAGAGAAGTGTCAGATTTGAAAGTCAATGGTTTTAGTGCAATGATTCAATGATGCCCTCAAACTTATGTCATCATTGCATTAAAAGGACCGATATGAAATTGCACTAATATGATGTACTCATACGTTTTTTCGAGCATTGATCAAAATCATGTCATTTTTGGATTTATGGAACAGTACGTGGTCTCCTTTTGACTGGAAATCAGTTTTTGCATATCGCCCACCAAATTGTAATACTAGTCTCACCAACAAACGATAAACGGGAACATTAGAAGGAATATTTGCTGTAAATGTGTCAAGATGTCTGCAGCTGATCATCTGACAGTGGTGAACAAAGAAAGTATTCCACATGTGGCATATATGGTCCACTCTCCATACTTCCCATATGTACAGATATCCATCCTGGGGTATTTACAGGGTTGGTGACCAACAGTTGGTGTGACAAAGTTTTTGTCCCCAAACCATGCTAGCTGCAGCGGAGGCCACGAAAGCGTGGTGGAGAACTTTCCTCCTTCGGAAGTGACTGAGACCACGGAAAACACTGCAAACAACACTATCAAAAGCCCAAGTTTTGAACCTTTGCCGCATCTTTTTTGCTGACAGGTTTTGGGCCCAATAAGTGCCAATTGCCAATAAGCATTCAAGATTTGGGGGAACATGATATGAATAGTGCAAAAAAAGTGCTAGCATGTCATTTTCCGTCATAAAACCGATGTTGTCAGTTCTTCAAAGGGGGCCTTGAAAGACATAAAAACACAGCACTGGGGGTATCAACATTGAGCCGTCCTTGAAGGTAAGACCTTGGGGATGACCACTTCAAAGATGGCGGGAAGAACAGATTTTTTTTTGTTTCGGGCGTTGATTCTTCTTTCATCTTTCTACTAAAAAAGTTGAATATAGACTCACAAAAAAGTATCTATACCTACATTACATATATACGCATACATATGGATTATGTATTATACATTAATATATAATCATCATTTACAACAATTTATTTTGTTATTTTTCCGTGAAAAGTGGACCATTTTTAGCAAGCACAACGTTTTATCAACTTCGCAACACAAAAACATCACCAGATTCCTCTAAGCCTTTGCACCAAGGTGGTCTCGTCACAGTTTCTTGGACCGGGCTTGGTGGGATTGGTGAAACCCAAAGGTTTGCCGGTGGGAACTTGAGGGGGAAACCTACACAATTCGGAGGAATCTGACAAACAACTGACAGATTTGGTATGTTTTTTTTGTATTGGAAGTGTTTTTTTGTGGGAAATCCGTTGGAAAGTTTCATGTATTGCAAATCGATGCATTTCTTTGTTTATCTCTTTCGATCTTGTTAACAACAAGCTGAAGGACACTAGGATTTGAATAGGATTTGACAGGCTGCCTTTCTGTTCATGCAGTTCAATTGAGAGGGGTCTTTCCCTTCATCACGCGGGGTTTCAGAGGCATTCCAATAACAGAAGACGTTTTCCATAAGATCATATAAGATCTACAGTTCCGTATTTGGAACGTCTGTAGTACAGTTTCATGAAGTCAACCGAAGTCTTCCTCTGGTTGGCTTGGCATCCTTAAGATATCAAAAGCAAACACCTTACCTGATAATGACAAAACATCCACATAAAAGCACATCGATGGGATGTATATAAGCATCGTGGCCTTCTGAGGGTGGCTGCAATCTTCACTTCTGCTGAGCCACTACCTCCACCCGATGAAGGCGGTGACATGATGTCGACGGGGAGAACTAAGTTCAAGGAGGGTGAAGTGGTAGTGATCAGTTCACCCTGGTTCCGAAAAGTTCAAGCTCCAATGATCCCACCACCTGTGTATGGGACATTTGGAGTATGGTCGATCTTAGCCATGCGATATCCGAATCAAAACCCTGGTTGGTTGGGTTTTTAAGGGTATTATATGACTACAGGGATTATTTCATGCGCCATTAGCAGTATCCCCATTAGCCAACCAGCATAAGATGAGACCGGGAATCCTGAAGCTTTTGTTTTTAATTTGGTAGAGGTGTTTTGGGGGTGTTTCACCTCACAGATTGTTTCTGGAGATTTTTGGCATTTCGTTGCCCTACTGAAACGAGAAGTTAGTAGTGATAACGTAGCGATAGCCCATCTCCCAGGCAGAAGGGAGGCCATAAGCAAAGTTTTGATATTAGCTTATGACGATTCTATCCACGTTGAAGCCTTGAAGGCCATGGGTTTCGCGCTTGGTGAATAGATTTTCATGGTGAAATGTGGAAGTTGGTAGTAACAAAACGCGAACCTCGGAACACTTCCAGGAATAGGAACGTCACATCATGATTTGGCCAAATTCTAGTGACCTTGTGGCTGCTGTTCTTTGTGAACAAACTGAGCTTCTCTACAGCGTTGCCAAAATTTGTCAAGTAAATTTTCTAAAGTTTCCAATATGATGTTTATATATATATATATGTTTATTTGTTGATCAGATGATACTGTAGCACCCATTTTTTCGCACATGTATTTATTCACTGGCATTTTTGTTGTACCCAACTGACCCTCCCAACCGATCAGCAACCGGATCAAGGGAGCCATGTGGAGATGGTGGTTGGTCCTCCCAAGGAGTCGAAGCCTTTGACGTCACCCGGATGCCCAAGAAACCTGACAAACGAATTGAGATGTATAGTTGGCACCTTTATTTTTTGCTAGTTTTACTACAAGATTTGACAAATGGTGATATACATGCAGTAAGACAAATAAGACACAATATGGCAAGATATGATATAATCTTATACATGTAAAAAATCTAGATGTATGATTCACATGATGTACATCGATCGCTTGGAATTACAAGTACTGGGATAAACACACCAGTGTGCCAATGGGGCATTGCAACAATGTCAGTCCTTTGTTTATGTGAAGATGTACTGGCAATATACATAGACACGATACTGCCAAACCTGACCAACTTGGTAGGTTTATCCCATTATTTACAGGGGGTTTTCTCGAAGCATCAACCCGTTGTTGACTCTCAGGCCTTTGCAAGAAAGCTCCAGGCGATCGACGTTCGAGGCATGTTTCTGTGTGGACAGTGGTTGATGGCAAACTTGCCATGAAGACTGCAATACTCCTATTGTATCCAATTATCCATTCCCGTAATATATTACAAATAATTGATGCTATACTGATGTACTGTTATGCTAATTATAAGCAATTGACAATTGATTTATCCAGATGATGTTCATGTGCAAGCACATATATATATATATGAATATAATATACATGTTTGGTTTACTGAGGGTAAGCTGACTATTCACTATAGAGAACATGCTGCACATCAATTTTTGTGCAGTTGACATAATGGCTCTCCAGAAAGCCTCAATTTTGACATGCCCATTTAGTCATTTTTCTGCACGACACGTGTCGACAACTTTACCCATATGCATTGAATGATGTTTCTCCAAGAACATCCGCTACATATATTCTCACTGGGAAAAGTATTGAAGGAAGGCCCGCATTGTATCCTTTTTTGGGTCACGGTACGTACGCTGATTTTAAGAAACTAAACTGCCGTATCACGCATTCCTTTGGCGTTTCCCCAACGCATCAAATTTGGATTGAACTTTTATTCGGCTTTTCGGCGTACCTGCTTGGTACTTGCTGGAACTACCAGAGTCTCAATTGGATTTATGGTACTGTACCTGTACATGCATATATGATATGATATACACAGTTGGTTCCATGTGTTTTTTCAATGTTGCTTCATTTGGTTGAAGCAACTCCAACAGTTTGCCCCTACTCAAGTGTTTTTTGTTTGTTTGTTTGTTTTTTTATCCTCTTGGGCATTGTACCAAAAACTCCCTCGTTTTTTTTTTTCAGGATGAGGATGAGGATGAGGAACTTGTCGTCAACAATGGCAGAGGCCCAGAGGCCAGGTTCATCACCAAGATCTGGGGCCAAGGTCACAGGACATTCACCAAATGTGAGACTTCTTACAACTACAAGGCAGTTTCCAAAAATAGGGCAACCACTGTTAAAACAAATGCTGGTGGGCAAGAGAAAGGTTTTGAAGAATATTTAGCTCGCGATCCACTTGCTGGTTGCCCCACTTGTGAAATGTTCGAACTTCACACTGTGGACGGAGATGATGTTTGATATGTAGTGAAAAACCAAATTGTCATGACATTTTCAGAGTTCAGGCCAGTCTTCTTGTCGTGAATTTATTCCCCATTGTCACCCTTTGTCCACTCTGGCAGCACAGGTCAAATCGACTATGCAACGCTGTGCAGCATTCTTGCAAAGTGACACCTATGACCCTTGCATTGAACATTTGGAGAAAGGAGGGGAAATTCACATATCATATATTGTATATATATAATATATTACATTATATAATATATACGTTGGCTACATGCAGTGCTTGGCCCGCGTTCTGACCGAACAAAACTGTAGCAACATGTCATGTGTTGGGGGTCTGAAAGTGGCAAGCTTTGAAGTTCGTGGCCATGTTGTTGGTGGTGAGGATTGTTCAACTCTACTGTATCCGCTTGATAAGCTGTACCAAACAATGTATTAAAACAATGGTGGCTGAAGCAGTGCTTCTGTTGTTTTTGCCAAGATTGTCGAATGACTATAGTTGTAGGTATCCCTTGTACCAGTGACAATTCTTGGAACGTTCGAATTGAGGAATTGGTGATTGGCATAATGATTACTGTTAACTCCCTCGTCATGGCAGTGGAGTTTGAATTTTCAGGCGGGAAAAAGGGGGTCTTTCCCGTTGCCACTGATCTGGTGTATGTGAGCTTGGACACATCAAGTAGATGAAGGATGGTTGTATTCAAAAGAACTGATTGATGGCGGAAATCCATCTACTTGCTATGAGACCTTCAAGAGATGAGTTCAAACAACTTAGCCTACCTGTGACATGGAGTATGTCTTTTCATTGAACTGACCGGTGTTGCTTGAACTGCATTAGACTCAGGAGTATATGGAGAGAACTCTGTGTTGGTACCCTCCACCCTCCCCAAACATTTATCGAACACATAGCTGTGACATGTTCCCACGCCTATCTTAGTTACAGTTTTGGTAAGGAAGGTGAACCAGTAGGATTGTACATTCTACAGTAATATTCCAATGCTGGGTGAGAGCACATCGCAGCCTTCGCTTAAATGCGGATCATTCAACCTACATAGAAAAAAGGCACAGCTACGTGACAGCCTGTCTCCATCATTTGGAGACATGTAATTCACCTACCAAGCTGGTCCAAACAGAAAGCGAATTCTGGTGTGGAAACTGCATGTTTGATCAAGAAACACAACATGTTAGCAGCATTTGAAGGATGACCAACAGCATGACAAAGGATTTCTTGAATTGGAGAGGCTATGTGGTGGGACACAGTCTTGATTATCCTCGCATGCAGACATCACCCGAAGAGGTGCTCCAAGATTGGTGGAAACTCTGGAGGAACGATGCTTCAACAAAATCCCAATAAAGCTCGCCATGCTGGTAGGTGTATTTGCATACATATATATATATATATGTATAATCCATATATAATCTATATTTATATATATAGCTACATACATTCAAAATACAATTATATAAGTATATGTATTGTGGATTGTTGTGGGATTTGCTTGATCCAGGGTAGACCCATTCAGAAGTTACTTGAAAATACTGCTCTTTGAAAGGAAACGTAGCGAAAAAATAGCACAGAACTCTGTCTACTTGGAAGGTTAATCCATAGCATTCCTATCTTCAAAGAGACAGTGCAAATTCAGCCCAGAAATCAATACAGCTAATATGATTCTGAAAGGATTTTAAGGCCATACCCAATCGATGTTGGAAGCCGACAGGAGCGTCTTGAACAGATGAGTCGATTTGTTTGTGACACGTTTCAGGTGTGGCCTTCTGGACAAAATGTCTTTGACACTATGAATGTGACCTTCACAATTATTTTTTTGGTCCCTTGGTCAGCAAAGCCCTGGAGTTCTGGTTTTATATCTTTTGTGTTTTGGACAAGATTGGTGTTGGATGGGTACTGACGAGGTATGAAAAGTCATGTTGCAAATTCTTGCAGTTAAGATGAATTCAAATGAAACACAGCCCCGAAACACACCCTCTAACCGATAGCCTTGGGACAAGCCGGTTCGGGAATGTCATTCTAAGACACACGCATGCGTTGTTTTTATGGCAAGTGTTTTTTTTTAAACATCTCGTAGGTGAAAGGATGTGCCAACATGGATAGCAAGACCTTGGAGATTCCCAAGAAAAATTAGCCCAAGCCATCATGAACACTAGTAGACCATCATTGAACATGTGTTTACATCTTCATTTGCTTTCATTCATATCTACATTTACATACATGATGTCTTTATTTACATACACTGCACGCTATCATTCAAGTTTAAGAAAGTGATATGTATCTGCCTTTAATCATTCCAACACTTTGCCCTTTGCAGCACTCTTTTCAGCACGACTTGCTCTTCAAACAGAACATTGCGTGAGGCAGTTGTAGACTCCAGTCGTTTACAGATTTTCACATTTCTGAGTTGTGCTGGTTGGATGGAATTTACCCAAAAGATGTGGTTGGGACACGAGCTCATGAACGACGAATGAAGCACGTCACAACAACTGGGTTCCAGCCATTTTCCACCTCCATTTTGCTGACATAACCTGGTTACAACTTAAAAACCTGAATGATGTCCCTTGGGCAATGAGAAGGATGCCACATTGTCATGATGTGGACCCAAATTAGGAAGCCTCAAAAATGTTCCAAGGACATTCTGAGTTGTTTTTTTGCGGCAAAACAACAACGAAAGCTTATTGGATTTTTGTGGCTTCCTCATTTTTTTAGACGCAGGATTTTCGCCCATGGTTTTTTGAAATGCCCAGCCCGGGGATTCGAGGTCGACATCGTGGTCCGGATCTCGGTCCTGAGAATCTTGGAACATGGCTGAGGATTTCGGAGATCAATGAAATTCAATGCAAATATCATGGGAACATACTGTTGATGGACAAAATCCTGCACCATCAGGGATGATTACAGTATCCCATTATTTATGTGGTTTTAACCATCCCAGGTGGTGTGGGATTTCTTCCAGTAACAGTACGTTAATCTATTCATTGTATCATTTGCAACTCAGTGCTCCCCCTTTGAATCCAGAGAGTTGTTTAAGAATTCTGGGGAGGTGGTAATGTCAGAATCTGTTCTGGATCACCGGATGGATCTTCGCTTACATTGGATTCACACAGATCACCCGTTGAGGCATGGTGTCATGGAGCTGGGGTTTTCTGGGAAGCCTCACCATTTTTCCATGGAACCTACTCAGGACGTCATTTTTTCCAGCAGAAGTTTAACTGGCTGGATTTGGCGGTTGTCTCATGTAGCTGCTCAGATTGCAAGCTAATGATGTTGATACTCGTCAAAGCATGAAGGAGCAAAGCTATTCGCTCCTTCATGATAGGTAGCTTGGTTCTGCCTCTCAGAACCTCCAAGGGCAATGACGATGCTTGAATCAATCGAGATACTCATTCGATCATTATCAATCAGTCAATGTACATGGCATCACTGATCTTTCTTTCCTTTAAAACCCCAGAGACCAAGCTGGGCTTTAAAGAAATCTCCTGCTTCGACCTTTTGATGACGTCCAGACTGCAGCTGGTGGTGAAGAGATCACTTCTTGTTTAGGTGGAAGATCAAACATGTTCTGGTGACTCTCCCTTTTTGTTTGTGAGCATTACTGGCTTGGTTTCCTCTGGTTTATGAAAACATGTTTTGCCAAGGTGTGGTGGAGATCCTTTTCGAAGAGCTTTTGCCATTGGCGCCTCGTCAACGGTAGAATGACACCTAATGCATCCAATATACCTGGCTAGCAATTCTGACTCCATCCATACAACATGTATCAACATGTAATTCTGCCCCTACAAACTTGTATGGCCAGAACACTGATTTGGCATGTCTAGCGTCATGACTCCAGTTCCCAATGTGATCATAGATGTTTATTTCATGCTGTGGAGGAGAGAAAATTGTGATAAAGTCAGAAGGCGCTGGAAATCCAGACCCAAAATCTCAGAAATAGTTTGAATTGCATGGGAAACGTCAAAAATGCTGGCTTACATATCTTTTGTTCCACCAGATCTGATTGAGGCAGCTCGTCATGTCTCTCCTATTGGCCATTCAAAACTTGACAGAAAACTTTCAAATTTTGACGGGATTTAGTTAATATTAATATATCTACTAATATAACAGGCAAAGTTAGAAACACGTAGATCTACTGTATCATCTTTCAATGTTTGCCCGCAGTCAAAGAAACCCTCGATTGAAGACGCCCATGTTACTTGATGAAAGGTGAACATCCCCCTCAAATGCTCGAAATATGATCTGCAACAGGACCAAACATTTGAGGAACAATGGACCCCTGGATCAACACAAGAATCATAAGAAGTTTGCCGACGTTTCAGTTCTCAGATGCCATGCAATTCCAGGGTACATTGATGCACATTGATGAGATTATTCATCATTTCAACCACGGTGAAATGGCATGGATTGGGATGCACCGAGGATACTGTCTTCATTCGTTTGTTGCGTCTAGGGAAAGTGGCCCGCGCCATACGTGTGGTGCGTCAGACGGAGGTGGGCACAGGATGATGGACGTTTGACTCAAGGTTTTCAAGGTTTCCAAGTGCTGAAGGACAGTGAAGGACACGTAAGTTTTGCTGTTCCATGTGACGAGTCTTCAAAAGTAGTGGTTCACTTTCCTTGTCATGGCTGTCTTCACATCATTGTGTGGATGTGTGTTTTCCTTTTGTTTTAGAGGCGTCACGCAGCTAAATTCTTCAAATCCCATAGGTAGCGCTAGCAAAACCGCTAGGTTTGGCGCTAGGTTTGGCGCTACTACTGCTACTACTACTATACTACTACTACTACTACTACTACTCCTACTGCTACTACTACTACTACTACTACTACTAGTACTACTACTACTAGTACTACTACTACTACTACTACTACTACTAGTACTAGTACTAGTACTAGTACTACTACTACTAGTACTACTACTACTAGTACTACTACTACTACTACTACTACTACTAGTACTACTACTAGTACTACTACTACTACTACTACTACTACTACTACTACTGTTTCTTTTCTGCTTTTCTACGTTTTGGTACTCGTTTTTTTGGCGCTAGCTTTCCACTAGCTTTCCGCTAGCAAAAATTCAATATGAGGCCTGTTTCTGCACCTGCCCCATAGTGGCCATCCATAGTCTGCATTTTTGCAGGGCAAGCTTTCTACTGGGTCAAAGGGGGCTTGGCGTGCCACAGCGCGGCAACATTAGCTTATACCATGGTACTGTAAAGAAATCGCAATGGCACTCATTCTAGCTGCTTTCCGTGTCTCCTCTTAAATCTTTTGTACAAACAACCGGATGATCAAACAAATTTGGGCGCTAGCTCTTTTTGCAGGAAACGAACCACTTTTTTTCAAGACTAATTGATTTACTGCATTTTACTTGTATCTTCAGTATAACTTTTTTAACAAGTAAAACAAAAGGCGTCACGCATGGAATTCCGATTTAGAGCCAAAAGTGGGAACAAGACTTTTGACGAACCGTCATGTGTGGCCATGATTGCACACTTGATGGGAAAGATTCCATGATGATTTGGAATCAATTTCATATCGATATCCATACTGAAAGTAATATCAAGAACGTATCAAGAACATATCAAAAACCACTTTAGAGTGAATAGCCGTCCTAATCTTAATCTTCTCATCATGACTTTTGCTGATGGCCTCATATGGCGTTGTCAAGTCGGAGTGGAGGAGGTGTGTCTGGCTTTTTTCACTGTGTCTAACGGGGATACCGTTGAGCCAGAACGATTGTGTTTAGGAACCTTACCCATTTATTTCCAATTATTGCTCCCTGGTTTATTTCTGGTGCTAATGCTGTTTTTGTAAAGTCAAAAGACATTTCCCATGGTTTATGTTATAAAATCATTGAACATTTAATGTTTGTGTGTATGTTTTTGACCCTTCCCTTCGCATCTCCGATCGTTTGTGTTTAACCCTATGATTTCACGGCCCAAGCCGAACAGCTCAAGGTGCTCACCACCCATTTACCCACCCATCCCCTTTTCCTTCCACGATTCGATTTCATCCCATTGCATTTCTGCAATCAGTTGGTTGTTGGTTGATGGTTATTGGCTGAGAAGGTTGTCCAGTTTGCTGATTTCCAACCACCATTGAACACGTTTTGTTGTCCAAGCAGCCGCAGGGAATGTCCTCGTTGATCATGCTTTTGAAGTGCGTTCAAGCGACTTGGCAAAGAGATGGCCAAATCATCTCGCAAAGTAGATGTGTGCGGTTAGATGATTCAAGTCTAGATAGTCTAGTGTTTTGTTTACAGTAATTACATTGAAACGTAGTAAAATCCTATGCTACCGCACATGTTATTGCAAATCATGCCATGACATGTATTTGTATGACATGTTATGATATGTGATAGTATATTATGAATGTTTACTTTCACAATCTACACGTACATGTATGTTCTTTCCTTGTTATTGTTCACACACATATACATATAACATATATATGATATTTCTTCACTTACTTGTTGCTGGTGTCGACGTATCCCTTGCCATGGAAAAGTGTATGCCTTGCAGAAAAGCACAGCACAGTTACTATTGCTTGAGGCACTCACCATCCGCACCTCGAGAATACCAGCGCTGAAAAGTCGAAGATGAGTTCACGTGTTTTTTTTTCACAGTTGTTTCACAGAAATCTAAAGGTACCGAAATCCCCCAAAGACAACCCCACACCCCCTCACAAATAAAGCCTTATAAAGGGATTATGAACCACACCATGAACCCACAGTAAGCCCTTATGTTCATGATTATTGCAGCTGAGGCCAGCTTTAACACCCTTTGCTGGTCGCTGAGTTTTATCGTGGTCTTGCAATGCATTGCTGGAATGGCTCGGAAGACCCAGCGCCATTTGCGAGTCGTTGAAATCGAAGATTACATATTTACAATCTACTCATGTTGGTAGAGCAGCTTACAAGCAACAATTGTCAATATGAGCAAGCCGCATCAAGCAGCGAAAAGTGGCAATCTAACTGCTTAAGATTATTAGGTGGATCTTGAACAGATGACAAAATCCATGGGAATCCACGATGCATTTTCCATGAATTCAACAACTTCCACAGCCTGGAGGTGATCAGCCAAGTCGTCTCTCCATATATGACAGATGAGACGGTGAGTGTGGAAGCGAGACGAGCTGTCTTCAGGCTAGGGTTGATAGCAGCAACCGGTGATTCATGATTCGTTAAGATTCAAATAGGGCATATCAACTGAGGTGATGTTCATTGGATCATTATGGGATCATATGGGATCATTTCAGCAGATTGGATGGCCACTGAACTGAGCCAATCTCCAAAAAATTTGAAGACAAGCCAGTGGCTACAGACGGATGTCACTGGATGTCACTACATATTTGAAAGACGCAATGGCACAAGTATCGTGGAAAGACTTTACCTGATTTCATCATCTAATGAAATTTCCCTGACGAGTAAAAGTGAGTTGCTTTTCCGGAATTTTTGGGCCGAAGATGAGAAACCCCATTGCTACCGATGTATTATTGGGGATGTTTCCAGCAAGCATAACTTCCGCATCTTTCCATATGATTCATGGTGACCGATTTTCGCTTGGCAGGTACTATGGAACCTTCACATCGACATTTCTCACGATGTTTGAGGTGGGGAAATGTTAAGAATCGTTGACTCAAATTTGCCACCTCTGATTTCATTCAGAACAGGGTTACATATATGGTTGTTGTATGCATGTGTAATATAGTACATATATTTGACGAATGATCATTGGTGGACACACCCATCTAAACCACAAGAATTTGGGTAATCTCCTAGGATTCTACATCAATTTGTATAGCAATATGCTGTTGAGAATGAAATCACCTTCCAATGATATTCAATCGCTGGACACAATCAACCAGATTTGGGTTTGCACGTTTACGCCAGCTCGTATCCGTACTCATCATAGAGATCTCAGAGATCTTGGTGGATTACCCTCCCGGGAAGTAACATATCCCATCCAAAGGCAGTTGGGAAGATGAATTTCCTTTCCCATCGGTGGGATATGTTAGTTCCCTGGAGAGTATACGGAATAAAGGTTCCCTACTTTTTCCAAAATCTTTCATATCGCCAGGGTTGCTCCTTGACCCTTCATCCACCGCTGTAGATGTTCCCAGCTACATGGAGCAACAACCTGCCACCAGGTGTTGTTGGCCAATTGGGCGCCGGCTGCGCGCATTTTAGTGTCGTGGCAGATATTCATGGGCTCCTGTGCCCATAAGAATAGGGGAACTCGTTGATGTAGCTATTGATAGTAAGTTGTGTTTTTTGAGGCCATCTTTTGAGTAGATTTTTTTGTTGCTATGTGATGTGATCACCTAAAACATGACCTTGAAATACGATATGTAATGATTATGGTTACCCCCTTGTTTTTAGGTACTAAAATCAATGCGACTCCCAAATTTCCAAGGTCTCGGTTTGAGAATGTGAATCATTTTTGGCGAGCCAAGCTATGGACCAAATGCATAGTAAGGTGGAACCACTTCTGACAACTTCATCACCTTGTTTTGTTGGTAGTTATGTTGGTGGCTAGTCATTTAGAGTTTCGGTTTTTCAAAATGCACAACCATGCCAAAGTCAAAGGACAAATATCTCAAGATCTTATCAGATGTGATTCCTTTCCCATGTAGATTGGATTGCTTTGCATAATTCAAATTTCAATTTGCCATGTGTGCCCAGTGACCCCACTCAGTAGTCTGATTCTCTTTGGAGTCATGTGAAGCATGGTTCATGGATCCTGGTAAGTCTGGATTTGTAGCTACCCTTCACATTCGTGGATGGCTTTATATGAAAGGTCAAGTTCGTTTGATAATCGAGCTTTGTATGGCAGTATACAGAAAATACATGCTAAATCAGGAAAACAGTGTTGTTCTTTGATTTGTTTCTTGCATGTATACAAATAAACCAAGCAACCAAGCAACCTCACGTAGCAGCCATGGCCAAACCCTCAGGTAGACAATGTAAGTGACCTCTTCGTGTATGTCTTTGTGGTATATCGTTGTGTGGTACGATGCCTCAGTTTCTGACAATGTGTGCAGTTGAAGATTCCTCCAGTTGAGTGACTGAGTAGCAAACCAGGTGTGTTGATACATGTGATGATATGCTGGTGACTGGTGTGATTTTGAATGACTTGGAATGACTTGTGATGTTTAATCGTTTGAGTGGCAGGTGGGCTTTGCAATTCTGAATGTTGCCCCTTGGCAGTGCAAACTTTGGTATGCCTTGGTCGAATTGTGAAGCAATGAAGCTCATTGAACAGTGTTTTGCCTCCCAGGGAGACTTATCATTAAAATCGTACTGTACGTTTGCGACATCTTGTGCACAGATTCTGATATGAAATGGGCTGCCAGGCATGACTCACTTGGCAAAGATGATTATGCAAGGATACTTAGATACTTATTAATATATGGTTGTACATTATTTATTTGATATACATACTACGTTACAGGAAACTCGACAAAATTGGAACTGTCTCGTTTCTATTCCTTTCTTTGTGTTTGTGTCTTTGAAACGATATGATGTTTGCAGAATGGAATTTTTGTTCATTCCACCAAGTCTTAGGAGTTGAATTTTTGACACAAAACAACTGCTATGAACCCCAAAAAGCCATGACTAAGACATGGATTTCTAAGACTTCCAGTTCTGGATGCCGATATCCAGCTTGCTTGAGATCTCCATAACCGTTCTTCTGAAACGGCTCGTTTCGGCTCCAAACGATAGCGGTAGTCGACTGGGCGGCCAGCGGCCGGACCCGAGACCGAGACCGCATGAGTCAGCGGCTGCGTGCAGGGATGGCCAGTGGAGCCGCCAAAGAAGCTAGATCTTGAAAGGGGTCGCCCACATGAATGGTTGATTTGTATGGCAAATTAGTAGGTAAAGATACCGTTTTTTCCTATGGGTCCTATGACACCATCCAACTCATTTACAACATGTCACAACAGTCCAAAATGCACCTCGTCCAGTCCCGATTGAAAACAACGGAAACCTGGAAAGATGTTTGCCATCTGCTTGATGATTTTTCATGTGCTCAATGAATGCGGCATGCGGCGCAACGAGTTCATTATGATAATCTATGGTGTGTTAACCGACTGCTTGGCTTTGCTTGGGACCTTGAACATAAGAATCAAGTATGACAGATTCTATTCTATAAGATGTTGACAGGCACTGACATTGACATTTCATAGAATTTTCACAGACAGCTCATTTTACTTCATCCAGACATTTCATGAAGTCCTCAGCTGGCAGTTTGGAGTTCAGGGTCCCCCCCGAGACCTAAGGATGCAACTTCAGGTAGAGAGGTTGCAATCGAGATGACCAAGCCTACCAAAAATGGACCGAAAAGTGGTCGGGAGCTACGAAGGAGATCACGCAAGGAGCGATTGTTACCTGGTGGAAGTTGGTGTTTCAGTGTTTCATGTATTTTTTTTCCACACATCCTGGATGTTAAACTATTCCTGCTGTTTGAAGTTTTGGAAAGATCCAACGCCAAGAGTTCAAACATGATAACTGTACCAGTACTGGATGTGGGCAATCAGAAGTCACTATTTCTGCTGTTTTTTTTGGTAATGCCAAGTTGAGACTCAGTGACTCAGTGCAGCTTTTTCTGGGACTTCTCCTCAGGTTGATTTGGCTTCAAGGTGAAGAACTCTTCGATCGAAGTTCTCCTTTAGAGCAGAATATCACTTACACCATCTTCAGTATCTTGGTTTTTGAAGCATCAAAACTCATCAAGGTCACATCATTCCCTAAAAAGTTGACTGTGATTAGGCTTGTTATGGTGTTTTGGTGTTTGTTGGGAGTCAAGCTTCAAACGTGAAAGGTTGCTGAATTGTTGGACATGTTTCAGCGCCAGGCTTTTTCATAGGAACCCTCCAGAACCTACCATGCAGAAGATTTCCAAGATGCAAACATTCAAAGTACTTCCCGAACCAGGCTTAATTTAAGAACCTTCCAAATACCCCCCAAAAACCTTCCAATATGTCCAGAACTGCCCCCCAAAAACCCGGGTCAAACTTTTCTTCAAACACTTCGACCAAACTTTCCCAGAAAACTTGATCCAAGTTTTCAGAGGTATTTTGCTGTTCTGTTTGTGCTTCACATTGTTGCATAGCTGGCTCTTTGGTTTCTTGGATGAGAATGTGGGAAAAATTGGACCGGAAAAGGAGCAAGCGGTTGAGGGTCCAAACCCACAAAAAACGTATGGATTGGCCAATCCATGGTTTCCAGCGATTGGTAGATACATATACCCACACAACCCGTGTCAATATACCATACATGGATGCTATGGGATAGATAGCGTAGATGTTCTGATGCAATTGGATGATCAATTGGCATTATCTCCAGCGAGGTGTAAGACTTTTGAGAGGGTTTTGGTTCGATCATTTTTGCGTTTGTGCACACTGTTTGCTGTTTATAGTTTGAATTCATGAAATGCTTGTGGTCTCGGAAAAGTGTTGTTTTTTTCCTTTGGTTCATGAACCTTTTGGAACGGCACGGGGCAAAAATCCAACTTGAATTTTGCTCCCAATCATTGATGTGAGTCAAATTTATGATTTATGATTTTTAGTCCTTTTCCTCAAGTAAAAGACAGCACATATTTGAGAAATCTTGAGAAGAGATTAGATATAGAATTTGGAAAGTCCCCATCTCAACTGTGTACAGATGTTCGAATGCTTCTCTATTCCTCCTATGCTTGGCTATTAGGATCAGGACAGAACCATCTGCAAGTTGAAGAAATCTGTGGAAGCAAACAGATCACCACCTCCCAACATCATTTTCACATCTATCTAACTAAGGTGGTGCCTGCGTGGAACATCCACGCCTAAAAGATGCGGCACGGAAGGGTCACAGTGAAGCTGAGCAACAGAAGTTTCCAGTAATCGATACCGTTGATGCCAATTACCTCAGAGGCAGCGGCGAGAAGGACGTGTGAAAAAAGTCCCTGTGGTCTGCGGTCTGCGCTTTTTTTGAATGGTGCATTGAATGTTTTTTTAAAAGAAAGAATCCATGTGAATCGTTTTGATCTTTTAACACATCTTGAGTTTGTAAGCAAAAGGAGACACACACACACACACACACCCGTGGGGGGAGAGACCGGACATCCCATTTTTGTAGTCATGGAAACACCCATTCATGCATCACATCAAGCTGTCATTTGAGCTGGTTTCTAGCTTGTGCAGTGCAATCTGCAATGGTGACAAGTGGCAATAATCTTAAACCTCGTTGATGAGTCAGAAGCAGGTCGCTGGATATGTTCGCCTCTTCCATTGCACTTGATCTTGTTCCTAGAGCCATCTATGAAAAAATCCCAGGTCAACGCGGTGTTTATTCAGCAAACAATGCGTGTGGCACAAGCAGATCAAGAGCTTATCATCAAACAGAGAATCAGTATCTTGGGCTGCCAGATTTGGTCGGGTTTTGTTTTTTGGTGGGAACGGTGGGAACAGCCCGAAGCCTTTTTTTGAAACATTGGGTGGTACATGGTTTCAACGATGTTTCTTATTTCATCTCCAAACATCCGGGAAGGGCCAGCCCAGATGTTTGGATGGGTCGAAACTCCGAAGCCATCACCAAGGCCTCAGGGTTGAGGGTGCAGCACTAATATGCCAGTATGCAACATGATTTAAACATCAGCAAGGGCTCTTGCCCTGGACTGCGGCAAGAATCTTATACCAGGGGGTTTGCCAAGGGGTTTTGCCATGGCTGCCATGGTTTTTACTGTCCAAAAACATGCCCAAAATTGCGCCAAGGGGTTACTCCACACTTTTTGATGGGTTTAACCCAAATCTCAAAATCTAGTGTTAACCTTACTATGCCCACATCAAGGTATACGCAGTCCAGGGCAAGAGCCCTGTTCAACTAAGATATGAATGGTCAAACCGTCCAGAGATGTTAGCAGCTGAAATGCCAAAAACTAGACATTGTTGAAGAATCACAAATGATGAAGTCCATAAATGTATTGACATTGTATCAATCTCTTTGCAGGGATACTGTTTGGAAGTTGATATCGCAATCATTCAGATCCTTTTGACCTGTGCAGACATCTAAGTACTCACCCCTTTTGATTCTTGGTGTCTACACTATTTGACTTATTCAGATACAAACATCTATAACCTGACCAAAACCTGGAAGCGCCAAAACTCACCCGTCTGAAAACAGCAACAATTCTCCAGGTAAAGTCGATGATGCATAGGTAGCAAACATCCGGTATTCTGATTATGCGATGTTATGGGGTTGGTGCTACAAACATATGATGCACCCTTCATCTTTGAACCTTTGTAGACGTACCTTTGGGAAACAGAGTTCACCTTTAGTCGTTTGACTCGTAAAAAAATCAAAGATTCCTCAGCTCCACAAAGTCCAATTTGAATGATAGTTTTGGTTGCAATGAAATTGTAGACCCACAGAAAAAATCTGAAAAAATGATGACCCTAGCATCTATCCCACTTGAATGCACTTTCCTATTCGCAACAATGTAGCAACGTCTTGTTGCACCACCTTACAACTGGCAACCAGGAGCTGAATCGGCATACGCATCAAAAATGCGACGCTTGGAGTGATTCCGATATTGACTTCCCATATTTTGACTCTATAAGGGATGATTTTTGGAATAGTAAGTATGGTAAAGTGAAATATATATATATATATATATTACACCAATTGGCGGCCTCTTTAAACCAGGGTTTGTGTTGGGAGAGGACGTATGTAAAATAATGTACGTCACAGTTCATGTAACAACTCATGTAACACTTGCAGTTTTGGAGCTTGTAGTTTTGGGCTCATGCTTAATGTGTTCTTCCTGTCATTTCCAGATGAGACATTGTCAGATGAAACCTATAGATGACGTGTGTGAAAAATCATCTAAGAAATCACGTAACATTTGACCACGGGTGATCATTCTAACTTTCAATCAAGCAGTGTAAGCAGTGCACAAAGAACGTGGAGCAGGTTGCACAAGGAATATCCTCATCATAAACACAAGCAGCTCTTCAGGAAACCGCATGGCATGAGACAGAAAATTGACCGGTTATCGTCGTATATAATTCTTATTAATTCTTCATGGTTATGGTAAACCCAAGTAGTTTGCCAATTCCAGAAACACCGGGTGTATGGTACACGGTACGCATCACATACATGTAAAGTTTAGACTTTATGAAGATTTAAGACCGTCACTTCAACTGGTTTCAGTTTG
>DF239538.1:0-89795 GCA_000507305.1 Breviolum minutum Mf 1.05b.01
AGGGGACACCCCGTGGTACATTGTCATTGAAGCTGCACGTAGCAGACTTTGAAACTTTGAGTTTGGATGTTGCAACTTTGAACTTTCAGCAACATGTCAAGATTTGACTTTTGTGCAATTCACTTTGAACAGTTTAACTTGTAAGGATTGCACTTTGGATTTGAAACATTTGTGACTTTAAGTGCACTTTTGGCATAGCCAGGATTTGTAAGCACTTTGTCACCATCACGACTTTTGTCATGCACGAGAAAACTTTAGATATGCTTTGGTCGTCTAACTTTGTTGTGTAGGACTTTGCATGTCTAGTATGACACAGGACTTTTAAATGTGGACTACAGTGTAATACACTTTGTCCAAGGGAGCGTGTGAAATATCCGCTTTTCTCCCACACATATAGTGTCATACTTTGTACTTTACATGTCATACTGCCAAGTACTTTGATGTACTTTGGCTCAAGCTTGGATCACTTTGGTGATGCCTAGAGAAAAAGAGAACTTTGCAAAGAGTGAGACTTTAGGGTCTACTTTGGTTGTTTAGCATAGTCAGGGCCTGCTACTTTCGCATGTTGTTGTTGTTGTTGTTGTTGTTGTTGTTGTTGTTGTTGTTGTTGTTGTTGTTGTTGTTGTTGTTGTTGTTCTTGAAGAGTCCTTTCAGCACGCGTCGACCAGGCTTCAGCTTCAATCCCTTTCCACGTGGGTAACCAGAGCTGTCATGACATCCAACACGTGCAACACGGTGACTGTTATAAGAAAGTGAAGCGTGCAATGGTTGCTGCCCAGCGAATGGGTGTTTGCGAGTGGTTGCTTGGCTAGGGCATTCAGGTGGTAACAAATCATGGTTGTCAGCAAAATTCAATCAGAAATGAATCCTTTGCGCAAAGGCCAGCAGCGGGACTTCTACCTTCCTCCACTTTTGAGGAGATCAGTTCTCCCGTTCTCATGAGTCACCATTTGTCACGGGGTGAAGGGTTGGCCGAAAGTTGAATCTGTCGATTCTGGGCAGGAGTTTCAAGCAGCTTTCTTTGCGAATCACCAGGGTTGCCCTCCACCTTGCTCAATGAGTCTGCCAGCCGACTTTCGTGGCACTTGTACCTCTTTTGCAGACTTCTGAATGCTTTCAAGGCATAGGAATCTCACTTTAAATTAAGAATCCAAGTGAAGCAGTGGATTTGGTCACTTGTGAAATGAGGTAAAGATGCCAGTTGGTCAGTGCACTTTAAGACCGCAAAGGAAGCCTCCGATTTGTTGCTGGGTACAAGTGGTAGGGACGGCTTTTGTTTCAATGAGCTTTTCGATTGCATGAGTAGAAGATAGCAGCAGCTTGAGTTCACTCAGGCTCTTCGCAAAGACCGTCAAGCAGGCAGAGGGTTCCTGTGGAGATGCTCTCATGCCTACAGAATGCTATTGGGCCGTCGAATGGGTGCTGAAACATAGAAAGCAATCCCCACAAAGCTGGCCGGAGCTTGGGAAATCGCCTACCTTTGCTGAAGTGCAGCATGCACTCTATGTCCGCGATGAGCACTCCTGCAAACGGCCGTGCGAATCAGTTAAGAACGCTATCGTGTAAATAGCTAAGATAAAGCTCTGCCATGCACTGCACAAGTCTGGGCAGGTTCAGTTGCCGTTAGCTATTAGCAGCACTAAAACATACTAGGAATGAAAGTGCAAATCCCGTGTGGAAAGTTGCCATGCCCGTCTATCCTGACACCACGAGCTTCCGGGAACCAACTTACAGACCGGTTTCTGGAAGGTCGTGGCTTAGGGATGGAAGTCGCTTCTCTGACCATCAAAGAGCGGCCAAAGTCTTGCATGACGCTTTTGAAAAAGTGGATGGATCTGGGCACAGGAAATCAAACGGTCAATGCAGTAGTAGAGACCAATGAAGCTCGCTTTTGTGTTCAAACAAGCAGCATTCCATGGCGTCTGCTGTTGCAAAAGGACATCATGGATGGCGCATGGTACTTCTTCATGGCGCGTCACGTGCATGTTACTGAGGAAAACCTTGGAATGATCGCCAACAGACGCTTGGTCCAGCTTGGTGTAGACATTCATGATGAGTTCCGAGAATGACGCTGAAGTGTTCAGTTTCGTCTCCAAAATGTCGTCGCTGGCCGCCCTGGTTCGATTTTGCTTCGTTCCGGTGTCTTTCACAGAAATGCATGTCGCAGCTTGAAGAAGTGTCAAAGAAAAAGCAGACAAAAACAGTAGCCGGGGCTCTAGCAGCAGAACCATCACCTTTGCAGGGGTCGGCTGGACTGTCAAAACGTGCTTGATCATGCAACCATTGCACGGCCCCATCGCCACGGTTACATTACACACTGCCAAAGATTCAAAGGCGAAGCATGCCCATGTCATGCGGGCGCTTCGTCCATGTGGGGGTTCCTGCGTCAACAAGTTCCGGTGCTGACCTTGCTACAAGGCCACGCCTCTGAATCATGCCATATTGTTTCAACTCAGACTAGGCAGCATGCCCATTTTATATAATATATCTGGACAAGCTATATCAAGCTTTCAAGTGATGTGTTTCAATGCCAGCCTAGCTCCCTATTCAGCATGCTGACAGGTCCGCAGCAAAGAGCTCTTTCCGATGACGCCCAGGCTCATGCATTCTGATGCATCCGATCACCTGCGAGTAACTTCAGTGTCCAATGTTGCCAGGTAGAAGTCCAGTCAGCCAGACAGAAAGGTGCAAATCTGAGTTGTTGTTTTCTTCAATTTTGAACGTTTGATTGGTTCTTGGTCCCTGCCACTCTGCATTTGAAGTTTGATTTCTCTCTAGCAACCTAAGATCGGAGCAGCCAAAAGGGCCTGGATGAGCCAGAGCCTCAGCTGGTCGCCACTACATGCAGAACTACTGTAGCTATTTTTGGCCTTGCTGAGGTTAGGTTTTGACAAACCCCTGCTGGCAGATTCCGTGGATTTGCGCGGGAGCTGCGATGAAACAGCAATTCCCAGGACCTCGGGGGGGGGGGGGAAATCTTTTTGGTTCTAAGTTGAAGCACTCTAGCTTGAGCCATTAATTCATTCTTGTTTCTCAAAGGATTTTGTTTGCTATTCTTTAAAGTTTTCTCATCACCGTTCGTAGTTCATGGTCATTTTCCCACAAGGAGCAAGCCTGCAGTGGACTCCTCTCAGCATGCTGAGTTTGTTCTGCCCGACCGCCGAGATGTGGCAGCTGCTCTCCAGCCAGCCCAGGCACTTGGTAGTTGTTGAAAGAAACAGGAGATCCGGCCAGTTGCAAGAGAAAGGGGTGGCAAGAAATCCATGAACAATGGATGGATTTCCCAAAAGTTTGAGTGATACATGCAGGGACTGTACCTTTTCCAGTTTCCATCTACAACGGCAACCCTATGTCGAGATTCTATCAGGGTCGCCCCATGGGATGGGTCGTCACATCAGGCAGTGCCCGCCTTGTTGACAAGACCTCGGGCGGTGCAGCGCGCACCGCTGGCGCCTCCTAGACTGCAGATGGAAGAGGATTGGCCTGAGGAGGCACGGGCCGAGGTGCGAAGCGGATGGTGCGATGCGCTTTTTTGTTTCTTTCTTGTGGAGCTGCTTGAAGAACAAATGGGAGAAATGAGATGCAAAGAATCAAGTGGAATCTTGAACGAACCAGTGAAGCCTTGCATGTGAATGCTCAGTTCCTTTTGGGCTTCCAGCAACAGATGGACGCTCTCAAAGATGAAGATGTCAAGGAGGTGCCAGCTCTGCCAGAGAGCCGTAGAGTCAGCGCGCTACTTCATTGCATTTTCGTATTCCCAGCTGCATGTATTTGACTTATCCGCTGGACGATATGAAGAGGCAGAACGAGAGCGACAGGAACAGTGGGCAGCGATTGCAGGGAACTGAGGGGGTGTGGCACAGGCATTAGCTGATTGGCTCCTCTCTGAGCAACTTTTCCTGAAGTCACTATTGCCCAGGTTCAGCACCTCGTTGGGCAATGGCAGGCATTGGTGACACTTTCGGATCAGCATCGTAGGTAGAACATGATGCTCCACACGCTTTTGAAAGTTCATGCATCTTATTACTTCATTTTTTTGGAATTTTGTTGCCACCGACCTATCATCTAAGTGTTGCTCCTTGTTGTGGCTAGGGTGATGGACGAATCTTCACTGTGATGGAGGTGGCTTTATGAGCAATTACGAGGGTTGATCAGGTTGAGATTTACGTGAAGATTTATTATGGACATTGCTGGCATGCTGTTAGGCCAAAGGTAAAACCACGGATTCATAAGCTACGTGTGAACCATTGTTTTTGTTTTTTCGCAGCGCCCTTGACAATCGTATCAGGAAGGTGATGCACTAAAAGTGCGAGGAGAACGAGGCATGGAGGCAGGTGGCCTTGATTTTAGTATGATGATTTGCAGAAATAGAGGAGGGAATTTCTGGACAGGCAACATTGTGGCTTAGCAACAAGGGAAAGGTGCGAGCCTTGATTGCTGCAAAGAATGCAGAAGTTACAGATGTGATCGGAAAGTGATCAGAAGCGACAAGGGTGCTCGAGTGAGGTTGTTTGGGCCAAGCACCAGTCTGTTCTTGACATGCGCACCCTTGGATCCAAAGTGATTTCGTGGTGCCGGAGGACACGAAATGCACTTTTGCATTTCCAAGCTTTTTTGTGCATGAGGGTTGCTTGCGAGGAATGGACAAATTCTGCAATGGCAGAAATTGACAGAGGAGGACCCAAGAGCGATATCTCAACATCCATTTCTGTTTTTGGCACCACCAGCTAGACAGCATGTCTTTTTCGCAATCGCCTCCTGGTCTTCAGGATATTCTTCAGCAGCGCGGCTTTTCCCGCTGTTTTTCTGTGCAATGGCATTCGCTTGCAACGCCCAAAGGTCCTCAAAAGAGGTCGGCTGAGGCAGGGCTTTGAAGCACTTAAATGTTTGACGAGTTCACGAGCAAAGTCCTCATTGACAGGTAGAGCGAAAGGTGGGCGAGCTGATTCTTTACGAAGCACAACGCTCGAGCCGAAGATCTTGTATCAAGGTCTTGCAGTCTTGTATCAGTTGCACATATCACATATCACTTTATGATAATATCTATCTATTTCATTCAATTATATATTCATGCATTGGTTTTGTCATCAATTCAGTTTGTGTGGGATGAGGTCATCACAACAAGCACCTCTCATTTCTGCCCAAAGCTGTGCAGAATCGCAGACTGTGGGACGAGGTGGGCTGCTTTTCCATCGGATCTGGATGGATGGACGACAGGCATAGGGTGATGTCAATACCTGGCCAGGTTTTCTCGTCTGCTGAGGCAGCTGCAAGGACTGAGAGCCTTGTGAGAGACTGCTTGACTGGGAGTATACGCTTCAGAAATTTTTTCCAAGTGCGTTCCCTCAAAGGAGCTTGGATCTCATGCAGCTGGTTGCCGAGATCGCTTCGTACGAGGATTTCGTGGATGAAGGTAACTACAATGTTGTCGCTACCTTAGATGAAGTTGTGCTCCGCAACAAACCTCTGAGAAAAAGGCCCTGGATTTTTGCTGACTGTGAAAGCTCAGCGCTGTTGAGCAGAGGTGTTGTTGGCTGAACAGTTTTGGCGTCGGAGCCAGCTTGGGGTCAACGATGCCAATTTGCATCCTGGCTGAAACCTTCAGACCGTTGGCCTTGTTAAGCGTCCTGTGCTCAAGGTTGCTACTGGCAAATCCAGCTTTACAAGCTCGAGTACTGCAGTCCTGGCGGCCAAACAAAGGGTCATCCCAGGACCAACTCACATATGGGCATTACATTGCAGAGTACTGGGATTTCTTGGACCTTACCACTAGATACGATTGAAATCTGATTCCCACTGCTAGGAAGCCAAGGGTCGATCCTTGCGAAACTTTATGGGACTGACCGGGCCACGTTTAGAGGCAGGGTGGCCTCTTTTTCTCTCCATTCCTTTAACACCTTTTCTTCATGTTGATGGTATCAGTTTGCTGCTCTTCTTCTGATGGGGTCTGATGGAAATTGAGGTGGAGCTGCTTTCCAGATGTTTTTCCAGTTTTTTTTCCCAGGAGTCCAGCGGAAGGAGCTTGCCAGCAGTCACAAGGCGTCAGAAGGAGCCTGCACTGGGCACTGCTTCGGTCTCTATCAACAGTCTCCAACATCTCCTAGCTTTCTGTGATGTTTGCAATTTGGGCTTCCTGCTTGTTGGACCAGGAGATGCAGCCACGTTGCGTGGAGACCGTCTTGGGCCTCGTGTCGCAGGCATCCATTCGCGTCGCTGTCGTGGAGAGTGGCGATGCCCACAGCCATGTGCCAGGCGCAGACTCTGCGCTGGTCGCGGCTACGATTGATTTTCCTCAAGCGCTGAGAAAGGGATTCGAAGGCAGAACCTGCACATCTTCAGCTGACCAGCTGGTGCCAGGAAGGATAGGATGTTGTGTGATGTTGTTCAAAGCCTCAAAGCTTTGAATTGCTGCACTGCTTACCACCGACCGCTTTCCGTCCCTTGTTTGGCCTTGAAGCGTCATGGGTTTTTGTCATAGCAACTATATGGATGCCAGTTCTTTGTGAGCGTGAGTTGGTGATGCTATTTTTTTTTGGCTCAAGACAGGAGCCCGCCCACTAAAGAGGACCAGCTCAAGGATATCTTAATTAGATGAAGTCCAGGTGCCTTAGCTTTTGTTCATGGAGTTCCCCTTCGAGCCACTAGCCTCACTCGTCTTAGCTCTACCCACAGGGGACCTTGTAGTGAAACAGACATGGTGTAGCTTCTGGGTCCCGGCCAGCCGTGCCAACATGATCTTTGTGTGAAGCTCAGTGTATGGGTTGCTGACATTGCTGACTCAAGGTGCACGGTTGCAAGAATCGTGGCAGGATGAAGGCTTGAAATGCCGTAGTAACCTGACAAGTAAAAATCGACTGTGGATCAGGTCACAGTAGGTACCACATCCTTCGATGATTTGGTGAAAGAAGTGGATGCCGAGTCCTTCCAAGAGCAGGCAGAGTGGTTCCTTCGAAACCTTTGGATTTTTCATTTTTCTTCCATGTCCGCCAGGCCAAGGCACTTGGCTACAAGCGCCTGGTCGTTCAACGAGGTCGTGGAAGCCACAGGTGCAGCACTTGCTTTCACAGTGACCCTTCCACCAAGATCCCTGGTTCGTTGGAAGGTTGAGCCAACGAGATCCACCGATTCTGGAGGTAGAGTGCAGCACTTAGAGAGGTGGAGAAAAGACTTCTACTTCGACCTTTTCATCATGAAGAGAATTGACGAGTCCATACGAAACTGTCACCCCATTTTCCCAAATCAAACTGTCAGTAGAGCTTGGTAGAAGTTTCGACCTGTGATCACAGGTCGTTTGACCTCAAGCCAAGCTTAGAAGATGAGGCCGTGAAAGTACAAGATGTGAAGATATGCAGCGGCCGAATAGTCGTGTGATGTCGTGTCAATGTGTTCTGTTTTGTTTGTCGCCAGATGTCCAGCGCATCACTGGTGATTTCTCATGCCGGTGCCGGCTCCATCATTGAAGCACTTAGACAAAAGAGGCGAGCTGGGCATGCTGTGTGCGTGTGCCAAATGGCTTTAAATGCGCACTCTGCATGTAGCCCAGGCGTCTTTTGGTTGTTGTAAATCCTTCACTGATGGACAACCACCAGCTGGAAGTTGCGGAGGCCTTCTTTCAATTCTTGCTGTGTTTGATTGATGTTTGATTGTATAACCTGCCTCTGAAGACACCAATGATGCATGTTTCTGTCGATATATTAGTTGCAGTCTCTTCAACTTGGAGGCAATGTATCACAGAGGCTTCTGTGCCGGATGCTTAATCTTTCGCTTGCCGATGAAAACTATCCAATTTGCATCCGGTGAACTCAGGCCATGGCCCCTGAGCCCAGGCAATTGGAAGCAGCATTGGCAGAGGCTGCCAAGGCTAGGAGTGCGTACTGGAACACCTTAGCATTTCAAGGTCTCGTAACAAACTTTGCATCACCACAGTGGAAGAAACCTTAGACAATATTAGACAATGAATGTCCAGATGGAGATGCAGCCCTACCCAGCTGCTGACCTTCATCCCTGGCACAAGCTCTTGGAGGCTTAGTCCCGTGACCTTTCTGATTCGTTCCATTTGAAAATTTACATGCGATGAACATCTTTGCTCAGAGCATCTCAATGATAACTCGCTGCTTTCAGCGATGCAGGAGACCACCGGAGTTTCGCCAACGTGAGAAGAAAATCGGGTGATTTCACGTGCTGCAGCATGAGAGCTTCGTCATGGCATCGTTCGAGCCAGGGCAGAATGTCCTCTGCAGTCTGTGAGCCTTGCAGATGCCAAAAGTGGATTTTCTCAACATATGAAAAAAGCACTTTCTTTCAACTCGACCTAGGAGGAGTAGATGCATTTTCCATTGAAACACATGGCCAACTAGATCATGGCTGTGCACCAACTAAACCTGCAATAACACACATTTGCTACCAACATCCACCGCGGATAGTCTGTTTTCAAGTCATTTGATCCTGTTCCATCCAGCCATGGCGGCGAACTTGGCCCGCGCCTTGCCCTTACAGCGCCTTTGTAGACGTCATGACCTCAAGTCGAAAACAGTTGGCCAACCTGAACAGATGTTGGGGGGGACTAGTGTACTGTACACCGTTGTGGCAAAGGTTGTAGAAGTTGCTCCACGGATTTTCGTCACTTCAACTTGCTTATCTTGCTTTTCTTGGATTGACTGATGTGCAGCAGGCACTGGATGGCGCACGGTCCAATTGCGTTCCTTCTCCTTGTTGGAGCAGCTGCCAGACTACGCATCAGGGTCAAAAGCCCTTGCAGAAGGGCGGTGCTCTGGTTGCAGTCACGGTGAGTGATATCCTGCAAGCTGCAAACGGTGAGATTATCAAATTTCAGCTGGAATGTGAACAAACTTTTTTTGGTCCTTGTCTTGTCGGACAGCAGAAATTCACAACGAATGGCTTCCTTTCAGCCGCTTTCTTGAACCACCAAGGTTCTCAGAAGCCCTGCCAATGTTGCAGCGGTCTGTTGAGGCAGGAAGGGTCAAGCCGCAAGCCATTTTTGGCATCCCATTGCATGCAGGTGGCAGATGCTTATTTCCCAGCTGATGCAGGCAGGTTGGTGTCTAGCGCTGTGTATTCCTTGGAAATAAAATGTGTCAAATCAGGGCTTTACAAACCACTGTTGTATGGAAATAGCTAGGTGCCGAGCTCATGGAATGCCATGCCTCATTGGGCTCCTGCTTGTGGTACATAGGTGCCAAAGTCAGACTTGGAGTCAGCCACAGCATCTGATATGATGTGTTTACGGTGTTTACTGTACATGTCTTCAGTGTTCAATCTTTTTTAGTATTAACATGTTGGAATTTGATAGAGTTCAGACGGGCGGCAACGCTGCAAAGCAAGGCCAGTATGAGGAAGCTGCACGTCTCATGTCCAAGAGTTCTTCTGAGCATTTGCAGCTCGTCACTGCCTCAGCGCCCAGTTACTGAGTGACCAGTCCTGACTACATCCGCTAACTGAGGGTGCTGCTTTGGTGCTTTTCGACCTTGGAAGATTTGATGAGGCCAATGAGGGTCGTCTAACAATGGCAAAGGAACATCTTCCAATTGTATCCATTTACAGATGAACTTCATGTTGGGAAACTTTGTTTCCATATCACTTAGGGAAGTCTGGTCAGTTTCACCAAGTGGTTCCACCACTACGGAATCATGGCCATTTTTTTTGGCCACCAATCCCTGGTGGCCACTGTTCCACCGTTTCCCAAAGATGTCGATTGACGGGTCAGGCAGCGAACCTCACCTCCATGTCAGCCAGCGGTCCGCGAGTGCAGCAGCATTTAGCGCTGCTGCAAGGCGCCCTAGATGCAGTCGCTGGTGGGCCTCCCAAGGAAGCTGGTTGCACTGGTCGTATTGATCACCCTCTCGTTTGTTGGAGCCCAAATTGGCATGCACATTGGGTGTTGTGGTCATATTTTCAGCTGCATTTGAGGATATCAGCACAGATGGCTGGCCCAGTGAAGCTGCCATGATGATGCGGCTGAATCGTGCAGTCCAAGACATTGTAGTGGATGGAGGCGCGATTTTTGCTCTAAGGGGAATCCAGGTATCAAAGAATATTTTGAATGTTTCAATGCAACACATGGTGTTTAGGTCCCAGTCCAATCATTTCAATTCTCATCCTTAGATTGTGGCCACAAATTGGTTGCTCAAAAACCAAATTAGGGCCACATCGCAACATCTCGATAAGCTGGGGACGAAAAAAAATAGACCACTGACTGACCGGATTGCTGTTTCCAGGTGCTGCTGATCCGGTGAAAACTTTGCTTGATGAGCTGAATGCCATGGATTCCATTGGCCCGTCTTCACAGCTGCTGCTGCGCTGTTCTCTTGGAGAGCTGGCAGTCACGGCAGGTACGCTTGGCCCGGTACGCTTGGCCCGAGCTGCTTGTTGTGCGGGGCTTTGAGTATAGCAGCCAGTAACCGACTGCAGGTGTGATAGACGACTGGGTGCGCGAGACTTTGGTGAAGACGCTGCAAGACTTTGATCAGATGCAGCCGAGAGATCCCTCTGGTCAAGCTGTTGTAACTTGCCTGCCTCATAGGTAGATTGGCAGATAGAGTGTGGGAACTAGGATGTGCACAGGTGGTTTTTCAGCAAGAAACGGGTGCTGGGGGCATGAAGTGACCTTGTGGCCAAACGAACTTCAGAGTGAAAGAGGATCAGGGAACGAAGCAGGGCATCTGAGCAAGCATAGGCAGTGTTGCAAGCTCAGGTATTCCGGGCTCTGACAGCCTTGGCAACACTGACCAATGCAGGAGGTGATGCAATTACAGCAGAAGGCACCTGGCTTTCACATTTTTTCACTCGATACTAGATTCATTCAGAATCACTGGGATCAAAGCTCGAGTCTCTGCTTTGTGATCATGGCAGGCCTGTTTCATTCCGCGCAAGACCATGTGGCGCGTCACACTGCGCCCGGCAGAGCGTCGCTTTGGCGCAGGGGTGTTGCAGACGCCTTCGCCACGATGCTGGAGACAGGCCTTTTGGAGATCTCTCGGTAACAGTCTAGTAACCTGGTAGGATAGGAATTCTAAAATGATTGCCATCAAACAAGTCAAGGCTGCGCTTCTTTTTTTCTGAGACCTTGTTGGCTATCATTTTGGTTTCTGATTTTTGAGTCATCAAGAAATCAACTGTCATGGTTCACCTTTTCGAAGGTCGCCATGCTGAGAAGCGTGCACCGGAGATCAAGCGCTTACGTGACGCAGCGGGTGGAGATGCCTATGGCAGTAGAGAGAAGGGTTGGGCCCTGCTGGTGCTGCCACAGCCGTTGGCCTCCAAGGTGCAAAGGGTTGACTACCTCTTTTGTTGCTAAGAAATCTGCCAAGATACAATGAACTGCAACTGCAAGATGTCTTCTTGTATAGTCAGTAGAGAAACAAGTTGAGGTTTGCCACCTGTGTGCCTGTAGGACACAGAGTGAATGCTGCGCCTGTGACGTCGAGTCGAAAATAGGGGTTGACAGCAAAGCTCTGCTAGCTTCAGCTTCAGTTTTGTCAGATTCCGCTCAGATGTCAGATGTTTTAGTGGCACCGGCGTCACGAAGTTTGCTCTGAGCATAGCAACTGTCGAGCAGAACACTGTCCAAGTGATTTGCTTGTGGGCAATTTGGGAAATTCAGGACTGACTGATGGTTGTGGTGGTGTAGCAGAAGCATCTTGCACAGGTTCCATATTGACATGGTCTCAGAGCTTCTTACCACGTGCTGTACTTGTTTCTGGTGTCCATTCCACAAGAGTGGCTTTCTCGCCTTCGACGACGGAAAGCAGAGATTTCACAGTTGTCTAGGCTTCGGCTTTATTTATTTTTAGTTCTTCTCAAAAGTCAAACTCGTCTACAGACACGGTATGGCATTACAGACTTTGTGCTTTGTAATGCTGTGCGCCAATCAGATTTGAAACTCGCACGAACGGCTGGACATTCACAAGAAGATAAGAGTAAAGTATTTGACATTCCTCCGTCGATCTTGGCCGTCGAGCTCTCAAGATGCTTAATGTTCGTGGTGCCATGAACAGCAACAAAAATAAACATAAGCCACAAGCAGTTAAGCAGCTGATGTGTACCAAGCCACAGGCCCATGACGCATCTACAGGAAGAGATTGGTTACATGCTCTGCATTGAAACAACGATAGAATCAATTTCAAGTCGCAACAACAAAGCCTGCAAACCTCTTCAGAGAGATCATTAGGCCAACTTGGCCATGGCTCCTTTAAAGAGCGAGTGGTGGGCAGGATGATGCCACCTTGCAGAAGTTTATGGAGGATTGGAGTGCCAAGCTACGTAAAATGGAAGAGCAAGAGATTGAAGAGTTTCAAGCAGGCAAAGGTCACGATGCAAATGACGGGCATCTCGAACTTGATTCCAAAGTTGCACAGTCGTCCATAGAAGTGGCGGTTCCGACCCCATCCAGGACACGAATAGAAGCCATGCAAGAAGCTCACATAAAAACTTCACCAAATTTAAGTGAAGCTGCTGTGCCAATGGCTGAGGAAAATTTAAGTGAGTCTGCACTGCCAAGAATGGCTGAGGAACATTTAAGTGACGCTGCAGTTCCACTAGCTGAGGACACACAATCCCATTCCATGTCTGAGTCTGCGATTGCAAAAGAGGAAGCTGTGCCTGAGGAAAAGCCAGAGAAACAACCTGAGGAAGTTTTGCCCGAGGAAAAGCCAGAGAAACAACCTGCGGAAGTTTTGCCCGAGGAAAAGCCAGAGAAACAACATGCGGAAGTTTTGCCTGAGGAAAAGACAGAGAAACAACCTGCAGAAGTTTTGCCCGAGGAAAAGCCAGAGAAACAACCTGAGGGAGTTTTGGGCCCCGTTCATGAAAGTGAGATTGTGGATGTGCCAGCCGAAGCAGCTGAAGCACGTGGAGCTCCAGAGAGTCTGGGGCAAGCAGAACCCTCCAGCATCCCATCAGCTAGTGGAAGCAGTGATGCGACCGGACAGGCAGCGAAAGAGGCAGCCGCACCAAAGGAGGAAACGGCCGAAAAGCAGGAGAAGGCTCCAATGGATCCGGAGGCTGTACGTGCTGCGGCACAGAAAACCTCTGATGTGCTTGGCCAGCTTTTGCGGCAGCCATTAGAATATGAAGTACGAGAAGCGTTGCCTTGCTATTCAGAGCCAGATGCGAGCTCCAGAGAGATTCGCACATTGTCTCTTGGGCAACATGTTCGAGGCTATCCAGGAGGAGGTTGGCTGAAGTTGCAGGCGACTGGTTCGAAAGGTTGGGCCCATATTGGCCGCAACTTGGCTCTCACCTGCCTAGTCCCCACCATTCGCGCCAGATATTTGGAAGCCATTGATGTTGCGTGGCCTGGCTTTGCTGATCTCTTGAAGCCTGGTGTGAAGGCCTGGTCTTAGTTTCATGTTTCTGATTTTAAAGTAAGACATGGAAAGGGTTTGAGTAGTCAAGCCTAACGTTCAGTATGACCAACCTGTGATTAAAGGATAGGCTGTGAAGTTTCTGTTGGTCATCATAATCACCAATTTGTTTCCGATTCGCAATGGTCAGGTGATCTACATTGTGGAGTGGCGATGTCGCCAAAGTGGGGCAGCTGGTCACACAGTTTGCCAAAAAACTCACGAGGTGGTTTCCAACATGCCACCAGGAAAGCCCTTGGAGATTCATGTGGCCGTGCGCTTACGTGGTCCTTTGGCACCCGGTGTTGATTCGGCTCCGGAGGTACGTTTCGCGGGGCCCTGGGTGGAAACGCAAACTTTGAATCCAAAAGATGGTGCCTTGGCAGGTAAATTTGGAAGATTTATTACAAGAGTCAGGCATTTCAGGCAGGGCACCCAAGTTTCAACGCACTTAGATAATCTTAGATATAAAATGATATAAAATGATATAAAATGATATACTGTAAACATAACTGTACTTCATCTATCAGTCAATTAGCGTGTCCTGTTGTTCCAGCGAGGCGAAGATGACGAGGATGCAGAGGCGTGCCTTGATCCCTTTGGCACTGCAAGGGCAGGGTGCTTGGATTGCAATTGCTATGGCTTTTTCTGGCGTCCTGGTTTGGAGGAAAAGGGCGATTCAGATCAAGAATCTGAGCGCATGGGTCTCAATGCTGACCCCAACACAATCAAATGCATCAGATGTGGTGATCCCTTTGCCACTCATACACGAGCTGGCACAAAAGCAGCGGAGAAATTGCTGGACAGTCGCCCTGCCCGAAAATTTCTGGTGGCTTACACTCGTGTTTTTGTGCGAAGTAAGCGAAGCACCAAAGGAGATGCCATTGGTGCTGTCAAGCAAGGTACCGAAATCTCTGGATGTTTGGAGGGTCGATGGCTCCGCCTCACACGGGAAAGTGCACAAGCAGTGAATGTCATGCCTAAGGGTATGAATTCACAATCCACATATGTGGATGCCTGGGTGTTGATGGATGGAAGTCACATTGGCATTGCCTCCGACCTTTTGGTTCCTGAAGAATTGGCGCCTCCAGACTTGCGCGAACGTGCTCAGCAGGAGGAGGAGGCCAGACAGAAGCGCCGAGAGGAGGTCGCTAAGCGCAACCAGGAGAAGAAGTCAGCCAACAGAAAAATTGATGTAAAAGAAAAGGAGAGAATCCCTGACAGCGAGGATGAAGCAAATGCTGTGAAATTAAAAGAACCTTTGCAGGGCTTGATGGAGGTTTTGTACACCAAACCAGTGGAATATCTAGTTTTAAAACCTCAGCTGCCGATCCATCGCCGTCCTTCAACCAGCTCTAGAACAGTAGGTCATTTGAAAAAAGGTCAGATCGTTACAGGCTGGCCACAGGAGTCCTGGCTCCTACTTGCAGACACGGCCACCTCCCCTAAATCCAGCACTGCTGGATGGGTGTTAGTGGATGCTACCAGCTTGGGGTTTGGGCAACAGGCACAAGCCCAGTTGCCTTTTCCAAAAGAGCTTCGGCCCTTTTCTGAGGCTGTGGTGGTTGAATGGACCAAGTTCCCTGCCAGACATGTGGAATATCAGGTGGAATGGGCAGATGAAAGCGAAAAGGATGACATTAAGATGGTAGTCCAGCGTGAGACCATGACAATGGCTCGAGTCCACGAGTTGCCTGCAGATACTCGACTCATTTTCCGTGTGACCGCCAAGGTGTATACAGCACCCCGGGATCAAGGAGGTGAGATGTTTGCAGAAGCAGTTGGTCCATGGGAGGAAGCAGAGACTGGAGCAACCATTGAGAAACTGGAGGAGGGCAATTTGTGCCCCTCAGCTTATCACCAAGAGAGAGATATATAACGATATATATAATATATTAAATAGCTATACAAACTAGTTTAAATAAATATATATTGTATATATGTAAAATAGAATATAGAGTTTTTTGGTTCCGTTTTTTTCTCCGATTTAGTGTGCTGCACACACACGCACAGAGAACTCAAGAAATTGAAGTATCTACTCAGCCGTAGCCCTGAACCACTTTGCAGGATCAAAATTCTTTTGGCTCATGCAGCCAAAAAGAAACAACAAAAGGGCCTTCTGAAGAGCTGGCTTGTCAAAAAAAAGCGCCTCAAGACCCACCAAGTAGGTAGACGGTCGACAATGATCTTCCAGTCTTACCTCCTGCTACGTTTTTGGTGCCCAGGTGTTGATCCTTTGGCTAACCTTCGTGGTCGCTGCATGGACTGTTCCTGTCATGGCTTTGTCTTAGCAGAGTATGGAGAACGGCCTCGCACAGGTGATACCCTGGAGGAGGTGGCTTGCAGACGATGTAGTTGCTCCTGTGTGCGTCACTTCATCATTGGAGCCTTTGCTGAATACTAGAACCCATTGAATGGTGGTCAGAGCCTACATAGTTGGGAGTTTCAACATGGTATGTGGATACCCTACAACTATAACATTTTGAAAGTGTAAATTATGAATTCTGAAGAAAATTAAAACATTACTCTCGAGCTCATTCCCCTCCTTTTCTTTCAGGATCCCCTCTCTGGTTGATTGGTTTCTGCCCCTTCTTAAGGTGAGTACCACTATCGCAATCCATCGGCTGCAAGTGTGAAGCGACCTGTTCCTGAAGCTCCAAAGGCATTGCCCCCGCCGAAAGAAGAGGTTCGGCCCATTACCTGGCGGGTTGAGGATGGTGAAGGGAACATTCAGTTTGTTCTGGACAAAGTTGGTGAAGCTCACACTTTGTATGAGACCTTGGGTGTGAGTGGAGATGCAGACAAGGCTATGATTCGTTCTGCATACCGACAAGTGTCCTTGAGCATTCATCCAGATAAGGTCGGACACTTGGATGATATGGATCTCCAAAAGCAAGCTGAGAATGCCTTCAAGGTTGTATCCTCTGCCTACGAGATTTTGAATGATGACAAGCGTCGTGCAGAATATGATCGAAAGCTTCGTTTGACTGGGGCCACCTTTGGGAGTCGTTCGGGTGGGCGTTTCAACCTCACCAACATTGCTTTCCTCAAAAAATTTCTCAGCAAAGAGAAGGGTGGATTTGGATGGGATCTCTCAGCAAAGCCACCGGGAGATTGGGAAGAGCAGGCTCCAGGTGTTTATGTGCGTGGAACTGGCAAACCCAAGGAGGGTGAAGAATCTTCCGCGACGTGACCCTTCCGGCCGAAGTAGCCGTATGCGGCCAGAGCATTAGAAAAGGGCTGTGGTGCGACGTTCGAAAGCTTGATTTTGATTTTTGTATGTTCTTTGTAACTATGCCACAAGGTTTCAACTAAGAACACATTGCATCAGAGATCATTCGACTGCTTCAAAGCACGTATTTCCTTGGCACACTCATCCTCAGTCTGGGCGCCAGGAAGTACAAGCAGCACAGAATCAAGTGAAACAATTCATGTAGTTCCCATTCCATTGATTCCATGGATTCGTACAGAGTTGTTCTTAGCGGCCTGAGCTATGAGGGACAGAACTCTTGCTTGGTAGAATCGGTCATGCTGAGACCTGGCCTCGTTTCTCAGAACTTGGCGGCAGATTCTGATTCGTCACCTTGAAAAAGATGACAAGCAGAAGGTACGTTTATGCTTGGCCGCAAGGCAAAAAGCTCCCGCAGTAGTGAAAACGATGAGATGTGTGATGCTGCTGCTGATGATCACGATCAGTCGATTTAAATCTCAGGCTTCAAACGCAGCAGCAGCTAATGAGCGCGCTTGCCCAAGGTGACTGAATTTGGAAAGTGGCTGGAGCATGGTTTGGGCCACTACATCTCCCTTCCAGCGCATGTAATCACATTTCAATTTAGACATGGTCACTCCGAATTGGTCATGGAATTCTTCCTTTTGGACCCAACCCTTGCATCGTCACAATTTTTTACTGCGCCGGGCGAAATATTCCACAGGCACTACTGTTGGAAGTCCTCAGTTTGCAGAGCCTAGAACTAAGACTTTCTTTGCTCCGGCAGCTGCAAGTCCAAGTCTTTTTTCTATTTCCCGATCAACTTGAGATTGTGCACCCATGCTGTGCCAAAATCTACTACGCTGAGGCCACCAGTACCACAATGTGAGCCCCCGGCTCTATCACAGAGGCCTGCAGGAGGATTTGTGGACTGTGAGATGCCTTAAGATGCGTCAAAGAAATGGAAATTCGATGAAATTCGATTGTCATGCCAATTTGTTTTGCCCCCCTTTTTGAGCAGAGAAATTCATCCTTCCATGGGGTTTCCGGGGTTTCCGTAACTATAGTGTATGTTGCCAACCTGCTGTATCCGCGCCGTTTTTTCCGGTAGATCCATGGTGAATGGCCTTTGATTGAGGCATGTACTGGCTGCAGCGCTGGAAGTTCTTGCAGCCCGTGGTATTTCAGGCCTCGAGCTCCGGGTAAACAGGGAAATTTCCCAGCTTTCTACATCTGCGCCAGGAAATGTGAGTGCAGAAGCAACTCCCCGAACGTTGGCAGCCCCAGAAAACAGATGAAAACAGAGCTGTGCAGATGTCAGAACAGATTTGTAGGGTGGTTTTCGTGGACTTATTTAATTGCGACATAGCCAGGCTGGACATGATGAGTAGAGGGCCAAGCAGCCTCAGCGCCTTGGCTATCCTTGGCTTGCTGTTTTTGTTTTTTTTGATTTCCCGCTTCAGATGTTTCCCTTGTGCAATGCTGCAAGGTTTGGATTCTGGAGGCAGCGCGGCCACGCAGCGAGAAAGATGACAGTTCCAAAGTTTTAAGAAACCAAGAAACCCAGGCCCCGAGCACCGGACCCAATATGTTTTCTGGAAACCACCAGCTTGGTGGACACAGTGATCATATGTGATCAGGCATTTGATAGGCAGATTCTTTGAGTTGTTTGTGGGGCAACAGCTCGGAGGCAGAAGGTTCCGAAGTCTGACGGGTTCTTTAGAAAGGACGATCTTTGAGTTTTCAGGCAGCGGATGCCTCATGTGCAGCCGCTTTCCCGCCTTTCCCGTGCACTTTGCAGAAATTCGACCGCATTCACTTTATCATATCCTATTTCAAGGACAGGAGCGATAGTCAACTTTGCTGGGATAGAAATTCGCCGGCAAAAATTTTAAGTCTGGAGGCTGTGCCGCAGGGCTCAATTGCCTTTGATGGGCGGAGCAGCTCCATGGTTCAATTCTTGCCCAAGCATGCAGCGAGTGAGAAAACAGGTCAGGAGCAGCCTGACTAAGCATTCCTTTTTCATCCTTTTCCTAGTTCCACTTTTTGAAGGTCTTAACTTATGGCTTGCAGGGCCTCAATGAACAGAGCATGTCTCACGACAAGTGGGCCAGGGACTGTTTGGCAAGGGGATGCAAGTGAGCAATTCAGCATGATTGGCTCCAAAGCTGATCTAAAGCTGATGTACAGCTGCGATTGCCCGCCCGAGCTGCAAACGCATCTGTCAAATCTCTCCCACTCACTTTGCACTACCCTACCGACTGCCAAGGCATACTTGAGTAAAGTTGGTAGATGGAAATTGTGACATAGTAATTAAGTGTAGATATGTTTACATCTTCTGGGGATTTCGTGAAGGGCAGCATGGTTCTTTGGAAACATCCCTGTGGGTCCACTTGATTGCCCGCTTCTGCAGCTCTAAGATTGGCCAGCGAGGCCAGAAGCTGAGAGCGGGTTTCAGTACAGACGCTGCAAGGCCCAAAATTGTCTTGCCTTTGATGGCAGAAGCCTTACAGTTCCATATGGCTTGATACTAACTAAGCACACACACAGAGAAAACATGGAGAAAAATATGTAGATGAATGCTGAGAGGCCAACATCCCCTTAAAAAGCACCAAGATTCAAGTGTCACACGCTGGTAGTCTAACATACCAATGCCAAGAAATCACAAGTTTAATGGCACTTATGCCAAAAAGTGATGATTTAGAAAACGATATCAGATTTCCATGGGGTCTGGATCAATCAGCAAATCACGCCATTTTGCGGAAAAGGCAGGTTGGACTCAGATTCCTGGTTGATGTGCGAATTGTACAAATCATGGCATCGGCAACATGATGACTACAGAAAGACCAGTCTGTGAGAATGATGGAATGATGTGTCAAACGAGAGAAACAAATTTGTTGCGGGCCTTTGCGGCACTCTTGCGGCCTTGCCACTGACGGGCACAATGATGGACCAGTCAAGCAGGCATTTAGAAAGTGCAACCTGGACCGTTGAGTGTCCAATTTCTTGGCGGCCAAAATCAAAGGATGCCATTGGCTGTTATGCTTTGACCTTTATTTCCTTGATGTGCGTCGTCTTTTTAGACCGATGATTGCCATTTACAACTACTTTTGAATCTCAAATTACCCTGTTTGTGCCAAGTCAAGTTGTGGACTTGTGGACACCTGAACTCCGTGAAAACAGGACATACACCATGACCATGACGATAATTTAGAGTCTGAACACCAACGAAAACACAAGCCATGCATTGCCAGCTTGCATGGTCCCAATTCGGGGGTTCAGGTGTCGACCCTCAGTGCTTCTGATTTGCCCGGTGGGTGCAAGATTGGTGTGGTCAAGGCCGGTGGTTCGAGAGATCATTGATTTTGATGATTTTGATGAGTGGTTTTGCTCAGTCTTTCTGCACCCAAAAGAGCATGGAAATGGAAGAATGGGACATATCATATCCATGTTTCAGAACCATGGAGGCATACTTCATTTCTTACTGTTCCTTGTTCCTTCTTTCGCTCGGTGTCCTTTGCAGGAAGAATGATGATGCGGTGGAAGATGCATGTGGCGTGTCATCATCGAAGGCTGGGAAACAACCTGCACCTTGGAATTTTGAAGCCTCCGGACTCCTGAGTCTTCGGTGTTGATGCAGAGGCCTGCAGGTGTGTCTCAAAGCTAGGAGCCCCCTCAAATCTCTTCAACACGTTTCATTCTAGTATCAAACTCAGTGATTGGGACCCAATTTTGAGACACGCTCAAGTAGGTTGGACTGCGGATGTGAAACTTGAAAGTGTGCAATCGTAGGTTGAACTATAGAACACCGCTTGATTTCTGAGCCCCAGAGGAGCTTTGCACTTTGAAGACTTCTGAGATGCTCGGGTGCATTCTATGGACAGGAAATAGCAAAAATAGGCACGAAGCAAATGAGTGGCTGATGCAGCAGCATAACAAAAAAGCAAGTTTTTCACCAAGTTCAGGATCTATTTTGGTTTCGACGGCTGTGTTGCGCTAGCCACTGTTTTCAAAACCAAGTGGAAATACAGATTCCACAAGAATCTGTTGACGTCTCAGTTTCATCGTGGCAGCGGGCTCCAGCGGAGGGCAGCTGCAGCACTCAACAGTGAAAGACTCATGCAGGGTGAGAAACAGGTGCCGAACTTCGTTCTGTGGTGCTGTGTTTTTCCTGCTTCTTTTTCCATGATCTCCGTTCATGCTATCGGTGCTTTGCATGTTGGAAAAGCTGAAGCTTGGCACAAGAGAGTGGCCCCAGACCATCCCATTTCATCTCGAACCAACATGCTCGTTTAGGGTTTAGGGCAGGTCGTTTGCTACAATCAGATGCCCAGCAACATGAACAAAATATCTACTGCGCACCACGAGCTTGCCGGACCGATATCTTCGACAAGATATGGTTTGAAGTTGCGGACATCAAGCAGAAGCATGAGAAGCCACAGGTGCCGGTAGATAGGGCATTTGGTAGAGCTATGAGAGCAGAATGCTGGAGGAGAGCGCAGGCCTGATGATGGTGAAAGTTGATGGTAGCATCCCTAAAAACTACCATAAACTTCCGTGGGAAAACATAACATAGGAATACATATCACACAAAGACAGACATGAAAATCAGCACTTAGAACAGTGAGGGGTAGCGCATCGGGGAGCTAGCCAAGTCGATGATGCTCAGGGGCCGCGTCCTTCGTGCGTTTTGCCATAGCTCAGCGAGGTGGTCCAGTGCACGAGGCAAGGAGAACGAAAGTGGTCAAACTATCTTTGATCTGACCTGAAGCATCTCAAGTCAGAAAAAGATGTCAAACAATAAATCCCCAAAAACAAGTCAGACTTATACGATTTTCTGAGGCGGATTTATTTTGTCCTTGCTTTTGGTGATGTTCTTTTTATCACATGGTTTTTGTTTTGTTTCTTCCTCTTCCTTCCCTTCTTCTCTTCTTTCAGTTTTCGTCTCAGGTTGTGATTCGCACCGGTGAGGTGGGGCATCGCGGCATCACTGTGGTTCCAATCTGGCATCCCCCATAACTGTTTTTGGAAGGTCGCCTTTCTGGGACGAGCACCCAAAGCCAGTGTGGTGATCCAGGATTCTAGTTAGCACCTCGGAGGGAGGAGAGTTGGATCTCCAGATTTTTCTTGCTTTGATCTTGATAAATATATTGTCTTAGCCAAGCACCTGTGTTCCAGTACTTACGACGTCTGAACTCGTCGACTCGTGGTATCCGAAGCATTTATCAAAGCTTATGTAGACGGACAACCGCGGGTCACAGCAAGTTCGTGTGATCCAGTGCACCCCGAGCCACGTGTGCCCAGAACTTGGTATAGATTGTAACTTGTCCCTTGTGGTGACTATTGCCCTATCTGAAGCTGCAAGAATTTGAATGGACTTGATGTAAAATTTAACAAAAAAAGCTCCTTACTGTCCAGTTTAAGGAGCGCTCCTTGCAATGGGCACTGCACTCATGCCTAGGTCCATGGCGTCAACAGCTGATCCTGCGGAGGCAGAGACTTCCTCTGCCACGGAGGAGAACATCTCTGTTTGATTTTGGAGACCGACATAAAACACAACGATGAGTAGCATCAATCAGGAGACTCCGGGCCTTCCCAGGAAGGTGGTCCGCTTCTTTGGGAATGTCGGACATCGTTTCTGGGGCCTTCAATTTGGCAAATCTTTGTGATGTGGACGACTGCGTTGCCCCCCTTTTTTTTCCGATTCGAGTTTCCGGTGTTGCGAACTCAGTGCAAGTTCCTGTTGAAGTTTTTGCTGCTCTGTGGTTTTGAGGCATTTTTGACAACATGAGCTTTGTCGGTGAGGCACTAGCCTAGTTTTTGCAACATGCAATGGCGTTCGTTGCCATTTTTTTTCCTTTTAATCGTCTTTGCATGGGAAAAAGGTTGAAGCTGGGAAGTGCTTAACGAGTGCTTGTTGCAGGTCATTGTCGAGTTCCTTGAGCTGGACAAACACCCGCACCATGGCTGAAGCATCAGGAAAGTCAGATCAGATGTTTCAATTGGGCATTTCAACCTTGGGGTTGCACATATTTTCCAAGGTACCACCGGGAGATGGAGGATCTGCGGAGGGTGCAACGACGGAAAAAGAAGGCTTTGCAGAAGCAAGAAGATGAGAAACAAGCACAGGAGGCAACAATTGGAGGGGAAGTTAGGGGTCCACCCTGTGGAAGTGGTAGACAGACTTCGATTTGAGCGGGAGTACCCGTGATTTTGTTTTTATTTCCATTCCCCTCCAGGTTTCCCTCTGTTACTCCATGATGTCCCAAATGTGAAGACAAACTGGTACACGCATTCTTGCAGTACTTTACTTTTTGACTTACAGAAACTTGCGATAAAACCGATTTGGTGTTCTGGGGTGTCATCTCCACAAGGCTGCTGAGATTGCGAGCTTGGAAGAAGCTCAAAGTGCGGATGGGGCTGGCGAGTCAGACATTCGATAGGGGTTGTTGGGCGTCAATGTCTTTCGCGACTCTTGATCTCTCTTAGACGGGCAAAGGCAGCGTCCAATTGCGAATCTCAAAGTTTAGCGATGAAAAAAACAAGTTGAGCAAAGAAGAGGCAATGCCTCCTTCTCATGTACATTTTGCAGGATGATAGGTAGTAGATGTAGATGTAGTAGTTTGAATTCGGCTTGTGGGCAAAATGCCTTACATTCAAAGACATGCGCAGTAGCGAAAAAGATCCGCTTCCTGCTGCTGTGTTTTAAAACACCTTGCCGCCAGGTGTTTCCTTGGCCTCCGCCAGCCATGTTTCTACCGAGGTGTTTCATCACAACATGTGGAATTCTCTTTGGGTCGCCTGTCAGCTAAGAAGCGGCCGCCTCAGCATTCAATCTGAAGACTGTTGGTGGAATAGCCGAATAGCCTGGCACATGGGACGGTGCAGTCTTAGATCGGGGAAGGTTGTTTTGGTTGATTTGCAGCTGTTGGGCTCCGGTTAGACTTGCCCTTGCTTCGCTGGCTTCAAGCTTCCAGTGCTTTGAAGCTAAAGTATTTTACATTTGCATCTTCCACGATCGTCTATTATCTTGCCCTTATTGACAGTGACTAGCTTGAAAAGATTTGAAAAGGCAACGACGGACCCAACGTGTCAAGATCCTTGATGCCTGAGATTGCTACAATCCTCAAGTAAGATTTCATGCAGTCAAAATCCAACGGGAAGCCAGAAGTAGCATGAGCTCACATTGGCCGACACCAGTCATATTGTACATTGGTATGAACTAGAAGCAGAAAAAACCGGAAACACAACTCCATACCTTGCCATGGGGGGTGAGGCCTCCAAGGCCCCTTTGATTGCGAGCTTCATTCATGACTTGGATGTTGCATGACAGTTGACAGGGGCAGCGCTCTCCATATCCTGATTCATGGAAGGGCAGTGTTGTTCTTAGTTGAAGGATGTGAAGTTCACTTTGAGTGACTTCTGCCTCCTTTGCTTTGACCATTTCTTGAATTTTCCAACAGATAGCCACCTCTTTTGCTAAGGCCCCGAAGATGCTTTGGCCTCAGCAACTGGGGGGAAGGTTGCAGCCTTCCTGTGAACAAAGATTGCACCTCCAAGGCCTTGAAGGTAGTCAATGAACAGATTCTGCCACTGAGCGCTGATCACTTCACCTCAGTGGAGGCTCACACCGCTAGGGACCGAAGTTGGATAGGATGAGGCGCTTTTATCATACATATCTACATATACCATATATACCATCTAGAGCGATTCTATTCTATTCTACTCTAGTTTGGCCTAGTGTATATTTATCTTTACTTTGATATCATATCATACACTGCCATATCATGCATCTTGATTAGATTAGATTTAATTTATTGAAGTGGATCAACTTATGTGTTATGTAATTTATGTCGTATTGAATATGACCTAATTCAAGATGCTACAAGGCAAGAGAAGAGACAACTTGTATATTTGCAGTTGAACAAATTGAAAGGACTCAGTTGCCGAATTCAAAGTGATCTAAAAAAAACGAGTTTGAACTCACTTTAGACTTGCAGGCTCCTGTGGTTCAACTCTCTCCAGAACTATGGAATTTTGAGGACTTTTTGGATCACGTGTCTCAGCTGCAATTAGAAACGCAAAATGTATCCTAGCTGTAGACCGGCTCAGGCAGAAGAGTCGCTGGAAAGGAGTCCGCAGCTGGGAAAACGCATTGACAAGATTGTTCCAAAGGTGGTCTTGGAACCAGAATTTTGGAGTGTTTTGGCTGCAACTTTTTAATTTTTTTGATGCCCTTGAGATTTTGTAGGCCCATTATGTTGCAGCTGGATTGGCAAGTGATGATGATGATGATGATGATGATGATGATGATGATGATGATGATGATGATGATGGTATCTGGCAGTTTCTCCCTCTCAGGATTGTTCTTTTGCCACCTTTATCGTGGTCTGCATGGCAGCCACCAGACGCAGGAGCCAGCGCTGAGTGCACAGAGTCACCCCTTCCGACCCCTGATCATCTCTTTTCCTTTTGGTAAGAACAGGGTGCCCGGGTACACATTTAATGAATAGGATCTGGGAGCTGTTGGGGGTATCACTGCATTTGATTCATGCAGCAACACGCGTTCAGGAGCTGACTGCGGAACTGCTGGAAGAGGAATCTGACAAGACTTCGAATGCAATCATATCGTGCTTTCAAGACACCTGGAGATTGCCAGAGTAGGTTTCAAATTGTTCCTACTTTCAGGGTGTATTTTTATATTTCCTTTTTGCACCCTGTACAGAGTCCATCATAATCTTACTTACGCCAATGTTCAATATGTTAGGAATATAAAGATATGCTGCACATAAACATGCAAATATATACATGTAATGAATACATGCAGGCAACAAAACCTTGTAACATACAAACAAATTGCTTCAACGCTCGGGAATCCACCTTCCTGCAATGATCAATCCGAGTGTTTTTTTAAAATTATTTTTTCTCCAGTGCACCTTGCAAAGGATTTGGCCACGTTCAAAATCTTGGCGCAAAGCGAGACAAAAGCCATTCTGCGGCGCGATGAGGAGGATGCAGAGAAGCTTGCAGCAGGCATCGCGAAGGCTGTTGCCAAGGGTGTCTTGGAAGCTAATCCACCAGTGGAAACGACATTCAAAGTGGACGTTTTGGGCAAGAGCGCCGATGCAGTAGCCGAAGCAATTGCTGATAGGCTTGGCAAAGCCCCTGCAAGTGGATGTATTGTGGTTCTAACTGGCCTGAGTGGGACGGGCAAAGGCACTACCGTGTCCAAGCTTCAGGCAAATTTGCCCAAAGCGGCAAGTTGGTCAAATGGCAATGTTTTTAGAGCACTGACCCTGCTTGCAGTGACACATTGCGAGCAATCTAAGCTGGAATTCAAGGGAGAGGTGCTGACCCCGGAGCTTTTGCAGAAGTTCATTTCCTGTTTGGAGTTTGGCAAATTCAATGGCCGCTTTGATATTCGGATTTCTGGGTACGGGCATGACTTGCTAGTCTCGGAAGTTGCAAACACTGTCCTGAAGGAACCGCGTGTGGGCAAAAATATTCCAACAGTAGCTGAGATGACACAAGGAGAGGTGGTTTGTTTTGCTGCTAAGGCAGCTGAATTGATGCGGGCTGATGGCATGAATGTTTTGATGGAAGGGCGGTCGCAGACACTGGATTATATTCGAACACCACACCGTTTTGAGTTGACTTTACCCGAACCAATCATCATTGGCATGAGACGTGCCGCCCAGCGGATGATGGCAATGGCTTCGCAAGCGATTAGGACTGCTTCCCCATCTCAGCGAAGACGTGCAGATGTTCAAGAGGCACTAACTCTTGCGCTCGCACAAATGCTCGTCTCCAGCATACCTCAAGAATCCTTCGGTTCTCCAGACTCTGTAAATACCGCAATCCTAGAAGCTGGAGATGATTCTGCCAGCAATGCTATCATATCCAGTTTTGCAGCAGATTCCCATTTCCTTGTTTTCTCCCAAAAGGAAACAGAAGCCATTCTGCGGCGCGATGAGGAGGATGCAGAGAAGCTTGCAGCAGGCATCGCGAAGGCTGTTGCCAAGGGTGTCTTGGAAGCTAATCCACCAGTGGAAACGACATTCAAAGTGGACGTTTTGGGCAAGAGCGCCGATGCAGTAGCCGAAGCAATTGCTGATAGGCTTGGCAAAGCCCCTGCAAGTGGATGTATTGTGGTTCTAACTGGCCTGAGTGGGACGGGCAAAGGCACTACCGTGTCCAAGCTTCAGGCAAATTTGCCCAAAGCGGCAAGTTGGTCAAATGGCAATGTTTTTAGAGCACTGACCCTGCTTGCAGTGACACATTGCGAGCAATCTAAGCTTGAATTCAAGGGAGAGGTGCTGACCCCGGAGCTTTTGCAGAAGTTCATTTCCTGTTTGGAGTTTGGCAAATTCAATGGCCGCTTTGATATTCGGATTTCTGGGTACGGGCATGACTTGCTAGTCTCGGAAGTTGCAAACACTGTCCTGAAGGAACCGCGTGTGAGCAAAAATATTCCAACAGTAGCTGAGATGACACAAGGAGAGGTGGTTTGTTTTGCTGCTAAGGCAGCTGAATTGATGCGGGCTGATGGCATGAATGTTTTGATGGAAGGGCGGTCGCAGACACTGGATTATATTCGAACACCACACCGTTTTGAGTTGACTTTACCAGAACCAATCATCATTGGCATGAGACGTGCCGCACAGCGGATGATGGCAATGGCGGTAGAGGGCATGAAGCGGAATTCCCAGGCAGATGCCTACCATGCTCTAAGAGATGCATTGTTTCGCATGCTCTACCCGTCTGAAGGGATTTGATTTGCATGGTTTTGTCTGCAACTGTGATGGCAAGAAACCAGGCCAGTGAAAAAGCGTGAGGCCGACCAATTTTCTGTATGCATTCCGGCAGACAAGTTGTAGATGCCGTCTATGAACTGCACTGACTTGGTTCCTGAGGTCGCCTGATAGGGCTGGTCAGCCGTGTGTGCTTGCACGGGATAGGCCATCTGGCCATGGGATTGTTTGCATCTTCAGTTCCCAGATATTGAATCTAGAGATGCACAAGAAAACTGCAAACATTGATTAACATATATCCAGGATTCCAACCGTTTGACTGAAAATAGGTTTCAGATATTTTCAGCAATTGTGTATGTGGACCATTTCTAGCCTAAGTGCGACCTGCCCCAGTCTCTGGAAGGTCGCAGAACGGCACGGGGCTTTGCAGGCTACAAACAGTTGAAGGGAAATGGTTGGTATGGTGGGCATAGCTCTAACCAGATCTAAACAGAGAAAAGGATCCTTTGAGAACATGGTGCAACTTTTCACCACCCAGCATCACCATCAGAGCCTGAGCAGGCTCGGTCCCGATGGTCTTCCTGACTTGGTCAACATTTGGCGGCTCAGTCCCTCGGGTGAAGATGAGCTTTGCAATTGTACTAGCAGTAAGAAGATAAGTAGACAAATTACAAAGTTTTCCGACAGATCAAAAAAGTTGCACTGGTAATTTCTGATTGACTACGATATTTCAGAGCTAGTGCCATGCCATCACAGCCGTGCTCAAGGCTCAGGGCCCGAGCTGTTGGAGGATGGCCAGGTCTTGGCATCTTGGCAATTGGAATATGTGGAATGACCTTCTGCAGCCCAGATGAAGTAGATGAAGTACGAAATGTCTGGACATATCTGTATTTGGTACATCTTGGTACTTGTGCAAATCATGCCTGCTATGCCAGATGGCTCAGCCATTGAGGTGGTTCCCTTGCGGAGCAAGAGCCGTCAAGTTCGTCAGAACGAGGCTTTTCCATTGGATGCTCACAACCTTTTGTCATCGGATGGGTCATTCAGTGGTCAGCAGATGGTTAGTCTTTTGGGGGTCGCGGGATTGGAACATTCAGGTCTTGGAGACGAGCCTGTTTCACTTCTACATGTATCCAGGGCAAGGAGGCAATTGGCCTCCTCGGCCTTTAGCGTTGCATGGGCAAGGCGTGGTGGTAGAGCGTTTGGACAGTAAACTGGGTGATCAGTGGGAAGTTTTGTTTGTTTTTTTGTTCCTTTCTCGTCCATTGACAAAGGAAAAAGGCCAAAGATGAACACCAACTCAATTGAAGGAGAGCACTGAAGGTTGACGTTTCGATTACGCCAACCTGTTAGCTGTGGACAGGCAATGGACGACCTGAAGAAGAGCGGAGCTCGGTTGGGGTGGTGATGGGTGCCTCCTGTCCACACTCGAAGTTGGTTGAATGGCAAAGCATGCCGAAGCATCCAAGGCGGTTTTGCAAGCAAGAGTACCTGACAAGCTGTGCTACCTGCCTGTTGGCCACTCACAGTGAATGCAACGATTGGATTGTCATGGATTGTTTATTCTCATACTTTTTCTCAGGGGGATCCATGGGCTTGGGCATGCCAGGGGTGACTCAGACATCCTTCCAGACTGCTACGTGTGCAACCCAGCCTGTGATTCAAAATCGCAAAATCATGCAGCATTGCATCATGGCCTTTTGCACCACCCTACACTTTAGCCAAGGATCCTTCATCTGGGATTGGTCGATGGAACTATCAGGTCAGAGTTCAAGATGTTGAAGAGGTTTTATGATGTTTCCATCCAAATGTCACATGCGCTTCTGCTAGGCCAAGCTTGGTGAAGGTGGCCTAGGTTTGCATCTTAACAGTCTTAACAGTCTCCACTTCGCTGGGTTCTTGGGAGAACACGCATGCCCGTTGGGATGACCAAGGCATCGTTTATAGGGCCTATGATTGCATGGGCAATCTTGGGCATGTTGCCATCAAGGCCTGCCATTTGGTCTTGAGCGTTTCTATGCACCCCACCCGTTTGTACCAAGACTTCGCAGGGGTCACAATTGCTTTTAGGTGTTGAAACATCCTCAACGCGTCGAACCCTGAGATGGCAAGTCCAAAATTCCTCGAAGAATCCAGCAAATGATGGCTCTGAAATTGATATATGTTGATGCCTGATCTCTTTGCACGGTGACAAACTACATCAATGCCTTTGGAACAGTAGAGAAGAAACCTTTCCTCACAGCTCATCGTCAAACATGTGCAACTCATGGTGAGGCATGCTGGGGAAAGCAACACTGTTTTGCCATGCATCGTGAGAGCCAATGGTGCGATCCCAGGATCCTTCATTTTTGGAATCATCATATGACTTGTAGAAATGGATGAACATTGGTAGACAAGCTCTACCAACAAAAATCAGTGACATCCGGGGGGGGGGGGCAGGGCGGCGCAATATATCAGCAGATATAGCTTTTCGGCTCTGGTAGCAAGACCTTAGGTCGCTGCAGAAGATCCACAATAGGGAAGATGGCAGATACTGCCTTGATGCTCAGAAAAAGTGTGTCGATTGTCGTAGTCATTTTCTTGTACTGATTCCGGATCCAAGTGAATTCCTGATAATTCCGCATGTTTGACATGAACCTGCAGCATTGCAGAATTGCAGCATTTAGCGGGTTGATGACAGCAGTGTGTTTCGCCAAGGTGCAAATTCTGCAAAACTTTTTGCCCGATATTTGGAGGAGATTGTGTGAATGAAGGGACCAGGGAGGTGCTTCTTGATTTATCGAGTTTGGAAATCCAACCCTTCAGGATCACACTGGCTTGCTTCAGATCTCCCCAGGCGTTTTGCCTTAGCTGATCATGCCATGTCTCTCCGAGTTCACTCTGTGTTGTGACCACATGATCTCTCATGGTTTTATAATCAGTTGATATACCGTAAACCTTTCTTAGCTGTAGGATGAAGCAGACATTCCACAGCCGCCGCATCATGCACATCAACGTTCCAGGCAGTTTTGATGAACGGCGGAAGCGTTTTGAAACACCAGGACGGCTATCTTTGCAACCCGACAAAAAGCAAAGGGGTCCAAATCTGCGTTTCTGTGTTTTCTTTTCCGTCTCGAGCCCAAGAGTTGTTTTTTTTTTTTTTTACGGCCATGTCTCTAAACTCCAGCAATTTTGTGCAAGTAAGACTTAGCCACTTGGTGAATATGTTTCATATTGAAGACATTATAGTACATCAAGCAATGTGTTTTTTTTCCATATTTTCATTCCTCCATTTCAATGAAACGCAGGACTGGACTGGGAGAAAGATGGGTTGGGACCTTGGACTGGGAGAAACTTTCTCCTTTGGAGGGTAGTTCTGAAGCGCCACCCTTGACTGGTATGTCAAGTGGTTGATGGTACGGAGGATGATGATGATGATGATGATGATGATGATGATGATGATGATGATGATGATGATGATGATGATGATGATGATGATGGTGATGGTGATGGTGATGGTGATGGTGATGGTGATGATAGAGGAAGGAGGTCGAGAGCTCTTTGGTTTTGAGGCCGAGCGTGGTGGCAGCGCCCTACGTGGTCATGGAATTGGCTTCTCGGAAACAAATTGCTCGCCCCCGTGTTGGCGGGGGGCTTTTGAGACAATGTTTGTTTTGACGATATCGGATGTACTCGTCCTTCACCAGGGAAACATGTTCTGACATGGCATCAGAAAAAAAAATTCTGGTACTGAACCTACAAGCGATGAGTTGAGTCAATGACATGATCTTGGGATATCTTTGGAATCATTGATCATGGAAATGCATGGAATGCATGGAAATGCAAGGTTGAAGGTGAACCAATGCATGTTGCGATGGATCGTGAGTGGTGAACACCTCAGCGCAGGGAGTTGTGGACTTGGGATCTTGGGGTTTGATGCTCTTCCAAGGCGACCTCCGTCAAAGCACAATACAAAGGACTGCATGCAGGGATATCATGCGACATGCAGAGCCTGAGGCAGGTTGCAATATGCAAAATGTATGTCATAGTGATAGGTACCGCGTAGAGATGATAAAAGATTGGAACAACATGGCCAGTTGTCAAAAAACTAGGTGTTTAAACGATTTGGTGCAGGAGCCACCCCCCATGACAGTCCAGGAGAAGCGGCAGGCAAGGGCAAACAGTTTAAAATCAGTGATGTTTGTTTTTTCAACCTCCTTTTCTATGCATTCTGCAGGTATTTTAAGTGAAAACCTGCGATCCAATCAACGGTGTTGATTCAAATATTTCCTCCCAAGCCCCTCTGATGCATCCCAAGGGGTCGTGGGTCGGCCCGAAGGTGTTGATTCAAGCCGCTCGAGCTTTAGAGTGCCCCTAAAGTTAGTTGACCGAAAGGGTTCCTGGGGTTGGAGGATGGACCCATCGGACTTCACCTGCCAGGTACTTGGCCACCTTCGGACTCATTCACAGAGACTTCCGGGGATGTAATGAAGCTCAGAGATGAAATGATCAGTTGATCAATTGGAATGAAATGAAGAAAGAGTTTTAAACAACTACTGTTGTATTCTTTTTTTTTTTTTTCTGAGGCAACATGCACTTGGCTGAACGAGCAGTGGATGGTGGTGAATGTGTCCTGAAGGCATGAATGATCCTTTGCTAAACCCCCACAGAAAATCAGTCTTGCAATAGACACAAGTACTGATGGGTGATCTGTTTCCGCAGGTCTTGGATTTGGGCGTCATGATCACAGACGAAGATTGGCAGCAGCTGAAAACTCTGTTTCAGACATCAGTGACATCAGTGACATCAGTTGCGAAAGAATTCCTGATGACGAAGCGGCACGAGGTCCAACACCAACGATGCAGTGCAGGCTTTCCGGCGCCGGGGTGAGACCGAAGAAAAGCGTCGGCGATATGATTGGCTGAGAACTCAAAGCAGTTTGCACTGAGCGCGTTTTTCCATGGGAAGATGGGAAACGTTCCAAGGATAGAAACGCCTCCAACTTCACCATTTGGACCTTTTGTCATTGCAACCTCTTTACATATTATATATATATACAGACGATTCGATATTTGGCTGATGAACCATTAAGTCATTATTTTCAGAATGAATCTATGGATGTGTGTTTCACAACATGATAAGGCTGCCGTGGGAAGTGCGTGTGTCTGCAGATGGTGCGGACCCTCAATCATCCTCAAGCATTTTCCAATGGCAATTTGGAATGGTTTTGTGTTCCCAAGCCTGTCAAGTTGTGCACCGGAAGGTATTGGGCCACCCCTGAACTTTGAGAAACCTGTTTGCCTCTCAGGGTGAAGCTATGAATGTGGCCATTTCCATCCAGCCATTTGTTGTTGGGTTGTGGATTTTCCCTTGAAACAAAAAAGTGAAGCAATACATTTTGGGATCATTTTGTACCAGGTAGTGAAGATAGTCTGTGTTTGGAGAGTCTTTTTGGACCAAGACATTGTGACTTGAGGTTCATTCCTTCGACATGTTCTCCCTTGGGGTGTTGGCTTTGCATTTGACCATTGGCCGCACAGAGGCTGAGCGGCTGAGCATGTGAAGTTTGAAGGGTTTGCAGAACTCACCATTGACGCCCGTCAAATGGAAATTCAAAACGAGTTGCACAACGCTGCAACACAAAAGATTATATATAGACATCAAGATACATACGTATATACCAATTCCATTCTTTCCACCATTTCTCTTGAAGTGCAATTTGATGATGTCTTCAGGCGCGCTTGAGGCTGAGTGCCATGGAAAGTGCAGGTGCTGGGAAGGACCTCACAGCAGTCGAGGTGTGGCATCAGAGTCAGCTCCGCTAGCCCTGTTGAACTGTGGAACTGCCAGGTGATTGACACGAGTATGCTGGGCAGAGAGCTAAGCATCCCCGCATCCCCTTTTTTGTTGTGTTCAAATTGCTTGAAAGAACTTGTTGTGTTTCTTGTTTCTCAAGATACCTAAGATACAGGATTTGTCGTTTTGGGATGCTGTCATTCCAATATCTCTTTCCACTGGAAATGGGGTGAGGTTTGGACCCGACGTTACATCGTTACATGTTGGGACCTGTTGGGACCTCAACCCGTCCTGTGCAGTGACAATCGGATGTTCTGCATCAATGATCGGCACCTTCATTTGATGTTAGTACGTTTGACATAAGATGAGTGTTCATGAAGTATTTTCATTACATTACAAAAGGATCAGAATCCTATCAATCCTATATGATGTCCTGTGTAATATATCATATTTGTATTTGATATATACACATACGTACGTACACATGAGTTACGTCAGAATGTTTGAAGACCAGTTTAGTAAGGAGGGGCCGAAAATGATGCTGGACATGCGCTAAACACTGTAAAACGATAGGGCCTCCACCTCAAATGATAACTTCCAAGTACATCACAAGTTGCGATCGCGCGTTTCTGGATATTTCTGGCCAATTTAGCCCACCGAAACAAGCGAGCATTCTAAGTAGATGGGATATTAGCTTCTGTGACGATTCTTTAATGCAGCCACGGAATGCTGCATGTTGAACGCTTGGAGGTGATGAAGTGTGCCACACCCTGAAAAAACGAAATAAAAAAGACACGAAATTTCACATCACACTCCTCAATTTCATGCTGGACACATGGACCAGATTTTGACCCACGACCCAGGCTGCCTTGCGGCCAGCACCCAGCGAGGTGGTCCGGAAAATCGAGGTGCCGCCATCTTCCGCCGCCGGGGGCCAGTGACCGCCAGTGACGACTGGTTTGCCAGGCGAAATTGGCGGAGCCTCAAAAGTTGCCCTTGGTGAGCAAAGCCAATGTAGGCAGTTGCAGATGGTTGGGAAGGATCATGTTGGTGACTTCATAATATGAAATAAATATAAACTATGACCAAGTAGCAAGACGTTGCTGGACATGATTTTAGCTAGTTTTGCTGGTATACAAGAAGAGGGGCGAGTATGTGCAGCGCTGAGAAGCTGATGTGCATGTGGCACGTGGCTGCATGCAAGAGCATAATTTGGCTCTTCTCCGATACTGCCAATGTGTGAACTCGCATCATTTTGGTTGCTGTGCAAGGCGTGCCTTCAAGAGCAAGGTGGGTCCCCCCGTTCCCTGGCCATCACAAGTTCAGCCTTCAATCCACACATCGGTGATACATGGTGATATCGTTCACCCTTTATAGGCACTATAGCATATGAAAGCTGATCTGCTGATTTGTCCTACCTTAAACTCAATGGATTTTGAGTTTTTCATTGACGCTGCACCTTTTGGCTCGGCAGATCGGGTTGGCGCCTGAGGGGAAAACTCCTCCCTCAGTCACTCGATGCACTTGGGGACCTTGGAGACCATCCAAGGGATGTAGGATATGTAGGGATATGTAATGGAATGTAGGGATATGCTGAGGATTTGTGACTGACTCAACGTGAGTTGAAGGGAGGAAAGATTTTCATCAAATCCTCCAGGTGCTCATCCGGAAAATTTCCACATGAAAGGTTCGGTTTTCGGCGGCGGCTGGAATGGGTTAGCTGTGTGAAGTTGCCACGAATTTGGGGGGAAAATCGGGATAGGTCGGATCCATATGGCTATGCTTTACCAACTTTTGTATGCTGCAACCTCAGTGGTGGAAAACCTTTAAGGGCTTGATCACACACCTACAGCTTTGCTTGAATAAGCCATGCGAAAAAAAAAGAGGTCACAAGAATTTGGAGTAGTTTACAAGAGGTTTGCAAGACAGTTGCATGTTTTTTTCTGCACATCTTTTCCAGAGATCCATAAGCAATATACATCTCTCCCCTTTCTCCCAGAAGATCCTAAGGCCCTTGTGGCAAATCTTTTGGCTGCTGCTAGTAAGGAACTAAGGGCCCCAAGGAGCTGCACGGAGGTCCCCATGGCTCAAATCATCACTGTTTTGAGGTACTGAATGTCAAGCAAGGTCAGAGGCGAGATTTTTGGAGTTCCTTCAGTTACCTGGGAAAGGAAGAGAGACTTTGAAGTTTGAGAATTGAATTTACATGAATTTCCTAAAGTTTTTCCGTGAGAGGCAGATGTGGAACTAGCAGAAGAAAGAGAAATCGCAGAGATGGATGTCCAGTTGCTCCAAACGAAGGCGCTGCTACAGTCGATATGAGTCATACAAGGTCATGGTTTGATCATGATTGTCACTAACTGAACTGGAGTCTTCCTGGCGCTCGCAGCTAGGTGCAAGGGACAATGGGGAGAGAGGTGCGAAGCTAAGATGGACATTCCCTGCTGTGCCGGACTTGTTGATTGGAATCATATGCATTACCTCATCACGTTTGAGGGAGAAAGCAGCGTCCCCAAGCGTGTGGTGTCAAAGGAAGGAGGAGTTTGCTGGTTGGAGACTCAGAGATCCCATCGGAGGTCCTAGATGGTACAGTGGTACATTGCTGTGTTACATGTGGGAATCCAACATGTCGCCAATGGTCCAAAGTTGAAGCCTCCAGGTCCAATGACGATTGCTGTCTTGAGGCTGCGACCGCTGAAGTGGAAAATTCATGAGCAGTATGTATCCATATGTATCATATGTATCATGAATTCCTATCTGTTTATACTGCTCATATTATATCAGAATGATATGAGGATAACAGAAGGACAATATAAGGATCTTCTATGATACAAGGTTTGATGACTCATTGGTTCCATGTTTTAGCCACATTTCCGACGCAATGTTTAAACGCGTTTTCACAGGATGCAGATGGCTACTGCCCCTTGTTTTGTTGGCATCTCAGCATCATCAACAAAAGATCCAAAAGTCCTTCACGACTTGCCACATTTTTGTTAGGCAAAGAAGGTACTGAGATTGACACCCACAACGCCAAAGGATGGGAGGCATTGGAGCTTCACAGGGGGATGGGGAGGCATGGGGCAGCTGCCTGAAACTTCCAGGTGAAAGGCCAGTGTATGAAGAAATGGTCTGGCTACTGTCGCGAGGAGAATTGGAACTTGGGGCAAAATTGAAATTCTATGAATTTTGGATACACAAGTTGCTGTAGGTCTTTCTTGAAGCAAAGGTGGAACGGCCTGTTCTATGCAAGCAAGATTTAAAGATTTAACAACCATTTCCTGAGTGGCTCTTGTTGCAGGACGAGCAGTGCAAGACAATTAGCCATGCCAACGGCGAAAGTGGCGATCCCACATATGTGTGGAGCTGAATGCCACACGGATTTCCACAACCATTGAAACAGCGGCAACAAAAATATTCTGTTACATACTGTATATACATATTTGTACAGCTAATTCCGGGTTTCAGAGCGAATTACATGTGTTAGATCATTTTCGTATGCAGAAACCATTGCAAGGGACTTCGAGAACTCCAACTCTTTTGTTGTCTGAGATTGGGAACGCCATCTGCTTTCGTTCCGCCGGTTCACTGGATGGCACTTGCCGGTGCCATGACGGCAGTGAATGGACATGAATGGATAGTCCGTCCCCGGATGTTGAAAGTGAGACGCAGCTTCTCTGTGTGTCCCCGAGCTGTACCAAGGAATGACACCATGTGTGATGCCATGTCCTGTGGTCGTGGAAGCTGCCGTTGGGGCAAATGCACCTGCGACTTCGGTGTCAGCCATGAGCTCGATGGACGATGGGTCGGTTCCTGGTTCCCGGCAAAACGATTCCAACCGAAACAAGCTGAGGTGGTGACAGATGTGACAGGTCAACAGAGGCGCACCTTTTTTTGGCTCAGATGCATGGATGAGTTGACAGATGTGGTATGGTATTCCCAGCTTTCAAGGCATTTGCCTTTCTTTTCTATGGAAATTCCTCTGAGAATTTGATCTCCGTCGTAAGCTCAGATGCCACTGGTGAGGGGTGTGAAGTCTGGTGATTTGAACGTCGATGGAGGAATCGTCGCATTAGTTAGTCCATTGTCCATGGGGACTGAGCTTGACGACCATCCAGACAATATCAGCCAAGATGAGTTGGTTGTTAGACTTCGGAAGGATGATGGTGCGCTTGTGAAGGGTATTGAAACTTCATTTCATGCCAAATCTAGGCAGCTGCTGGTTATTCAAGTGTTCAACTTCTCAATTCATGCAGACTGCAGGTGCGTGTGCTTGTGAAGTCCATGAGATCTGCAGGTGCCACACAGGCGGGACTTGTGCAGGTATCAGCAGGTGAAATGCCAAGCAGTTGAATTAACAGGGTACAAATATGGTACAAATAATGAAATCATATTATGAAATCTATGTGTATGACATAATGAATCATAAACCATTCCTCCAAGTTGTATTTGTTGTTGAGAACTGTTGAGAGGGGTCCTGTTTGTCCGAAGCTTCCCAAGATTTCTAATTGATTAGGCGTCGAAGCTGGGAAGTGCTAGCTGCTAGCAATATTATGTATTTTTGCTGGTCGGGACAGCTTCATATTTGTTTTGGCAACTTTGACCCCTCAGGATATTCTTGCCATCGTCCCCAAGAACTTGGTCGCAAAGGGCTCAAATCTTCGTCGGTCGAAGTTGGAATGCAACGAATGAGTGAAAGGAAGAAACACCACCGTCCACTGACTTTCTCCCCTGGGAGTTGTGCGGTTGCTTTCCTCCCCCTCTCTTTCAATTGTGCAACATTGCCTGCTTGGTGTATCTTCTGAAGTCAAAGATACATGCGATTGACATTTGGGCTCTACTCTACTGTTTTGTGATACAGTATACTTGTTCAAAGAGAAGCTGCACTGTCTACAGCCTACATTGTGCATGTGTGCACTGCAAGATTGAGTCTAGAGGTGCTTCTGGTTTTAATGCTCCAAGGATTCGCCTACTCCAAATGCCTCTAAAGGTTTCAATAACATTTATTCAATCCAAATTCGTCAGAGCTTTATGGTCCTCGTATTGTCGTAGACTGAAAGATGGTTCGGCTCAGCTCCATTTTAGACCTGCGGACCAACTGAGTCGACGATCCCACCGAAGCATTTGGAAATCCTGAATCGCGATGGAGTCACAGACTGAGGGGCTGAGGTGCTGTTTGACACATCTATCAATATAATATGTATCTCTGTTGAAAATCTGAAGATGATTCAGGGGCACTGACTTCAAAGTATCCTTCCTCGCAGCACATCAAAGATCCCAGTGTCACAAAACCATCGGTCCTTCCGTTGAGAACCAGGTGAAGACATACATCACCGAGCCAATTCCAATGCCTGCTGTGATGGATTCGGACCCGGTGCCTTGGCATTTATGTACATGTTTTTCAATGAAGCAAATGGGGAGGCAGGAGCAAGCCATTTTGACCGTATGAAGACATACAAATATTATTCCAATGCACATTTTGACGGTATTTATGCTCCCAAAACTTCGATTTGGGGCGACCGAAGATACGGGGCGGCAAGCACTGGAATCAATGGGGGAATGTAGAGATGACCAGGTTGAACTCTTGAATTTTGCCATACCCTTGGGGGACCTGAGGTGATTCACAAACGATGGAGTGGTGTCATGAACAAATTCGCCGTCCGCAACACAGATCTTTCAAAGTTTGAGCAGCTTCCCCATGTGCCATGTCAATGTGGTGAGGTCTGGCGCATGACCGAGTACTCACAAGTTGCTCTGTTGGACACAGACATGGTCTTTGATGTGGACTCAGAAAGTCTGTTTCTCAATTGGTTTTCACATTTTTTCCCAGGACGACACGTGGTGACAAACAGGTCTGTTTTTTCATCTTTTCGCTTTGCTTTGCAAGCAGATTAGTACCAAACTGCCCCTTTGCAGGCCCAGGGAAGATATTCTCGGAGTGCAATGCACCGTTGTGCGCCGTTCGTACCATCCCCAGTGCAAGAAGACGTTCGAGGAACATCAATTCATTTCGGATGTTTGCTGATGTTTTGCTGTTTTCAAACCTTCAGGTGATGGTGACTCGCGCTTCATGAATGCAGGCTTTTTTGAGCTTGACAATGGGAAACAGAAAATCCATGAACATCTCCACAGCTTGGGACGGTCAGGTGTTATGGTCATCACCCCATCGGGACAGCGACTAGTGCACCTTCTTCAGGCCACATGTCATAGGTTGCGAAGTAGAAATGAGTTCAGAAACTATATGCTGCTTTTGTTTCCTTGATCCTACATAGTGGATTCTGGATGTCTTTGCTTTCACTTGGGGGTCATTTAGTCATTGATTCACAATTCACCATGACCTTCTTGGCTTTGGACTTCTTATAGGTGCAATGTCACTCACCATGCTCCGACTGCTTGACAGGTCCTGGCAGATGAACAACACCACTTTGCCATGCCAGAGCAGTAGCAACCTGAATTGAACCGAAGTCAACTTCACAGCTTCAGCAGCTGTGACACCGAGCCAAAGACTGGGTTTTCTGGTTGCCAGCTGCAATGACTCAAGGTCTTTCTTGACTCAGTATTGCAAGAACAAGAAGTTCAGGATGAAATTGCAGTGCCGTGGCTGCAATCCTTTCATTCCTGGATCCAGTGAAATCATCATAAAGTTGGCGAACGGATCTATGGACTCATCCACGGGCAGATGACAATGATGATTCACGAATTGGTCAAGAACAAAGCTCCAGCAAATTAGAATGAATTAGATAGGTTGACAGATGATTGCTAGGTTCCCACCCCTCCCAAGCAGTTTTGGCATTTCCCAGAACCGAACAGTGTAGGAACTCACCTCCACTCACTCCATGCTGAGGTTCCTTGACAAGAAGTGGAACTCTTGCGCTTGGGATCTCAGCACAGCATTCCGTTGTTTCTGATTTTTTTTTCTCCGCGCATGTTACCGCGAGGTGGGTGGCGGGATGCTACACAACACTGGCTGGGAGTCCACGGGTGAGAAGCCCAGACCACCTGGCATTCTACAGAATGGATGGGATGGTTGTTTTTTTTTAGAACAGAGAAGAGTGGCAATTGGAAGACAACTTTTTTTTTTGGCTGAATGGAGCAATTTGTTGGTTTGAAAGTTTGAAGCATGGCAATTTGTTGGTTTGAACTTCTACGTAGCTCCAGGCTACAATGTGCTACATTCCTGCTCTTGGACAGGGAAGCCGCCGTAGGCAAGCCCAGTCTCAAGCCTGAGGTTTGATTGACTCGTGTCCTCACATTTTGCGCTACTTAATGCAACATGATGACACCATTTCTGGAAGGGTTGGATAGACATTTTGCCTTTGACGTCAACCTAAACGGTTCCAAATGATTGGTGGTTTATCTGCGAAATCCACTGTTTTCAAGTTGCTTTGCACTGTGAACTATGAACTTATTAATGTGTTACCAAACTTAAGCATAGCTTTAACGATGGACTACCCGCGAGCTGAGGAATATGAAGATGTGCTTCCCAGGGCAATGCGATGAACACCAGGACCGTGTGACTAAAGATCAAGTCTTTTTCAGGCAGAAACGGTTACATATGATATATGCAACAAAACACTCAGCAAGAATCAATGTTCTTTGCAGGAAATTTGCATATGCTTGTAGGAGGTTGACCAATTTTCATAAGGCTTGCTTGCCTCGTTGCAGATCTCATTTGATACAAGTGAGATCTTGCTGGAAAGGAGTGGCACACAGTTCTAGTCTGGCAGTTTTTCCACATGGAGGCGGGCAGTGTGTCCACAACTTCGCTCAATGCGCTCTAGTCAAGTTCAGGCATATGAATCCACTTTAACAACGATACTTCGTTTATAGTTCCATCCTTTTTCCAATCTTTTTCTCCTTGTTGCTGCGTGCAAGGTAGACAAATGTATTCGCTACACTGACGAGGGCGCCTTGCTCAAGATATGTGTCAACTCATCTCAACAGACACTGGCCACCTGGATGGCTGGGATAGAATGGTCCGAGGCAACTGCCGCAAGGATTCATGCCAGTGGCTTGAAACTTAACCTCCGCTACCTGGTCACCTTGGTTTCTGTTCTAAATCTAAGATGCAGACCAAAAATCCACATTTTCCCAACTCTTTGCGGACAAGTTATGCGTGGCAGCGGCTGAAAACTGAAAGGTGCGGAAAGTATTGCGGCACCAAAGAGATTGAGTGCAACAAGAAACTTTTCAACCAGACTTACATCAAGGAGACATAGTGACATACTGTAGTTTGCCAGTCGACATCTAGGTGTCAGTGCCACACAGGTGTCTCCTGTAGCTTATCCAAAATGTCAAGTTCCAGACTGCAGACTGATGTATGTTTGGCGGCCGAATGTCAATGGCACAGGACAAAGACGAACCAGATATCCAAGAAGCAGCAAGACTGGGCGCTCTCACGCGCAGTGTGCAGGGGGTCCTAAAGACTGGAGAAATCGCAGGTCTAGAAAGGCGTGTGAAGCTTTGACACCTAAGAGCCACGTCGCTCTTAACAAGTGTACACTTCAAAAGACATTTTGAAGCAAGAAGCAAGCAAGCAAGATCTATAGACCTCGTCCAATTGCAGCACAGCTCTTCAGGTGGGATATGCCGGAAAACACTTCACAGCAGGACTTCTTCATAGTGCATTCAATAATAAAGACTCTAAAAAAAGAGTTGTCGAACTTTGAACTTTGGGAATTTGGGACATCAACAAATCAAATTGGACATGGTATGCTTTACATGATGATATGCTTTGCCAATCTTTACCATGGCTGCAACCGGTAGGAATGGCACAACTTGCCAGTTGGATCCTGGGCATGGCCACAGGCACTGATGGGTGTGGTCGTTGAAAGGAATGGATAACAAATGGTAGAAAGTGAAGGAAAGGTAGAAAGTTGAGGTTGTTATTTACATTTCCATGACTTTTCTTTTCAACAAATTTTCGAATCAGATGAAATCTTGAAGCAGAGTTGTTGGGATGGATGCAATGCAGTGGAGGTGACCGAGATGAGCCATGTTTTGAGCATTGCAGGTGGCCATGTACCAGATCCTTATCGATCGTTTTGCTACGACACACCCACAGCATTGTGAGAAACTGCTGCTCGAAAGCAGTCGATGAGATTGGGGGGGTTGACATCAGTGAAGAAAAGTGAGACAACGTAGCTGAATTTGTCGAATGGCGTCGCATTGGTAGATGATGGTAGATGTTTGACTCATACGCCTGCCACTGCCAGTTTTGCTTCCCAGTGCAGATTTACACCACTGAATTAGATTACAACTGCTGGCAGTGACACTAGAGTCACTGCATTCTATGATTCTATACTCTTGTCAGTCGGAGCATTGTGAGCAAATGGTTTTGAAGATAAGTTATATAGTTCTCCACAATCTGAGGAATGAATACTGCGGCGGCAACCTTCCTGGGCTCATGGAGAAAGTGAACTATCTTGAGGTGCTCAAGAGTGACACAATCTAGTGAAATAGGTGTGGACATCAAAATCAAACAACATATTATATTCAAATATATTCAATATTCAGGATTTGGAGGTGTGATGACTTGTTACTCTTGTGCAGTCTTCGAAATTTCTTCTGCAGTCTTGTTGTTTTTGTGGACAACCAGTCGATGCTGCTACCAGGAGCTAGGAGTGGATGGCATCGTCCTCTCTCCGGTGGTGGATCAGGTCATTTTCCAGAGCTGCAACTTCCCCAAATGGAAAGTCATCTTGTGATTTGCGAGCACATGTCGTGATTGTGCAGGACAAACTGCCAGATTTGGGGAGGATTTGGTATTTGATAGAACACCCCAACCTGACGCCTCAATGTGTTGTCCAGTCTCCATCGATATTTTCAACTCCGGAGTTGCATCCTCCTTGACGGCCAGATGCCACATGGCTACCACGGCTACTGGACAAAGGATCTCACCAAGGTCAACCCTGCGTATGGTACCGAGGATCCTGGGAGGGTGTGCTGAGAGGCAGTTCTCGGCTTATTCCAACACAGTCTCTATGATTCTAAGTCTAAATGTGCTAAGTGCTTGAAGTTCCCGGATTGTAATGTTGCAGTTGAAATGCGAATCTACACTTTGCTCCCTGGCAGGAAGATGTCCGGCAGCTGGTGATCCTTTTGCATGAGCGCAGAATGAAGGTGGTTGTGGATGTCAACATGATGCTCAGCTGCATGTTTGTTACAAATTCCTAATCACTCTGAAAATTCGCATCACCGGACATGTTATCAGCTGATGGCTCAGGAATCATGCAGGATCCCAGAAGGTCAATGCTAGTAATCCTCGCGATGTGTGCAGAACTCAACTTACAGACCTGCCAAATATTCGCTGATTAGCTTCCGTCATCACAGCCATTCGCAGCTTCAAGGATTGTTAGTTGCAGGTGCGACTTTTGAGCCTGTGAAATCAAGGTCCATCCTAAAGCCTTTCAACAAGCCAGAGCATTACCATTCTGACAATTGCAGCGATCAACTCAGGATTAAGGGATCTATTCTGATCAGCTTGCTAAAGATAGTGTCCACTTGATATGGAATTGGCACATGTACGGTATGGGTCCACCTTTAAATCAGTGCCCAGTCTTTGCTCACTTTTTGATATTGCTAGGTCTCATCCATGATGCTGACTACGAGCGTGGAGCATATTTCCTCGAACGTGGATGCCTTACCAGATTCAATTCATGGCAGGAGCAAAACCTCCCGAGACTCCATGAGATCCGTGAAGCATGAGATCCGTTTGATCAATCCATCCAACATTGTTATTCTGTATGCTTAGATTGCAAGCTTTACGGATTGCCGGACTTCAACCATGAGAACCCTATTGTGTGGCAAGGGCTCATGCAATGGCTGTCTCTTGTCAGCATAGTTTGAACATTTTGGGACACACCATTCTCAGCCCTCTGTTCTTCACACTCGTCATTTGTACTACACTACATCTCCGCGCGTGGCATTGGAAGGTTTTAAGACATCAGAATAACAACCCCTGTCCATTGTTCCATTGTCACTTCCAAAGGCGTGACCATGTCGACAAGTATGGCTTCGATGGAATTCGTGTGGATGCAGCAAGGCATATCAACAGGACCCTTCAGTGCTACCATGCTGTGACGTGACGTGACGTGACCTGTGTGTTGCTTTTCTGCACCCCTGCAGGAATTTCCTGAATCATATCCCTGAAACCGGGCCACCAATTCCAGCCTACTATGAGGCTTGATGTGAGATGATGAGACATGTCAGATACATGTTGAACTGGGAAGATGACAAGTACAAGGTATGTGAAAGGATTTGTTTCACCAACGAACTAGCCCCAATTCAGAACCTGATCCTCAGGTGGTGAATACAGACCTGTCATATGTGTCTGGCTATGCTACGGGTGACTATGGTGCTGTGTACAACTATCCCTTATACTTTGTTTTGAAGGAGCTTATTGTATTTTGAACGTTTACCTGCTTGCCTGTATTTGTGCGGAATGTTTTCCTTCAGCGACATCAAATACGTCCTCTAGTCTCTAGTCTTAAGCTTTGCAGGACATCTTTGTACCTGGCCCCAAGCAGAAGCCAATGTCTGCTTTGGGCGATTGGATGGAAAAGCAATTACCGAAAGCGCAGGCGTGGCCCTGTCATGTCTGATTCACCAAAGCTCCCTCCCTCGACCTTCGAAAACATCGATTATACGCACAAGCCATCCAAGTGTTCTATGTGACTCGACGAACATACTGTAATGTGATTTGAATCTAATGCCTTTAAGACCAGAGTGACATGTCCAACCAGGTTTCCTGTTGAATCCTGTTGATTTGGGGAGATCCCTATAGCCATGTGAGGTAGCTTGAAGAAAATGCGAAGCATAGAACATACTATACTACTATACGGACATTTATGTCAATTATCTACATGTGATAGGCCCAAGGTCTTTTTTGAGGCAGACAATATTCGAAGTGAATGTAGATTATTGATAGAGATGTCAAGTCGTAGGGTTGAGAAGATTGTCCTTTGCCCAGTGGAGAACTTGATGGAAATCTCTGCAAAAAAGGGCTCCCTTACAGAATCGAAAGCAGAGCCAACCAAAGGAATCCTATCACAAGTCAGGCATTTGCTTTCATCCTCATGGATTTATCCAAGATCGATGTGCAAATGTCTTGCAGTGTGGTTGCAAGGGTTTGAGCAGTAGCAGTTCCCCACTTTTGCTGCACTTGTGAATCTGAAAAATGCTAAGTGGCCTGGAGGTGGGCACAGTAGAAGCCCCAAAACTATCTTGTCACAAGGCCTTATCAAACCAGTCTTTCCGAAGTGTATGATACAGGCAATGGTCAATTGATAATTGATGGTAAAAGGTTTGTAGTTTCCTCTCTCACCTTAATCAAGGGTTAGGTCTCCAGATTCCAGCCACGGTTCAAATTTCTCCGAACTGCAGGGCCGATTGATGTTGAATTTCCTCGACAATAACGACCTGCCTGGGTCCAACAACTTTCCTCGTTACGATGCTGGGATGTTTGGATGTTTGATTCATTGATTGGCAAAGCTGCTAAGGCCAAGATTCCTCTACCGCATCGGAGAGGGTGGAGGGATTGCTGAGGTTACCATGATGGCGTTCGGGGGCTCCAGATATCGAGAGACAAAACGTTTGAAGGAATCGTGACATGGCTGTTTGATTCGAGTGACAAAATTCTCCAAGGCTTTACCACAATGCCCTTCTAGCTGTCGAGAGCTTAGCAACAAGGTGGACTTTCAAGAAGAATGTTCCATTTTGGTCGGCCCTCAAAGTCCCTTGGACTGTTTGTGCTGCCTCAGATGATGGGCATGGAGGGTTTGCCTGCGATCCTCTTCGGATCTGAGCAGAATGCTAGGGGCCGCCCGGGTCTTGGATGAGGCACTTTAGGAATCAACAGCTTGACCTTGGTTCTGCAAGAAATATTCCCTGAAACCCAGGTCTGAACTATTCTGATCCACTGAAGGCGGACAGTTGGGTTTTGAAAGGATTGATGGTGGGAAGTGAAACCAAAGCAGACGTTACAAGGTGATCTTCCAAGGCAGTTTTTTTTTTGAGTTTGCTAGGTGGACAATTGGCGCCAGCCGCTTTGGCATCATGGTACCATTCTCAGGAAATTGATCAGAATCTCCATTTTCAATGGCCTGCTTGTTTTTATCGCCTGCTCGACAGATACTCAAACTTTTCAGACCAACATTTGAATTTGGATCACTAAGGCTACAATACAACTTCTGACACATTCAAACTCATCAAGAAGGCAGGTCCGAGTCCAGAGACATCATCTCTCATTTATCAGAGCGGACCTGGAACCACAGTCTTTTGGGTCAAACCAGCTATTCATCTAATATCTTACAAGAATCTTGTACAATAATGATATTCAATATAAAATATATACTGTATAGACAAGTAGATACAAGTATCATCAAAACAGCGACATCTTGGAGTTCAATCTGCCGAAATGGGGCCAATTGCAGTTGAGCAGGTGCTTTGGGTCCGTCAACGTACCAACGGCCTGCATGCCTTCAAATGCATACCAGTTTACATGGACTACCAGGCTGGGCTGCAGACTAGTGAAATAGGAGATGTGTGTTTTTCACCTGCTTTCCCAACTAGATGTGGTTGTGTGCTTCCATCCAAATATCCAAGATGCACATAAAGCTAGTTGCACCCAACGTGAATGACCACCCTGGGTGCTTTTCTGAGAATGAATCCAGTAGACTTCAGGTTCTGAGATTGTGCCATACAGATTTCCATGTCAAAGGGTATATATTGATCTCGGAAAAAATCTGTAAAGTGTCCATTTAAATTTATTTGCCAGGTGTTGGTGTGGGTGAGAGGTCCAGCAATTTTTGCTGGAACCTCAGAAAAGACTCGTGTACCATGACAGGTACAATGCAAAATAATTATCTCTGAAGCGGTACAAAAGTCATATTGATGAATATTGCAAATGCCTCGGCTTTTTGTTTTTGGTGCCACAGATGCGCATCTATGCTTCAACCATCCGAGGTTGTCAGCAACGCTGGTCAACCAAGTAAGATCCCTTCCCAGCGAGTCTTGTGGGACAATGCGACAGCTGGCCTTGGTCCCTATGGGTGCGCTCCGTCGGGATCCGTTGGGAGTGTGTGAACCCAGCTAGGCGTGTCTATGATGAAAAATCATAATCACTTGGAAACAAAGATGTCACAAGAATATATAAGAATGGCATTTGAAATATGCCGGATTGTAGAAACATTATTTCAAAATAGTACATCCAAATGAGGAGATGTGCACATTGGATCTAGCCTGTACGAGTACTGTATTTCTTTTACTCAATGTACTAGATTGCAGGTTGCTGATCAGCATCTCACACATGCCAACCCCTCCTGTGAAAAGGACACCATCAGTGGTATGCAACATTCTCGATGAGAATCCTTTGTCAGCCCGGAGCTCAGTAAAACAGGGAAAGATCAATGGAGCATCAATGCTCGTGGTACTTGTGCACCGATATGCGGCATGCACATCTTGTTTTTTGTTCGGGGCTAGTCTTCAGATTCCTTCAACACAGTTACAAGATGTGACTACAAGAGTCTTTGGGTCTTTGAGCAGCAGTTAACGAGGAATCACTGCAGTATAGATTCTATTTTTTTCGATGGACAAAGCGAGCCAAAACGCAAGTGGGGGCTCTAGAATCATCTAAAATCCATTGGTTTCCTTCCTACCTTAAGCACTACCAGCATTACCGACCGTATTATCGAGATATTCAGTCAAATTGCAAACGTCCTTCCGAAATTCATGTGGTTTCGGCGAGAGGGTTGGGTGGATTTGATTACATTGAACTCTATCATTTCCTTTCATAGAAGCACCAAGTACCCATAGCTTCTCACAACTGGCTCTGAAAGGACTGTGGAGTGCTGGTACCGGGAAACATCTCCCGAATTCACCTGGCAAGCGATCCAAAGCTTTACGTTTCGATGCCCAAGCTGAAGATGAGAGGTTGAGAGATAGGTTCCCAATGATCTGGAGTGATGGAGATGGAAAGATGGAGCCTATCATGCAAGTCTGGGCTTTTTAGAGACTCATTTCAAACATTGAAAGATCCATTCATTTCCCACAATGCAGCTCTGAAATGAATAGATGAATAGAACTTATGAGGTGCCGAAGGAGTACATCAACGAATATGTGCAGGGCTTGAAGTTGAAGGAGAAAGAAGGCTTTTGGGGGGCTTTGATCGGATGGTAGAACCTGCATGGGTCCGCTCTATATGACTTTTGCACACTGAACTTGACTGGATTGCAGCACAGCACCGATACCAAAAAAGTGGCTTTTGTTGCACTTGGTAAAAATACGGAATGAAATATTAAATCTGGTAAACTGGTAAACTGATGGCAGAAGCTGCATTGTATAAGTAAACTTGTCGGCTTTCCTTTAAAGCGTCTTAGTCAAAGCGAGCAGTATCCAAATTGTTGCCATGTTTCAGATTCTTCGGAGTCTCCAGGCGAACGTGCTGGGAAGGAACCACAACATGACCCGGTGGTGCTTCCTTACACCATGTGGAAGGCCGAGCTGCCCAGCTGAGCTCCTAATAGTCACAATGTCATCACGCAATTGGACGAGAAGGATATGTGTTTCCAGGCCATGCCAGAACCGCCGATTGTGCAGATCCAGGTGGCCGGAGGGTCGGATCGCGAAATTTCGCCGTGCATTGGAGGTGTCACTGTGTTTCAGTGATATGGCCAGGCACAGAAACGCGTAGCTCGTTCCTGGCGTCCTGGGGATGTGACATTGCCAGGTCCTTGGTTTTTGTGTGCAGAGCTCTAAAAATTTATCCGTGTTATGGTGTTGATGTTTTGCTCACACTGTTGCATGATGTGGATGTCCTGAGGAATGGCAATCCTTCTTGGGTTTGGCATGAATTCCCACAACTCCCGCAAGCATCCCAGGAAGCACACAGCAATCATCATCAATAAATTGGAGAAAGGCAAGCTTCATTGTTTTTTGTAGTCTTTCAGAGGGTACTGGTCGCCATGTGAAGTTTGCATGGACCATGGATGTCAAGTTCATTCCATCGCAGAGTTGAGGCCGCACTTAGACAAATGGGGCCCGCCTTTGGGCATGCCAGTGCCCCATGTAATTAGTGGAGTACTGAAGGTTGGCACCTCAGTTGTGCTTGTTTTGGGTCTTTCTAGATATCCCCCAGGAAATTACCTTTATAGAATCAGGTCCCCCTAGTCGCAATGGGAATTTTCAGGGGGATTTCTAGATTCTATACGTTTGAGTCTATTTGAATTGGAAGCTCGTAGAGAAGACACACTGTCGTCCATGTTGTCATGTTTGTTGTCAATTTTATTATTCTACTTACTGACGTCACCAAAGTGCCATGGGACAATCTTATTGTTTTGTCATACTGTCCTGTAAACATACAGTAAGATTTTCTGAAGCATTCTGAAGCCTAGCATTTGCAAACAGAAGATGCTGTCCTGAGGATGGATGTTTTCACCTGGGCCCTGGCGAGAAGGCACAGCCAAATCAACTGTTTTTTTCGAAGATTTTGATCCTTTTTGATCAACTTTTTTCAACATTGACTCTCTTGAAAAAGATCGAGAGAAGCAACAGTTGCAAGTGTTTCAGCATTTGCACCGGAGGATGGCGCCGTATTTGCCCGGAGGAACAATCACACCTATGTGTTTGGCACCTGATGGAGTCTAGCGGGAAGATCTTAGGGAAACATGAGTTTGAACTCCTGGCCCAAGCAAGAGGCAGTCATGAATCATGATGCAACTTTCCTCTCGTTGCCGAGGCTATGTCCTGACTCTCCACAGTATTGTCCGAGGGTCATCAACGACCAGGTGAACTTGACAGCCCTTCAAAAACACTCCTTGACTGCTGGGACCTTCAAAAAGGACCGGAGTCTTTGTGGTTCTCGGCAGTTCTTGAGGTTGGAATATGATGAATATGAAGGCCATCAAAACTACCCTCCAAGACAGCATTTTGCTGAAATTTGAGTGTGAAAGAAGGTGGTCAATGTCAATGTGTCAATGGGTGATACTTGTAAGTGATTCTAAACCAGTAATTTGTTGCAAACATGCTCGGGCTCGGCTTGGTATCATCATTGAATCTTGAGGAGCTACCAGTGCTGCACTTGACCTTTGACGTATGGTAGGCAGCTCAGGTTGAACTCTGCGCCCAGTGTGCCAAGTGACCGTGAAAGGTTACACGAATTCAGGTACGGTGTATACCATATGCTGATCAGTGCGCTGCCCTCCATCGCACCGCGCTTGGACAAGTTGCGAAATGGAACCATGCAGGTGCTGTTGGTGTCGAGTCGATGTGGAGACTCATGTCATTGATCCTAGTACCTATGCAGCGGTCAAGTGTGTTGTTTGTAAGGCATGCCAGCGTATCAGATGGATGTTACTATTTCATACTATTTCTTCAAATGATCCTCTAGCGTCCGGAAAAGCTGCGATTCATTGTTGTGCAGGTCTTTTTGCATGCGGGCCATCGCTTCGTAGGGCAAATCTTGCCAAGATCTGAGGACATGACATCAAACACGCATTGGCAGGTTGTTTCCAATTACTTTACAAAGATCTGGAAGATATTTCTAAGGGCTTGTCTTGAATTTCCAGCACACCTGGCAATTTGATCATGTTTGCTCACAGAAATTCAACAGATGGCAGATACAAGAAACAAAGTGTCTCTAAGACTCTAAGGTCTGTTCTGGGTGTCGAGACTAGCGTCCTTCGACCTCCTTCAGATCCGCCATTAAAGCAGGCAAAGGTTGCTGTAGGATGATGTGTGGATATTGTGCTTTTGCGTTTTTTTTTAAAACTTGCGGAGCCCATACAAGAACACAATAGCGACAATAGACAATGCTTTGCAGCTCTATAGAGGACGTCGTCATTGGGGGGGAAAGTCATGTGAGGCATTTTCTTTTTGCGCGCCGGAGATTCACTTCGACCTGTCAACCCGGTCAGACACCCTGCAAAGGGTCGCTTCAACAGGGAATCCCCAATCCATGAATCCATGTTGTTTTATGATTGGATCTGTGCCTTTCTTGTTCGAAATCTCAGGCCACAATATCCACGCTTTGAGTTCTCTGTGCAGTTCTTAGCTCTCATCAAGCCATTCCTTTTTTCCCTGCAGTTCCTATTTTAGGCATGCGTCCGTTATAATTTATATGTCCGAAATTGCCTCTGGTGACATTCATTTGGTGTCGGTGAGCACTATGAGGTTCCTTACCTTGCAGAGTTCCGACGGAACTTGCTGGCGACGGACGACTGGATGGACGAAACTAGGCAGGTTTATTTAAAAAAAACAGCTAATGGAGCTGAATTACCTGACAACATCGCGGAAACACCTTGCTAGGCCTTTGCGTGTCTCCAAGAGGCAAGGGCATATTGTGGTCCATATCTGAGACTTCCAAACTCATCTCACCAATCCAGAAAGCAAGTTGTTGCTGCCAAGGTGTTGTCAAGAGGTCACAGTGCCCGCGCTCTCGGGAATGAGGACGAGATGGTGCAGGTGCCTCTTGTACATCTTTGATACACTTGGACACATGACACATGATAAGTTGAAGCTTGAGTGGCTCCGAAACATTGATAATCAGGGCCTTCTGGACATTCTGAGCTTCTGAAATTTTGTGTCCGAACATTCTGATACACTGTGGGATTTCCGGAACGTATAAGACGATCCTGACTTTAATCAGATACAGTGATAAAGTATCAAAAGTAAAACTTTCGAACCAATCAGTAGCCTATCCTTAGGTCCTTAGGGCGTCCTAGCTGAGATGGTGCCAAGCTTTCACTCCTGTCAGGCTTTGAAGACCTTAGGCAGACCTGTTGAGGTTGGAAGCTTGGGACAACGCTGCATTTCGAAGCAACTTGAGAAACAGCCATCATCTAAAGTTCCCTTTTTTTTGGGGGGGGACAGTCATCTCACCTTTGATAGGGAATCCTTACAATTATATATGATGGATATCTAATCCCCAATTTGGGTTGATGATTATCCCCCTTACCTGCAGAGAATCTTGCAGGTTGTGACACCAGATCCAGAGAACTTCCTCCACACTCTTCAGACGCTTTCAAGAGCTGAGGTGTGAATTTATGGATTCATTGCCTCCCTCATGTGTATAGCAAATGTTTCTGTAATGTATCATAAATCGTACATATTATAAATGAAACATAAACATAATAACATGATACAGTGATACAGATACATATTTTTGAAGCATAGAATTTTGTTTTCATGGTCACTCCCACTTCATTAAATTTGCTCCTTGAACCTTGAGCATAGGACCAGTCACAACTAGTGGAACAGCTGCAGCAAATCTTTACACCTAGCACAGGTGCTGGTTGGCGCACATGGGGCCAATATGGCCAACATGCTTTTTGCTCCAGACGGAATGAAAGTGGTGGAAATTGTCCCCCAGGCCGATGGAACCGACCAACCGCGGACAGTGGAAGTGCGTTTTCTTTTCAGCCAGGTGCCCTTCAAGATGCAGGACTACCACTTTTGGGATTTAGCTGCAGCGCTGAATTTCACCTATTTGCCTGTTGGCGACAAGGTTCGCTTCACGCTTCACCATTAGTGTCAACTTTTTTTTTTGCAGCAAACAGTTATCAATTAAGTTATCAAACTTGCCTGCAGGTGATGCCAAACGAGTATGATCATCAATTAGCACTGGACCTTGGGAGGGAAAGGATGAGAATGTGAGACTATGTGACACAGCAAGGAGGAAGTCAAAAAACATCCTAATGCTGTGACTGGGCAGATATTCTTCTGTTCTTAGGAAGAGATGTGTTGTTACCTTTGTTACCTCTCACAAAGACGCCAAGCCATACCCAGCACTGCATACTTGGCCAAAAGAGATGCAGGACCCTATGACCGAGGACAAAGCGGTGATATCCATGCATGTGGATGTGGAGGAGGTTCAATTGTTTTGTCAAACACACTTTTACTCTCATTAGGTATTCATGAAGAGATTAGAGATGAATACAGTGATGCGGATGTACACAGATAAGATTTAAGATATAAGGAGCAAGATATAAAAAGTGCATTGTCACGTTATTGTATGGTGACAACAACCGTTGACCTTTCCATGTGAATCTCCACGAACAATTGGGCGAATCATGGGATATCCAGGTGAAGACTCTCATCGCCAACCTTTTGGCTTGAGGTTTGGTCGAGGTCTAAGTTTTTTCGCCAGAAGGGCGTATGAAATCACAAGGCAAAGGAAGCGGATCGATACTGGTAGACACTCGCCAGTTTTCATCATGTTGCATCACATTGGTGACTTATTGAAAGTGACATGTCAGGTCCAACATCCAGGCATCCAATGGGATGCATGGAAAATTCACAGCCCAAGGGCATTGTAGAGAGAGCTTGCAAGAAAGATGAGCAGCCCAAAATTAATGAGTATGCCGTATGCCTTCGTTGTATCTTGTTGTTCTTATAGGCAACTGCATGAAGACATTTTGCTGAAAGCAGAGTGAATGGCTGTATCGGCCTTTCTTGGGCTCATTTTCAGACAATGTGACATTTTTATATCACTGAGAGTGTGCTCAGTCAAAGCTTCCATTCTAGTCTCTGCGATCAAAGTGAGAGCGCGGAATCTGCGCGCGGAGACGAGAGACGCTAAAAGCGAGAATCTGCTCAAGATGCGAGCAGGACAAGCACTGCTGGATAAATGATTGACACATAATACAATACGAATCACTACGAGATACTTCTATATGCTTCTCCTTTTGGGATTTGAACTATAAGTCCGTAGTGCGCAATGCGCAAAACGGTTTTTCCTTTCATCACTGGCCTAGCCCTGCCCAATGAGACAGCGAGGAGCACAGCGCAGGGGACGCTTCAAAAAGAAATTGCCAAATAATGTGAGCAATGGGTCAGTGAAGATGGAATGACTGAGGTGAATTCTGATGGTAGAGTCAAAGAAGCAGAGTCACTTAGAGTCAAGGATACTCGAAAAAGCAGTTGTGAATTGAAAGTTCCCCGCAGGGCGGCAAACAGCGGCCGGGAGCCTTATTGTTTCCCTGCTAGTCTAAGCCACGTCATGCGACCGGGATGCCTGCATTATCCCCCGGCAAGGACCCTCTCCACTTATCTCCGTATTCTCCTATTTTTGAGGCCCCCTTTATCCGGAAGTCACTTTGAGCCGTGCGGTGCTCAGAGGAAAATAGAAAGAGGACCATGTAAATCTGCAGCTCGGGAATCCAAAGAGCAGCTTTATATTAGTGATGCAGAAATGACCTTTGGTTTCAGGATATCAATGTCAAGTATAGCTAATCCAGGCCATCATCAATTCTCCCCGGTTCCCACTCATTCACTATTGTGGATTTGTACACAGACATTCTTGTATATGTGAGACTTGAAGGTACTCGCAGTCCCACCATTTGGCCAGAAGAGAGGACAAGGTCAGCCTTCTCGAATGATAGACTATAGTGCAATATGATTCACATGCCTTAAACGCATGCCAAGCTTTCACTCTTTCTTATAGCCAATGGTCAAATCCGAGCGTATTTTGAGACCCCATGCCACCAGGGATCCAGCGCTCATGAACCAAGCTCCACAGCCAAAGTGCATATCCCAGTCACTCTCTTTCAGCATACTGAGGTCGTTTGGTTCTCATTCCATAGACATTGAGTCAAAACCATGTCGTGAAACCTTGACAATCCACCTCTATAGTGACAATCAAATCAAAATCAAAAATCTATCACCTTCCATTTCAAAGCAAACAAACATCTTGCTTCAGTATCTACGCCAAACTGAGAACAAACATCTCTGGATCTGCTCAAAAAAGGCGTTTGCTGCCACCAGAGCCGGAACCGGAACTGCCTCGAGCACCGGAGCCGCTGCCGCGCTTGCAGCCTCCGGAGGTGAACGGGCGGAGCCAAGGCGGACAATGGGGTCGATTTTGCGGGGCAAAAAACTGAGATTTTCTCATCATTTCTCAGCGGGATTTCTCGAACATCATTTCTCATCATTCACTCCATTTTTTTTGGTGATTCTTCGAAAGAAAGTCTAAAAAATCTCCATTTCCCAACTAAAAAGATTCAAATAACCCTGGACTTTTTGGTGAAGTCAGGTGACACTCCGAAACGACGAGATCCACCTGGAGCTTCGGCCAAGTTGGCAGCGCAGTTTTTGCGGAACAACCTGATGAATTGCAGGAATTTGGAACCAAGTCAAAAACATGAAATCAATGGCATTTGTCGATAAATTTGTCTTGATTTTTCACCCATTTTGGAGCATTTTGTACTACCCCCAATGTATTGTTCTTTGCTTGTCATATTTCAGCTGACTTGCTGGCACGGGAGTTGAGTTTCGGGTCAGGTCGATGGCACGCATTCCAAGGGACTGGGAGAGTTGGGCTCTCAATGCTGACACCAGACATTCTTGAGTGCCACGAGTCAGGAATGGCTGCATTGCCTTGTAGGTGGCAGTTAGGTTGTTTAATTGTAGTGTATGGCTTGCTACATTTGTGAATCTGTGGACACTGAAGGTTGGAGCTCCTCTGAGAGTGAGGAGCCTCATGGGTGAGCGTACTTGGGGTTTTAATCATTTTAATCCGGGCTATTTCAGTTTGATAGTCGGGCTTGGACGGATGGGATGCAAAGGATAGGAGGAGAGTTTCCTGCATTGTGATCCCCGAGGTTTGGATGGTCGGCCAGAGAGGACACGACACGGGAAGTTGTGGGATGTCGGCTTCAAAAAACTGCAGTGTTGGGGGACATTGATAGAACTTTTAGAAAAGTTACAGTGTATTCAAGATTCATATGGTTCCAGCACAAGGGATTCATATGGAGAATCACTGCTTCACAACTAACTCAACTTGAGGATCACTTCACAAGTGCCAGTCGACCAGGTGGGAGAATCTGAAGAATGAAACTGATGGAAAAACATCAGATGTTTCTTTGATTCAAATCATTTGTATGGTTACATGACATATTGTATCAACACTACAAGTATCATGAGGCGCGAAGTCGAAACACGAGTTACTACACAAGTTGAGAACTAACATTTCGCGCGGAAAAAACTCATCTCAAGATGGATCAAAGACATCCAAACATCATGCAACATAAAGCTCAAATGACTCCAGTGGTTCCTTAGATATCAACAATTCGTAATTTTGACTTCCACGGCCTTTGACAAGAGGCTACCTCAGAGAGGAGCGGGGAGGGAAGCACCCGAGCGATGTTTGGTCCAACTGGATGGATGGCGGTGATTTCATGGAATTCTGAATTATTCGATGAGTCCTCTCACAACGGATATCCTATATTCCGATCCTTTGGAAATTTGGAACACACAAATTTTAGGAAACATTCGATGACAGATTCAGGAGGAAGCGTCTGGGCCCAGCATCACGCAGTCTGGATCATTAGACCTGGTGGCTAACAGTTGGCTAAGTTTTGATGTATGATGATACTATCAGCTGTCGCCGTTCTGTTTACACCTTCAAGCTCAGAGGAAACACGGAGTGAAACATGGCTGTGATACATTTGTTGGATTTGAATGTGTTGATCAAGCATGAATGGTTGAGGTCGTAGCCGTGGGCTGAATGGCAAGGACAGCGAGTCCAGGCCGACAGAGTGGAGGGGACAAGTTAGTAGCTCTCTACACGTAAAGGCTTTGTCCATATGCAAGTTTTAGACTGGTTTTGGATGGTTTTGGTAACTAGCATTTTTTGAGCTCACATGAACCTCCAATTCAAGCATTTTGTTGGAGGACAGTCCTCACCTGGGAGGTCAATATAATTCCTAAAGTGTTGCACCTGGCACAAGATAGATCGGCATCAGCCAGGTCCAAGCCAATCGACGGGGAGGCCGGGAAATATGGCGGTTGTGTCAGGGAAACATACGGCCATTGTGGATCCACGTAGGCATTCGTTGTCCGTAGCATTTCCACAGCCCTTTCTTCAGAGGACATGCGGTCTTCTTGGCGGTCAGAGTCGCGAAAGGACTGTATGTCACACATTGTGATACCGTTTGTCGTGCTGAATTGTGTTGTTTGTTCCAACCATGGCCATATTCATTCATATTCACAACTGTCCCACATTGTACGAGCGAGTAGAGTAATTAGCTGAGGATGCACAATTTCCTTGCTGCCAGGACATACGTAGCTTGTCACCAGAAAAGGATCCGGCAGGCAATCTGGTGGCGCATTTAGGGATCTTAATGCAGCAAGTGCGAGAAGCAAGAGCCATCTAGACTCAAAAGCTTTTTACAGGTTGAGGATTGCATGGATTGATTTCAAAATTGTTGGACCCTTTATTTTAATTTATTTTCAGACCATTTCGCACACAACTTGAACTTTCGTTTGATGGATCTCAATTTTTTTTGTCGGACAAGAGCTTAAGATCAATCAAGCTCAACTACACCTTTGACCGAGCCAAGAAAACTATTGGTTAAACTGCTCAGCCTTAATTTTTGTGGCACTTCTTTGTTCTTGGAAACCAATTTCTCAAACGTTTTCTTGTTGTCAGGATTCAATGAACCAGGCACCGCGCTTTTCCGTTCTTTAAGGGGATGTCCATGCCTCGGCGGGATTTGATCGTATCAGTGGGGGATTCCGGGGGTTTCGGGATGGCGTCAAGCCGGGACCCAGGTACAAACTTGTCGGTGAAAACTGGCCAGGCCGGGTCACAATGGCACCTGTAATCTGTCAAAATCCATCCAAAGGCTTTGTTGAAAAAAGAAGGGTTACTTAACCACGAGCATTTTCAAAATATGCACTCCAACTAAAGTGCAGCGAGCCACGAAGATGGAGTCGCACATGATATTGAAGATGCTTTATCTGTGCCAGATACAAATGCCTTCAGAGAAGTCGTGAAGAGCTAAGGGATGAAACGAGGAGAAAACGTGCCTGGCCAACCGGGAGATTTAGGACTTGCAAAGGCCAGCAATCGAGTGATATTGGCGACCCCGAGGTGTCACTGGATTCTGAGATTCCCGTTGGATTTGGAGGCAGATGTTTAGAATTTAGTGAAGTCATCCGTTTTTTTTGGTGGTCAATTCCTCTTCCCCAACTATTTGTGAAAGGTCATGTCCAGTGGAAATCCTATCGGCTGACAGTGTTTGGTTATGATTGACCATCGTCGCCCAGGCAGGTCACGATGGTCTTTGAGGCCGGGGTTTATGGGTTTGATGCTACCTCTAACAAGGATATGATCAGAAAAAAACATGAAAAAACAGGTCTTTCAGGAGCTTTCTCCTTCCACAACCTACAAGTAGTTGGAATGAACCCATGGAAATCACAGAATTAACAGTGATTTCAAGATTTCTTTTAAAAGATCCTTTTGTTTTGTTATGCACTGAAAACCTGACCAGGGTGCGAACTTCCAGCCAGCTCTGGTGTGGGAAAAGAAAAGCTTTGCTGGTGCGATCCAGTCCTGGAGAATTTACATGGTCAATGGTGTGATCCCTGCTGTGTCTGCTCCAAAGTAAGGAGCATAATGATACACATGCACAAGTGTTCCCCTTTGATTTAACATTTGTTAATCTTCAGCATTTCTGTTCGTAGAACTTCCAGAAGTCCAAAATACAGTGAGCCACAAATTTATAGACCAAGAGTCTCCGCAAGAAAATCAGCATTCAAGAGCTAGATGTGCCACGTTGTGTCATTCCAAATTTCAATACTTCTTTTGGCACCCACAAACATGGCCAAATAGCACGGGTCGAATGCCATACACCGCGAAGTAGGCCCAACTCAGACCCAAAAGCTGGACATGTTTCACTTCCGCCATGCCGAAGCCATGTACAACTGAAATCACAGAGAGGCGGATTTTGGGGTTGAAATCTCTGAGCCAAAGCCGTTGGTTTCTGCATGGCAGGTTTGGTCCTCCACTGCCACCAGGTGATGTTGCCTTGGCCAGATACCAAGTCGTGCTCATCGTTTCGGAGAATTGCAGAGTCTGTAGATTATGCTTGTACTAACAAAACGGTTGGACCCAAGCCAATTGAAGTAGCTAATTGGCCCATTTGGTTGCTTACTGCATTTGGTTTCATTTGTCAAGTGGAGATGTTTAAGGAGCCTCCCGCACCAGCCAGCATCTCGGGCGATCGTCAACGTCTCAGGCACAGCTGCGACGGATTTGGAAGGACGGTTGGGTCGGGTCTTTGTGTGTCATGAAATAACCAGAGAACAGATACCTTGAACATCCCTGAGCCAAGAACAATTTGGTTCCAGATATCTGCTCCAGGTTAGATTCTTTTGTTTGTGACCTAGCATTTGTGAGTCATTTATGTCCGTGTTGGTGAATCTATATCAGATCTCCCACACAAAATTTACCCATCATATTTAGTTGAACCACAAGGTTTTGAGGAAACTCGTGAGGCCATAGATATGGAGAGAGACTGCAGTACCAAATGAAATACAGTACATTGATACATTGTACGTATTTCTGTGCTTTAGAAGTGATTCCAAGCTCATGGTGGTATTTTCAATCCTACAGTGTTTCTTATTTCCATTAATCGCCTGTTTTGTTCCGTTTTCACTAGGCAAAGGCTTTTCCTCCTGGACATTGGACCGAGAATCACTTTTCAAGCCTTCCACTTGTGACAGGAACTTGCAGAAGTGTGCGTCCTTGGCAGTGCAGAACTCAGAGTTTCCACGTTTTGCTTCCGCATCTCCCAGTTATTTGATGCATTTGCTGTCAGGAATGGCTTGAGATTGGAGAGACCAAGCATCCCAACCCAGGTGCCAGCTGAAAGCATCATTATTTCATATTCATCACAATCGATTTTGATCTCCACAGTTCTGTCTTGTTTGTCTTGTATTTCTGATCCAAGAGCAAGCACAAACAAACCCTTCATTTCACACAATTGGCAGGCTGTTTCTTTTTTTTGGTTGGTATTTTCAACCTTTTTTCCACCATTTTTTCACCACTTTTTCCACCAACCAACTTTCAAACGCCCTTATATTTATTTTCCACCATTGCTATATATTTATTTTATTTATTTACACACGTCACCGAAAGTTTCGTCACCGAAAGACTCGTCACCGAAAGCTGGGGCCTTCTCCTAGCCCCGCCTCACTATTTTTTCAGTTAGTTGTCTAAAACGCTTCCCCGATACGCCAAGGATATACACAATGGTGCTGCAAGGTTTTATTTCAATTGTTTCACTTTCACCACTGCTCGGTAATTTACACAGAAGGATTTTGCGCTCAGCAATCATTGCCTGCGCTTTGCAAAAAAAAAAAACTTTCAAACGCCCTTCGGAAGGTCAAATCTCCAGCGCACGGATCAGCCTTCACATGCTCCGGAGCTCCAATCTTCCAATGGGCTACGGCTTCGAATTTGACGCTTGTCATGGCAGGTTTTCCCTATGGCCCTACTGGAAAATCAAGGCATTTTTGTAGGGTGTTTTATATACCCATTTAAGAAGGAGTTGCTTATTCAAGGTGGGATTCGTAACAATGAATCCACATTGAAGATGTAGCTTTAGTAGAACTAATTAAAGGCAGAAACTCCTTCTTTTTTGTCGGAATGGTTTTTCCTAAGCTAGGATCATATCATATGATATCTAATTTGATGCAGACATGGGCAGATTAAGATGTAGACATCAAACGTTTCTCACCATGACAATATACTGAGGATCGGCACTTGCGTCGAGTGTCACTACGCCACCATTTGGGCGTGGTAATCCATGGCCAGCCGTTGCTGTGCCTTGCATGAACTCTGGGATTTGTATCAATTTGGTACAGACTCAGTTAACAAACCCATTGAATCCCATTGAGGGATACATCAGAACACTGAAAACTGATAGATCATGATGGAGAATGATAATGATAGCATGTTTGTTCAGATATTGTATGATGCGACTAAATATGATGTTTTTAGTTCCATGATGTTGGGTAGGTCTTGTGGCGTTGTGCGTTGGGTGTGTGATGACAAGTCTTTGACATTTGGGTCGTTCAAAGCTGCTGCTCAGGGTTTCATGTGATGATGCGTTCGATGCCGAGTCTCTTGATTGCATTTGATGCTGCCGCCGCGTACTTGGCACCAGTTGACGGGGCCAAGTGTTCCTCTCATCGTTTGATGCGTGCAATACGCAATCTCTTCCTTATCTTGCATATGAAGCAATGTTGGGCTCTCCACAAATGCCACATTATGCAGATACATGCAGGTCAAGATACTCGTGTAGTGTCTATATGGTGATTCTAGTTTATATCACAATATAGCATCCACAGCATCCACCACCTTGGCCATTCACAATTCAACGGTGACCCTCCCCCGTTGCCGGATCAGGCTCCGGTATCACTACTGCAGCTTTGAGACTTTCAGCTCTGACCTCAAAAAACAAACTCAGTAGAGATATATGATTCTGATGATATAGATGCAACTTCTGAGAGTTGGAGTTGAACTGAATGTTGAACACCATCGATTTTGCAGTTGAAACATATTGAAACACCATATGGTTATGTTTTGTTTAATCTTCTTTGTTCTTGGCTGTTTTACTTGTTAAGTATTTCTGGCATGAACACGCAGATTCATTGTGAGATGGCCACCTGACCTGCATCGCAGCATGAGGTCGACTGATCGAAAGCCAAGAGTCAGCTGCCAAGTTCTTCCGATCATGTTGCTTCAATAAAGCTGGGATCTGGTGTCACAGAAGGAAAAGATACTGTAATATGATATGATATATATTGTTGATATTTGTGGCATTTTATGGAACTCTGCTGGATCAATTGGAGAAGAAAACCAGAATCAGGCGAAACAAGGAGATGGCACTACATTCACTCCATCCACATTCTGCACTCTCCAACCTTAGTCTCCATTGATGTTCCGGATTGAATTCGTGTTTTTAGCGTCTTTCGTTCAAAGGCGTTGAAGGTGCCCGATCCATCAACAGATGAAAGGTCTTCTGCTCCAACAGGTTGAGATTGAAATCAACAGAGTTCCACTCGGACGCCGCGCGCCATGGTGCTTTGGATGATTGGCCTCGGTTTAGGAGATGAAGGTGATATCTCTGTGAAGGGGCTCAAGGCTGTCCAGCGGATGCTTGTTTGCACGTTTTCAAGGTTGCAATTCTTTGTCGAGATACAGTAAAGCTCTTCTGTCGCGCGACTTAAAATTTCTATACGTGGATGATTGAGATATTTTTGAGAAACAGGAGATGCGGAGAAATAGTCGGCTCTTCAGGTGTCGAACGTGCAGACAGCATAATGTGCCTAGACCTTTCCTTTTGTTGCAGAGCTATTTGGCAGACTGAACATGATGAAACAGCAGACAAACTTGGAACACCAACGGACTGGATGAGCCGCCAAGCAAGAAATCGTGCCTGTAGCGAGGAGCGCCTACGTTTATCTGGAAGCGTGGCTCGGCAGAAGCTGCTCTGAGTTGGAGTGTCCAGAATCAATGGAAGCAGTTAGCAAAGGTTGAAATACTGGCAGTTCAAGCCAAGCAGTCTCAAGTAGACGCTGAATATGTTTGAATATGTACCTGTACCTAGTAGTCACGCCAATTTGCACCACTTGGAATGCGCGAATCTTCAACACATACGAATGACACATCAACCCACCAGCAGTCTTCGAAGTGTTTCAAGGTACACATCGATTCTACCGGGTCTCGACCGAGAGACCTTGGCTGCAGCGCACCTTGGCAAAAAATTCACTCAACGGTCAGGGTGGCAATTTGAGATTATTTGAGATATTTTGAGATAACATATGGTACGTAGTGACAACCAACTGGTGGAATGGTGGGTTGAATCGCAAGACTTTGGCTGCGAGGTATGGTGTCACTGAGATCATCGAGGCAGACCGAGAGCTGGTGGAGAGTGGCTGCGAAGAAATGTTGGATCGAGCAAAGGTGGGGATGAAATCAGAGCGATGAAAGCAGAAGAGATGCCTTTTGTATCCAATTTGTATGCATTATCCCTTTGCAGTTGTTTAATATGACGTCTATTTATACGTACTTACATATACGTGTATGTATATATACGTAGAGATATCGTAGACATCACGATATCTGCGTCTGAGTCTATACCAGTGCTTCTTGGAGGTATTCTTGGACTTTTGATGGATGAAGCTGTTGGCAGAGCAGTAGCAGACCACACAAAAGATGTACTGCAAGTATTACATCTCATGCTTTCTAGACATTTGTCTAGCTCTCATTTCGCTTTTTTTGCCCTGGTCATAATAGTATGATACAATTCAATATTGTTCGTTGTCTATATCTGTTCCGAATGCCCCTCCCAGATCTGTCCAAATTGCTCCAAGTGAATTCTGCATCAGGACAATGAAGTGTTGCTTGCCTGCAATTTGTTCATCCATCTGTCCATCTTGCGATTGCTGCTAAACCGGCTGCAAAAACAGAACTGATAGGGACAGTTGTCAACACTTATCCGCTGCACAACAAGTTCAGGTCCTTTTTGGTCGTTGGAGATCCTCTTTGTGCCACCACTCACACTGACCTTTGGCTGCGTGCAAGGCTGCGTGAAGCTGAAATTTCTCTGCAGCTTCAATGGATGGTGTGTGGGGTGCAAGTCATGAATGACCAGCTGGGAGGCAGAAGGACATCCCTGTGCAGGTGTTGCACAACGCTTCGGTGCAGACCTCAAGCCCTCCACGTTGCTCTGACACCTGCTGATGTGAGCCCATGATGCAACAAAAACCCTCAGGTCATGAATGCAGTAGCCTCCTGTGGGCTTCAGCTGTACCGTTTTGGTGAGACTGTGTCCATTCCCTACTGGCTCGACGATTGGCGGCCAGACAGCTGGTATGATTCTAAGCAGCAGTTGGGATTTCTTGTCATGGCAAATGATGTTTTGATGATCTTTCATGCGTTTCTTCGGCAGGTGTACTTTCGAAGAATCTCTGATGACGACCGAACATGCAGTGTCTTTGATTCTCCTCTTGGAAGTCCTGAGTAGATGTGAGCTAAGGACAAAATCCTGAAGAACAAAAAAGCAGGCCTTCACACATTGTGCTTGCTTGATATCAAGGTCAAAGAGCAGACGGTTCCTCGTTTTGTGAAGCATTCGAGATTGCAAGCCAGGTGCACTGTATATACATGTATGCACAATCGTTTTCAAGCGAATAAGATAGGGGATCATACCAATCATACAAGATGTACAACATAACGACAGAATAGTTCACTATTTTCAGAAGGTTCAACTTAATTTTCCTTTCCTGAGTTTCAACAGGGCTGGACCTGTAGCATTGTTCCCCAGCAAAAATGCTGTACGAAGGTTGAAAATCTGATGCGCGGGCGTAAGATCTACGAGCCGCCGAGATTTATGACAGTGGGAAGCTGAGGATATTCAGCCTTAGTTTACCTGCTTAAATTTCAAACAGATATATATATATTCTTCAAATTGATTATGTTTGCAGTTACATTATGTTCAAATTCTAGACATTGGTATATTTACACAATCCCCTGTCTTGTGCCAATACAGGTCAATATGAGCCAGTACAGACATGTAGGCAATAGACATCTACAGACCATTCAATGTGTAGAATAGGATATACATGATATAAACTTTGTACTATGCTTGTATCTAGGGTTTGATGCTTTACCCCATACCAAAGCTAAGCCCATGGCTTGCACACGCTTGCACACCTGCAACGTTCACTTACATGTCCAGGTGAGCCAAGCGCTGGATCAGCTTTGCAAAGTGGAGGAGGCTAAAACGTAATGTTCTCATCAACTCAATAGCATTCAGAACAATTTGTTTGAATAATTTGTATGTACATGGCTCTTATAGATTTTCACAGGAAAATTATCTACAGCTGGTTTTCCATATGTTCCCATTTTTTCGCTTTGATTTGTGGCCAGGATCGCCAAGAAGGCGTCGCTCCCCCCGATGCCTGTTGCTTTGGCTTGGCACGGTTGGGCCGCGAAGACCAGGCGTGGCACGACTTTCACGAGCTGCATGAAGTGCTGGTAGAAAGGTGATAGGCAGAAAGTTGAAGCTGATACATCCAAGTTGATATAAGAGTAGTTAGTCAACAAATTATGTTTGTCAACATCAGTCAGTTGTTTGCAGTCCCATCAACTTGTATTGGCTAAAGCAACTTTGGTTCCCACATCGTGTTGTATGATGACTGCCACAAGGTGATTCGAGCTGGTCCAATGAAGAAGATTGCAGAGGTAGACTTTGGCGGACCTTTGCACTCCTTAGTCTCTCAGCATTAAGACGTGGTTGTTGGGCATTGTTCCCTGTTGGGCCATGAGGTGGGTTCAATGAATCCAGATTGGCAGCTGATTGAATGATTGGATGGTGGATGATGGAAAATGAGGTGATTTGCGCAGAAGAACTTCATGAGCTGGAGCAAGAGTTTGTCGATTTCTATGGGCAAGCTGTCAAATAGTGGAGAAAAAGCGTTGTGAACGCGTTGGAAGAGAGCGGAGTATCATTCTGTCATTCTGTCTGAAGTGGTGCTAGATCATTCTTCATCTTTTGGAGCAAAGTTGATTTCACGTGTTGTTGAGCCTGTAGTATGCCAACTGCTTGCTTTTGCCACACACTGCAATTCTTTTGTTTTGGTCATTGGTCACCCCAGGTTTGACCCTTCCATTTGGAGGTGCTGAGTGTCAATCTGCTGTTGAATGTCGAAACATGTTATGAATGTCCTGTGAATATCTGTTTTTGTTATCGCTGACATGCAACTAATATCAACTAATACGAAGGACTGGACAAGTTGTGATATCATTCGAAAATATCTGATACATTTTCTTGGTTTCTTCCTGTTTCTTCCCGTTTCATCCACACATGGCTTGCAGAGAGGCATCGGTGTACGTCGAAACTGGAGCCAAGCGCTTTCTCGAAAGGACCTGAGGCAAGCACTTCGCTCAAAGATGTATCCTTCGCGCCTGTGGAGCGAAGTGAATTTTGATTCGATTTTGTATAATTTTGGTTAGGAAATTGCCCGTGTACTTGGAAGCTCTCAAAAGCTGGGGGACCTCGGCGGTTTTTGTTTTGCAAATGGTCCACCATGCAGACACCATGACCACAGAGCCGCCAAAAATGAACCTCGTTACCTCGTTTGAGGCATTCACTTGGATATTGCATTCCTTTGCGACAAGCACCACCATTGGGTGCTTGATCCCAGCTCAAAGCATGGACGTTAATAGTTCGAGGAGATGTGCATCTCAACATCTTTCACCATGTCCTCTTACTGGAAACCCACGACAATTGCATATTTTTTTGCGAAGTTCGTTTCGACTGGCCTTCCTTTGATTGGCCAAATGGGGACCCGGCGTTTCTGACCGGAAATCTTCAGGCACCGACCCCTCGCATTCTGAGCTTCAATCTGAAACTGAAGGACAAAAAATGGTCCAGAAATCAGTGAGCAGAGGCTTAGGTTCCTCAAAAAAGACTTGCACGTTCCAGGTGTCCAATTTGTAAATCTCAATCAGATCTATTTCATAAAGAAGATATATTGATATATTAAAAGACAAGTATGGAAGTCGAAAAAAAACGTAGAAAAAATAACAAACATAGGACCAGGTGACCATTCTACATCTCACCCTGACCACAGGAGCTCAGCTACCAACCTCAGATGAGGACACCCCCGAGTCGTGGCAGAACAAAAAAAACAGTTTGTTGTTCATGTCATCCTTGTATGTTTGAAGGACTGCATGAATGATAATGCAAAATAATGCAAATATATGTACATTTATGTCATTTATGTATCAAGAAAAAGAAGCATCCCGGATGTAAATGTAAGTATGATGATTAGAAGTTGATACATTAGTGACTATTGTGAATAGTTAGTACACTGTAGATTTCCACCTTCCTTAAGCCGTTTTTCCTTGCAAGCCACAAGCACTTGACGTGCCCCACATTTTGGTAGGAACGCAGCGCTGAAGGTCACTCACTTGGAATACAAAGTTCGAGAAATCTACTTTTGCATTTACAAAAAAACTGTGAAACTGTGAAGTAAACAGCGGAACTCTTGCTTTAAGGTCATGTTGCAATTCCATTGCAGTATCCTGAGGAACAGGTCCTGACGATGTTTGTAACATTTTTTTTTTTGGATGGAAAGTGTAGCTGATAGAAGTTTTGCAGGGATTCCGACAGGTTGATTTTTCTGGGGGAATGTCACCATTGAAAGGCAGAGCAGGTCGTGAAATGATTTTTCGTTGGTCAGACTGCCCCATTGAAACCGCAATTTATAGATCTTTATACATTATGTGCGTTGCAAAAAAGATAAATCAACTGCCACTAGAAGAATGAAATAGACCATATGCATCCATATGCACTGTCATATGCACTAATAAAAGTAATAGATCTGTATCCATGGTGAATTGTTCAGTCTTGATCCTCTCACACGCAAATATGTTATAGTTTGTTTGGGGTTTTGTTTTTTCGTGAAAAACCACTGGCAGCTGTGATTCGAGCTGTAGACTCGGGAGTGCAAGTAAATCATCTCCTCAGGTGATTCAAAATGCAACACATGCACAGGTTTTGATTTTTTTAGCATTCCTTTGCCCCCACGAACTATGAAAGTGGCAGTGAAGGAAGAGTTCACTCCCTTCTTCGACACAGAGACCAGCGCAGATGAAAGAAGCGAAGGCAGCCGTTCGCAGAGGCGGAGGTCAGAGCAGAAGGAACTGCTTGAGGCGCCTTTCAAACGAACCGGTCATTTAAAGCAATTGCACAGAATGTGATGAAAGCAAAGAAACTTGTCAGATGTGCTGATTCCTGTTCCCAGAAGAGTGGGTACAGTTTGATACTGTCAACACGAAAGAAAAAGCAACCTTGCTTTTTCAGGTGGAATCTTCATCTTGTGGCAAGATAACGGTGAAGTTTCAACTCATTTTTTTCATATAGTGTTTGGATTTGGCAGTTTGCAGTATGGAATGGTAGTTGCAGTGGTTCCAGAACATGGGTTGAATTGAATGCATGAGGCAACTAATAGCGCTAGTACTTCTGCCGGATGTTCCGTTTTGTAGCCTGCTAACTGCCTGCTCAGATGCTACATCGCCAGAGGCAAAGAGTCGATGCATTCCGACACTTGCAGGGCGGTTGAGTTGTCTACATTTTGTGACCTGTGAAGCTACAGCGCTACAGCCATCCGCGGGGTCCTATGTCTCAAATCATTGTGTGCTCATTCAGATCTATGTAAATCTCAAAAATCAACCCGGCATGCTGAAGTGTATCTACAGAAATTCAGAGATTCCTCCCTCATCCAATCCCACATGAAAACGGATGGTTCTTCGCACCAGGAAGGCCACTTCAAAGGACAGGCAAGATGTCGATGTGTTTCAGGTACCATTGAACTTAATCTGAGGGACGTAGTACAATAAATGTACAATAAAGTCATAAGTGTTGCGCTTGGATTTCGCAAGCCAATTGATCTTGTTAGGAGCAGCCTTCAAAAGAGCTTTCGGCTGTGGTCAAGGTGCCATGTGCATCCCAGAATTGAAGCGAAAAGAGTGCTTGACCCATGCGTTTCCAAGGATTCAACTTGAAATAGCATAGGAGGGAAATTGCACAAAGCTGCCTAGCCGGTGCAGGGGTTTCTTGTCTCAACGATGCTGGAGTCAGAAGCCCAGCATGGCCAAGACAGATCCTGATGATCCTCAAAGCTAAACGGCGATGATGGTCCAAAGATAGTCGTTTCAAGATGTTTCAACGGATGTCAAGCGTCATGCTTCTTCATCCATCAATGTGATGTGACATTCACAGCACTATATGTCTATATTTCCCTGTGGCTTTCATTGAGTCGGGTGATCCGTAAGAGTGACAACTGCCTGCATGGAAAGGTGGCGACAGATCATGGCTACACCAGAAATGCCTCTTGGCAGCTGCGAGATGTTTCATTTTTTTTACACAAATAATTGTTTTCAGAAGGATTCTTCTGGACAGCTTCAATCAGGTGGCTAATCAAGAACCTATAAAAAGCTATGTGAAATGCTGAGGCAAGACGTCGGATGGGTTGGAACCTCTGAGGTTTGGATGGAACAATGATAAAAACATGTGTGTGTGTGTGTTTGCCTGGTTTTTGGTACCCCGACTTCAGGTTATTTCACGTTGATCCAAACGGAATTTGGCAACTTTTTCTTTCCAATTCGATCAGTTTGACTGAAGGCAACAGATGAAGATCATACATCACCCGCCAAGGCCATTCCTTCAAGGCACTTGCTACGCGTATGGGCAAAGCTTCCATCCCAAGGACCGATTTTTCCATTTTTGAGTCGTGGGTTTCTTGTGCAGTTTGGTATCCCGAAGACCTGAGCAACGGAATCATTTACGATATACGGATATGCATTTCAAGGGTGTTTGGTTTGTTTGCTGATTGAATAGTTCAATCAGAAATTTATCCAGATTTTTTGCAGTTTATCCTCATTTGGTCCCATTTGAATCCTATTTTATCCAACAACATACCACCATTTGTTGACATGCCAACATCTTTGACTATGACAAGGACAATGGCTGAAATTCACCTTCCAGTCGCAGGCATCAGGTCAGGGTCGTGGGTAGTGATGTTGTAGGATAGCGTTTATGAAGGGGAAGGGACGGTGGGTGACATACACGATATCTGTGATACACACATATACGCATATGTTGGATTATATTCATTGAGACGTTCCTCCACCCAGGATGGGAACAAATGGTTGAAGCTACATTTGTATATGGGAGGAGTTGTTCAATCAGTAGAAGCATGACATGTTTGCTTGAATTTGCCGTTGAGTGGAGGCAGTGACCTTTTGCTTTGCAAATACAGCACGTTGTCTCCCTTAATGTCACGATGTGAATCAATCACTTATTCGGTGTTCCGCTTCCGGCGTTTTCCTAATTTCCAAGAAGGTTGAACTGTTCCAAAATGCCTTGCAACGGTGCCTAGATGGAGCCTCCTACACACAATGCCAATTTTGTGTCAAATGCAGCTTGCGCTTTCATGACAGGGGTTACCGCAACATTACAGAGGAATGAAAGGCCGGTTGCACACAGCACTTGAAAAGTTTGCTTTGCTTTTGCCATGTATGATAAGTTTTCCTGCTCGTGTTATCTTGTGTTCAATTGTGCAGAATTTGTATTTTCAGAACCTGCAAGTTATGAAGTAATGACAATGAAGTTCATGAACGGGTCACCGGGTCACGCATCAGATCTTGCCACAGGAGATGGACATTGACTTCGAAGGATGAGACAGTGAGGCGCTGCTACGCCTCTTGAAATCATCACTTCCAACGGCAGCGTGACAGGTCAGAAGCCTCGAGAGACTTAGCAGAGCCGCTAGCTCGGTCAGGAGCTGTGAAACAAACTGCAGGTTTTGTTTGGGATTAGCATCTCAATATATCTCATTGGTCATCTCAAGATCTTTTTTTCCAGCAAAAATGCAACCACCCTTGAGGTGTTGGTTCGAGTTCAGGCGTTTCAATGCATCCACTGAGATCAGAGTTGGGCATGGCTCGTAAGTTGCCTCAGGTATTGAGAGGGTTTTGTCGTCAGTACACTGACATGTGAAGGTAATTGATTTGTAAAAAACAAGTTTTCATCACTGCATGCCATTTTATGCCAAAAAAACTCGGGTGGTAAGCAGATTTGTGTCAAGGACATCTAAGATAACAGCCCGTTTTACAGGTTTTCAAAGGCGAAGAGCATCACGAGCCCGAAGTTCTCGTTGTTGGTTCAACAGGCAGAAGTAGAAGAATGAAAAGAATAAACAAAGAAGAGCAAGCAAAACCCTTCGCAAAAGTCCACTGATTGCAGGTTCTTGCCTTCACCAAGGTTGATCTATGAACTATGAACCCCTTTTAGCTATATAGATTCTTTTAATGGATTGCCATGGCGGACCCTGCACGTCCCTTGGCCGAGGCAGGGAAGTTGCCGTTGGGACGGTTGGATGATGTTGGATCTGAAAATTGCTGGACAGGTCATCGACGACTTGGGGGTTCCTTGGGCTTTTGAAAGATTGAGATGTCGCCAGATTTTACGATGCCATCATGATACATTCATAATGATAATCTTATTGTTTTTTTTAAATGTTTTTTTTGATTTGAATCATTAATACCAAGGTGGGATCCTATCAGATGTTGGTGGTGCTTTTCTGCTCGGGCTTGATGCTGGCAGATGGGGCAATGATGCTGACACTTCACCAAAAAATCGGTGATTTTCTTGAGCATCGGTCAGAAGACCAATGATATTGGGAAAGTACTGTACTTGATACGGTATATACTGTATACGGATGTGATATGATATGATATGTTGATATATATTGTATTCCATTCCAGTTTTCTGGGTATCCATCTTCCTAAAGGGCCAAGTTCTCTCATAATCGAATCTATAGTGGACCACTTACCCGCAATCAAGGGATATTGTGTGTGATTTCCAGGCACTGTGCCTTTGCTCAGGATGATCTCGTCCATCGTCGGAGCTTTGGATCAAGAACTCCAAGCAGGTGAAATCACTCGAGGACTCCTCGTGTCGAATCCCAAGAAGTCGCAACATCATAAAACATATGATTGATTGAAACATCATGAAATGACGTTGTTGTTGTTGTTGTTGTTGTTGTTGTTGTTGTTGTTGTTGTTGTTGTTGTTGTTGTTGTTGTTGTGGTTGTTGTTGTTGTTGTTGTTGTTGTTGTTGTTGTTGTTGTGGTTGTGGTTGTGGTTGTGGTTGTGGTTGTGGTTGTGGTTGTGGTTGTGGCTGCCACTGGGCCATTTTTAATACTTTTTTTTTATTCAAAGGTCGACCTCTTTTGGTGGGATGCTCGTGGGGAACCTGGCGAGTGGACCCTTGAGCAGCAGGCAACATGGCAGCAGGGCCATTGGGGAAAGGAAGATGAGACCAGTCACCAAGGACAGCAAGCAAATATCCAAAGTATCCTGAAGCATCAAGCAAATCAAGCATGGTCAAGCCACATCCATGAACATCCTGCAGATCATCCTGCAATTTTTGCCATATTCATCACTGTGAAGCTTGATTTGAAATGTGCAAGGCATGGGCGCAGATGGGTTTGTATGGCATCCACACTTTTGTTGAGCTTCTTTGGACTAGTTTGTTCGTGCCTTGGATAAAAATGCTTGCCTGACTTGACTGCGAACATGGATCAGTTGGGAGCAGTTGCAAGCAGAACGCACAACTTAACGCTTCAGGAGGGCTTAAGAGACCGACCTTGAGTGCTTTGTGACTTAAAACTCATCTATTCCACAAATCCAAATCCATCCAAGTCCGATAACTAGAAATGTACGTCTCTTTATATATTCTTTGGCGCCTCAAAGCTTCCAGCCAGTGATGGGTTTTCTCTACTGGCACTAAAAAAAGGACTGTGACGACTTTCCGGCAGCTCTTCATGGTGCAGCTGCTTGGTAATAATAGGAGTGGTTTTTTGGTGATCCCAAGCCGCCTAGAAATCATATAGGAAAAACCTTGATAAGAACATGCCGAAAATGACGAGGGTTGAGATGCTTGAAAACAAAGTGATGACCCGACACGACTCAAAGAAGGCACAAAACCTGCCTAAACGTCCGATGCGTGTGGGCTCCAAAATAGGCTGACATACTGAAATTTGAAATCTGAGTGGGCTTTCGAAAGACATAGGATCCCTGGAAGATGTTAATTGACCCTCTTCAAGGCGAGTCATGACCCTCTGTTGAAGTGTAATATAGTTGGAATATACGGTCGTAATATATAAGATGCTCATCACATCAAGTGTTTTCTTGGCTAAGCTGCTGGAGGCATTCTCAAATTGACCATGACGATCCATGTATGATGTATAATATGTGATGTCTCTTGCTCTGGCAAACAACGCCCAACACGAACACCCTACAGATCCAGCAGGTTAGTCTTGCGACTAGAGGTTGCAAATCAGGTACTGTAAAACAATGGTGTGTATAAGAGCGAGCTCTGCAGACTGTAAAGAATCATAAGGGATTGGAACAGTGCATGCATAGATTTATCATGAATGTTGGAAGCGAAGAAACATCAATTGTGCAGTTCATAGTAGACGCTTCGTGTTTTTTTTTTGCGGTGTTAGATGGTATGGAGCAGAATCTCGAGAGCCTTTCCGTGGCAGATCTGAAGAAACGTTTATTCTGGTTGGGTGCTTCTCTTCCGGATGGTCACATTGAGAAGTCAGACCTGGTTGCGGCAGTCAGAAAGGCAGACGCCGAACAGGAAGAAAAGTTTGCCAAAAAAGGTCTTGGTCTCAACGCTGGTGGAAACGAGGCAGCGACCGGACAGCAAGGTGTTTTAAGACCAGAGCCGCGACCGATTGATTTTGAGGGAGTGGCAGGTACATTAGGTGAAGATGAGAAACAGATTATTAATTTGCATTTGCTTAGCGAAGCACAGCTGCAGGAGAAGATTGAACAGAATGGTCATGATGTGCCTCCCAATTCCAGTAAACATTACTTGGTGGCCTTGTGCCGTAAGGCTCTGAAGGATCCCCGTGCTCCGAAACCCAAAAAGGTGGAGAAAACCACAGAGCCAGAACATGCCATTGCTGAATATCGAAGACCGACCATTGGTGATCGCGTGCAAGTACGAGACACCATGGTGATGAAACGATATTTGCCAGAAGCCATTGGAAAGGTGTTTCGTATCATTAAAGACGACGGTGGAGCGTTTCCATACAGATTGGCTGGTGTTGGAGAGCAACGGCACTGGTTTGGGGAAGACGATGTGTGTTGGCCAACGAAGGTCCAAACCAAAGTCTTCAATCGAGGGGGGAAAGCAAACCCTGATCAACCAGAAAAGGTTGTGATCAACCACAACCGATATGGCTGCACACAAGGAGAAGTTCGTGATGTTTTAGGAGAGACGGCTGACAAAAAGAGCTGGGTTTTGCAAGGTGGTCGGCAGGTTCCCAAATCACATGAGCATAGCGGCTGGTCCCGAATTCAAGCCCAGAAAGCTGATGCACCTCCACCACCACCTCCAGGTGCCCCACAGGCTGTGACGTTGAGTGACGCAGAAATTTTTGCTCAAATGGAAGAGATGCAAGCCCAGATGGATGCAGAAGCTGAAACACAAAGTGCTGTTTCAACTCCACAGGTCAGTCCAAGCGGTCCAAGCATGCCCGTCGTGGAGGCTCCGGCAATTCTTGAAAGCAAGGCACCTGAACACGAAGCAGCCCCAGCCCCAGCCCCTGAAGCCCTGGAATCCAAGGAAGCCAACGGCACCCATGGCACAGCGGCCGGCACCAGCGGCCAAGAGGTGCGGAGAAAACGCAAGGAGGCCATGGAAAAAGCCAAGGCTGCGGAGGAGAGACGAAAGGCAAGGAAAGCCGCCAAAGCGACGGCCGTGGATGTCAGTGACGATGAGGTACAAGCAGTGGAATCTGCTGATCCAATCAGCATTGACTGATCAAAGATCATCAAATGGCTTCAGCTGTCACGGCTTTTGTCGGCATGTCATAGTCTTAATATGTCTTACTAGTCTCCAAGCTTGGTCAAAGTCGAAAAAAAGGGTATCAGAAGATTTACAGTATATTGTTGGCAGTCACGTGCTGTCGCTGAAGTTTGACTGGAGGAACTGGTATTCACGCCTGGCAGTTTGAACAGACTCTGTTTGACTCCCAACACCGGCTGACAGATTGTTTTGGGGGGCCCCTGGCATTGACATTGAATACATGAAGGAATCCATTTGACATTTTGTAGATTTCTCCTTCTTTCCCAGTAACTTCATTCCTTGTAAGTAACATGAAACCAAACACGAGTCAGTCCCCATACAGCAACCTGACCTCACCTGCAGGGCTTTGTGAAAGGGAACACTTCATTTACTGAAGGACATGCGGATTGAGAATGTGTTTTTTTTACAAGTCTTCAATGTGAGCGGCTTTTTGCGCATTTGAAAGAGTCTGGATCTTACAAGCTTTAAAGACCATACTCGGATGTGTTAGTGATTTGTCAAGGATACCTGTATATACCTGTAACTTTAGCTGGTTGGTTGGAGCCAAAGTGCTGTGGTTGGCTATGATCCCTTCAAAGTGGTGAGCAATTTGGTAGGCCGGAAACACCAGAAGTTGATATGGTAAGTATATGTGAATATGTGATATGGCATGGTGAACATTACATCTAAATCTATCACACGTCATAATACATCCAAATAGCACCCTTCGAAGGTGATACTTTATCATGGGTCAGGTCCAATTTTGGTCCCTTCCAAGAATTTCTAGTCCTTCAGGGACCACTTCGTTGAGCTGAACTCAGGATGTGTTTGGGCGTGGCCATTGGAATTGGAGGTCCTGCTTCAGTGACCCTTCTGACGGAGGTGACTCCTACGAAATATCGTGGCGCCATCACCAATACAGCGAACTTTGCCTTTATGCTTTTTGGCCGCAACGCTATGAGAGATTCGTCAAGTACCCCGATATTGTTGGTGAAACATGTGAGAGGTTGTTTGTGTTGATTCTTGCCTTGACGAAGTCTGGAAGTATGTACTGATTCAGTGACTTGGCGAAGAACTTCTCACGTCTACCCCCAAGCCACTAAAGAGTTGTAGACTCTGAAAGATTTCCCCATCTTCCAGGCTTGGTGAAGTGTGGACTGCCATTGGCCTTCTACTTTTGATGCCAGACATGAAGGTCTGAATAGAACTGGGCATCGATTTTTTCGCTTAGCTGGAAAAGGTAACGGCATGCAGCATGGTTTGCATGCGTTTTAGTATGTTTTCCTACTTGCTGCAGATGAAATTTGGATATCCTCAGCTTCCAGCTTCTGGGACAAGGTCTTCAAGATTTTCTGAATTTTGGAAAGAATTACCCATCAAAATGTTATAAATCCAGGGACCTTGGAGACTCCTTTGCATTTGGGGCGTACTACCTGCGTTGTTGGTCAGTCCAATTGGTACAGACCTCAGAAATGGATTGATACAAACAGGCTGCACAAACTGACTGCCCAAACTCCATGGGTCATCATGGGTCCATGTGTTGGTTCCATGTTTGATCCAGCTTGCCTTGTTGAGGTTTGTTGATCCACGAGTCTCCGAGCTGGCTACAGTTGCGGCAACGCCAACAAGAGCTGCGTGGTTTGCTAGTCAGCTGGCTGCAAGAGTCGATGTTTCTCTTCAGTTCTGAAACATGTACTCTGTCTAGTTACTACAGCACAAGACAGGGTTCAGCATGTTTACCACCATATCATTTCATAGGTTTGGGCAAATCAATGCAAAACATACTGACTAGAACTAGCATCAGTATCACAGTCAAGATTAGTCAAGATATTGTGTGACTCTTAAGCTCTTTGCCCCCAACATCGATCTTGCATTCGTTGATTTGGCAAGGAAGTCCATACTGGTATACTTTTGTTTATTGGGTGTTCCCAATTCACTCTTCCCATGGCAATGACTTTTGAGCCTTTCATTGCCACTCCTAGCTTGACCAGATTTCACCAGACTCCGATCTCCGAATCATGACACGGTGCTCACAACTCGGGAAATCGATCATGTTTTTGAGGTTCTACAAACAGAATTTTTTGTTCAAACCAAATCAGAGGATTGTGTTTGTATCTAATTGGATGCACAGTCTGGAGTCTCTTTAGCAACCCCAACCTTTTCATTGCAGTGACTTGATATATCGACATAATCCGATAATATCGGATGTGCCTGTTCCTTGAGGTGAGAATTCAGCGCTTGCACAGGAAATCCGATGTCAATATTCTCGTCCGGAGCTGAAGCAGACCTTTTAGCCCGTAGAGTGGACACACTTCCCCTGTGTTGCAACAGAATGACCACATCTCGTCTATTCCTCAATGAAAACTCGTTAAACGACTACGGCAGGATCTCTTAGACCTGAAACCCAAAAGATTGAGAGCCCCGCGCGCTCCTTCTTTGGCTCCAGTTCTGCCGTTTTCCCTTGTCTTCGACTGCTAAGCTGCTAAGCCTTTCCAGCAGAGTACAGGGCACTGTACGGGGTGGCATGACAAACTTTCGATACTTCAGGACCTTCATTGATGAGGACTCCCAGGTCGAGAAAGTGATGATGTCTCGCTCGCGCAGTTGCCCTGCTTTTGGCACAAAGCAAGACACGGAAGAGCAAGAGCAGGAGCAACTTGCCGAGGGGCAACTTGCATCACTGTCAGTGAGGTCCGAAGCCGAGATGCAAGCACTTGTGCAAGAGATGAGGGCCCGCCCCACAAAGGAATCAGCAGACCCACCATCAGGAGAGACAGAACACACGATTGAGCCGGAGCCCACTGCAACTGCCATGCTTCCAGGTGCACTCAGCAAAGGCAGCCGTGGCCATCCGCTTTTGTGCAAGCGTCCATGCGTTCGCATGGCCAAGGGAACTTGCAAGATGGGCAATGCTTGCGAATATTGCCATCATGACGCGCATGGTCCCACTGCTTCTCTAAGCAAGGGCCAGCGACGTCGATTCAAGCGCATGGACTCTTGTTGATGTTTAAAGAAAGCTTTTGCTACACTGTTACACTATATCTATATGTCAATGTCTATAGCGCTTAGGTTTCTTGTTTTTGCTAGCGGACGGGAAACTGTACGTGTAAAATGCAACATTTCCATGGGGTGGGTGGGGTGGGTGTGAACTTGCATGCATGCTCGATGCTACGGAACTGATGGGGTAGGTGGGGTGGGTGTGATAGCGTTCATTGAACTTGCACACATGCTTGATGCTACGGAACTTGGACTAATAGGTAGGGATCTATCAACATTAACGTTCTTGTCAGACTATTCCCAATATTCTTCATCGAGACAATGCATTATTTTGGGTTCATGACCTTAAGAAAATCATTCCATGGATTCGCTGTTTTCTTAAAAACATTTGTTTTCGGCAAACATTTTACCTTCAAAACTCAAGAAACGAGCAAAATCCTGCCCGGAGGAGGCTCCCCTGAGAAGCCTTTCAAACGACTTCATACACCAGTATCCAATGTAATTTTCATAGAAACAGGTGCGTACATTTTCTACCCACTGTAAATGACACCATTTCAAGCACCGAAACAATACATTGCCAAGAAAAAACCTTGCAAATACCGCAAAAAAGGATAAACCCATTGCAGGTGTGTCCAAGAAAAATTGTGAAAACACACGCGCGGAAAAAAGTCCGCCGGGCTTGTTTTTGCTCTATTAAGTCTGGTGTTAACACAGACCCCAGGAACACATCTTATGTCATTGCTACATCGGGGACTGCTTGTACTGCGGGGATCCCCCTTTCTTTTTCTTTCCAGGACACGGGCGAACTCCTGGCAACGCTCTTGCCACACATCCAAAAAGCTGTTGCAGATGCTGGCATTTCAGTGGAGCTTGTTGAGATCGTTGAAAGGAAGGCTGCTGCTCAGACTCCCAGAGACGATGACCTTGACGGGATTTTGGGACATATGTCCCTATCGAATCTCCTTTCCTTCATCATCGCAAGGGATGAAGGCTTCCGCATTCCCTTACGGGAGAAAGTGGAAGGAATCCTTGCATTTGATGACACCAAGCTTATCCATGTTTGAGAAGCTGATGCATAGGCATGTAATTAATTTAGGCCTCCTTGACAGGTATTTCTGAAGTTCACCAACTTGACCTGTTTGGGGTTGAGTTACGAGGAAAACGGAATGAACTGATGAGACGAGACCTGAATCAAGGTAGTCCACACAGTGCACTGTGGTGAAGGTATTTGGAGTGTAATCACAGATGTGCAGAACCATTTCGATATATGGTCTTCAGAGTCCAATGATGTGTGAAAGATGCAGAATGAATCAAAATGAGTTCCGAAGGCTTTCAAGACAAGAGCAGTGCAAATTTTGCAAACACCACCATGACAACCCAATTTTTGTCATTGGATGGGTGCAAGAGCACATTTGTACAAGTGTACTGTACATCTCAGGTGTGTCCGCGCAATCATCAGTCCCAAAATGTCACAAATCTATGAGTCTATGATATATTATATACAGTATATTGTTGGGCTTCGCAAAACCGGCGATGCTGCCGCGCACAAGATTGTGATTATTGCCTGGTCTTAATCCTGTGGAACATGGTGGTACCCACATCGCATTAACCAGTAAGAACATCGCATTAACCATTGAATCAATTATTCATGTATCATTACATGCATCATACAAATATCCATTTGTAATTATAATGTGTTTTTTTGTAATCAAATTTGTCAGTCAAATCCTTTGACTCATATTGTTTTGCCTTGCTTGTCAGAAGGTTTTTGCAAAAGCCGCTCAAGCAAGCCCTTGTGAAAGCAACGGCGGATATTACAGTATTTATTTACTTATCTTTATTCTTTATTTATTTATTTATTTATTTGTTTGTTTGTTTGTTTGTTTGTTTGTTTGTTTGTTTATTTTTTTTGGCGGGATATTTCAACGACTTGAATGACAATGACACCCACTGAAAAGTGGCTACTACTGAAAAAGTAGTTAAGTGCTGAAAATGCACAAGTCATAGTCATTCAATTCACTACCACCCCCATTTATTATTGAGACTTCGTCTCAAAGCTGGCTAAAATCCCTTTGGCCTGGAAGCCCTCATTTGTTGTGGTTTGTTGATGAGAAACCTTGTGTTTGTTTTCTGGTAGCAGTTGTCATGCCCTTTTGCACTAGGAGTTGTTGATAAAATCTATAAATACTAGATGTTTAACTAATTAAGTGGCAGGCGCAGTATTGACTTTTTTGTGGTAGGCGCAGCCTCTCTCACGCCTGTAGATGTAAAACAAAACTCTCGCATTTTTTCAGCACATTTTGGGAGTTTGTTCCAGACTTTCTACAAAAAAACGTTCATGAGCCGAACTTTGCAACTTTTTTGTGATTTCCACTTTTGATATTTTGTTCAATGTGTTTGATGATGTTCATGTTCTGTTTTTTTATGTTTCATTTTTTTGGGGCTTACCCAAGCGTTGCAATTTGTATTGTTTCAGCAGTTGTTGCAAAAAATGGGAAACACATGTTTTTCAACATCCCCTTCAAGAGTAGCAGCGTGGCAGGTGAAGTATGGAACCGAACTCTCACCCATTTTTTTTGCCAACATTTGCCATCAAAATGGCAACTTTTAAGAATATAACGCTTATGACCGAAGCGTTGCAATTTTTTTTATCGTTTTAGCAATTGTTGCAAAACAGTGAGGAAAAACATGATTTTTTCAACATCCTCTTCAAAGGTGGTAGTGTGGCAGGCGCAGTAAAGAACCAAATTCTCGCCTTTTTTCCAACATGCGTCAGCAACATGGCAACTTTTAAGATAAAAACGCTTATGACCCAAACATTGCATTTTTCCTTTCAGCAGTTGTTGCAAACACTGGGAAAACNTGTATCGTTTCAGCAGGAAACAAAATATGTTTTTTCAACATCCCCTTCAAAAGTAGCAGCGTGGCAGGTGAAGTATGGAACCAAACTCTCGCCTTTTTTTCCCAACATGTGTCAGCAACATGGCAACCATGACCCAAACATTGCATTTTTTCTTTCAGCAATTGTTGCATAACACTGGGAAAAACATGTTTTTTCAACATCCCCTTCAAACGTAGCAGCGTAGCAGGTGAAGTATGGAACCAAACTCTCACCCATTTTTTTGCCAACATGTGCCATCAAAATGGCAACTTTTAAGAATATAACGCTTAAATCAAAACGGCATTTAGTGTAGCACTTTTGTGCCTGCCACTGAATACCTGTTTTGAAGACACATTTCCTGGAAGACAGTTTGGTACAGGGCGTGTTTGCCGCCACATTTTGACGCCACATTTCGGACTGCCGCCACATTAGTGTCTGACGCCACATTTCGACGCCGCATTGTTTGACCCCACATTTCCATCATTTCGGAGGCGCCACCACATTTGTGCCTGACGGCACATTTTGATGCCACATTTTCACTTGACGCCACATTTGGAGACAAGCGATTTTTGTTCCACCAGATTTTGGACTTTGAAATGGCACCCCGTACCGGGTGCCGTTTGGAATGCATGTTTCGGGCTGCTGTAATTGAGTTGGCCCATGTTGTCTCCACCGTTACCTGCTGCTAGGCTTTGTTGAGCTGCGTAGTGCTGAGTGGCATTTCGTAGTACTGAGTATTACCTAGTCATACTCTGTAGTATGGAAAAATTGTCTGTAGTACCTTGTAGTACGGAAAATTACTTTGTAGTACGGAGTAATACTTGGTATTACCTTGTAGCTAGGAGAGGCACATACTTTGTAATGTTTATTAACACAGAATTTCTACAAAAACACAAAACCTTTAACTCCTTTTTTGTTGATCATCCCTTTCCAACACCATAGCGCTGTCCGTAGCAAGGGCAGTATTCTTTTTCACGTCAGAAAGGTCAACCTTTCTTACAGCCTTTATGTTCATCAAACTCTTCTTTTTGATCTCACCGATTCTGCCGCATGGGGCATTGAAAACCGGTAGCGGATGCCAATGCGAGCCCCTGTCTTCAAGGCGCGGGCGGGGCAGACATTCGTCTTCAGGAGGAAAGAGCGTCATCGAAAAGCGTCTTCGGTGGGTCATTCGGTGGTGGGAAGAAATTGGCTGCGGGAAAAGCCTCTTCAAAAAGCGTCTTCCGTGGGTAATTCGGTGGCGGGGGGGCTGTAGGTTCGCCTATGTTGGACCTATGTTCGCCGTTGGCCCGCGCTTAGCCGACATTAGCCCTGTCTTGGTCTTATGTTAGCCTCTGTTGGCCCAATCTCGGCCCTATGTTGGCCGTACGAGCAGTTGTGTAGGGGGAGGAACTGAAGAGGCACGTTATGGAAGCCAAAAAGAATTTAGGTCGAAGTGAATCTCTTGCATTGGTGAGCAAAGGGTGGTCGAGTGACGCCAGCGTCCAGGCCACCCTTTTTCACCCGTGCATGGGATGAGTTTTGAACTGAGTTCTTTGGCTTCCGCGACGTGCCCCTGCCCCCCACCTACCCCTTGCCATTCGTCTTGAAGTTCCAGAAGGTTTTGCGTGTAAACATCATTCCAAAAAGAAAACTTGAAACGCCACATGGGTTTTGGTTTTGGCGGCTTCAGAGTGCGAAGGTCGATTCACAAAAAACACTTGAAACCCACATGGTTAAGATTTGGCGGCTTCAGGGTGCGAAGGTCGACTCGCNGGTCGACTACACAAAAAAAACTTGAAAACCCCCACATGGTTAAGGTTTTGGCGGCTTCAGGGTGCGAAGGTCGACTCGCAAAAAAAACTTGAAACCCCACATGGGTTAAGGTTTCGGCGGCTTCAGGGTGCGAAGGTCGACTCAAAAAAATTGAAACGCCGCATGGTTTTCTGGGAAGGTTCTTGTTGTGAAGGTTGACTCAACAAAATTGAAACGCCATATGGGAAGGTTCTTGGCGGGAAGGTCGATTCGCAAGAAAACCGTGAAACGCCATATGGTTTTCTGGGAAGGTTCTAGGTGAAAGGTCGACTCACACAGAAAACTTGAAATGCCACATGGTTCTCTGGGACGGTTCTGGGGTGCGAAGGTGGACCCACAAAAAAATATTTGAAACGCCACATGGTTTTCTGGGAAGGTTCGGGGTGCGAAGGTCGACTCACAAAAAAAAACTTGAAACGCCGCATGGTTTTCTGGGAAGGTTCTTGTTGCGGAGGTCGACTCGCAAAAGAAGTTGACATGCCACATGGTTTTCTGGGAAGGTTCTTGTTGCCAAGGTCAACTCGCAAAAGAACTTGACATGCCACATGGTTTTCTGGGAAGGTTGTGGGTGGGAAGGTCGACTCACAAAAACTTGAAACGCCACATGGGTTTTCTGGGAGGTTGTGGGTGGGAAGGTCGACTCACAAACAAAACTTGAAACGCCACACAGTTTTCTGGGGAGGTTCCTCGTGGGAAGGTCGACTCACAAAAAAAACTGGAAACGCCATATGGTTTTCTGGGAAGGTTCTGGCTGCGGAGATGAATCAGAAAAAAACATAAAATGCTTCATGGTTTTCTCGTTTTTTGGCCTCGCACTTTTTTGCCCTTCATGTAGGTGTGGGCTTCTGGGAGGTGCCAGCCATGAAGAGCAACCCACAAAAAAAAATTAGAATGCCGCGTTGTGTTCCTCTCTCTCTTAGACTTTTGGGCCTTCTGGCTATGAAGCTCAACTCGCAAAAATGATTTCGTCTCATTCAGGTTTAGACGGTCTAGGCTTCTCCAAGGTTCCGGCTGTAAAGATCAGCTCACAAAAAACGCTTGAAAACGCCACAATGTTTTCTGTCCCTTTTTATGTCTTTCATTGAGGTCCAGGCTTCTGGAAGGTTCCGGCTGTGAAGAATAATAAGCTACAAAAAGAACTTAAGACGCCACATGGTTTCTTCTTTTTGCCTCTCAGTCAGGTACAAATGTCTGAAAGGTTCTGGCTGTGCTTTCTTTATCTGCGCCCCATTCAGGCGTAGGCTACTGCTGGAAGGTTCTGGCTGTGGGGATGAACCATAAAAAACTTACAAGACCACTTGGTTTTCTTGTTTTTTTGCCTCTCACATTTTTTGCCTCTCATGTAGGTGTGGGTTTTTGGGAGGTCCAAGCCATGAAGAGCAACCCACAGAAAAAAGATTAGAATGCCACGTTGTGTTCTTCTTTCTCTTATGCTTTTGGACCTTCTGGCTACGAAGCTCAACTCACAAAAAGACTTGAAATGCCACATGTTTTTTTTTTCTGTTTTTTGCCTCTCATTCAGGTGTAGGTTTCTGGAAGGTTCTGGCTGTGGTCTCGTTTTTTGCCTCTCATTCAGGTGTAGGCTTCTGTAAGATCCTGGCTGTCAAGATCACAAGTCACAAAAAAAAATTCAAAACGCCGCTGAAGTTTACCGTGCTGAAACCTCAAACTCGCCCAACTCAAGTTTGTCCAACTATTTTTTGCCCAATGCTGGTAAAAAGAAGGATGCCCAGGCAGGCTGTCAAGGTGGACAACTGGGGATTTGAGCCTCTGACCTCGAGGCACCGTCACTGAATTGCCTAGTGGTACATTCCCTGACCCATCCAAAATCCGGTTCCGTCCAAAATCCAAACTTTTTTGGCCGGTTTTTGATTTCGGATTTTGGGTTTTGGATTTTGGATTTTGGCTTTCGGATTTTGGAGCATTATGTAGCAATTCTTTTTGTGCAAATTTTGGATTTTGAATTTGAATTTCGGATTTCGGATTTTGGATTTCGGATTTTGGAGCATTATGTAGCAATTCTTTTTGCGTAAAGTTTGGATTTTGGATTTCGGATTTTGGATTATGGATTTTGTCCCACGATTTGGGGCCTACATAAGATAGTTGTTACTGGGCACGCCGACCCGGGTCGGCGGATTATATAAACGTATACTAAATATACGACTAAATTATATACCACAATCATTTGACATAATAACAACTCAACTTAACATATGCAGTACAGAGATGTTGGATCCAGATTACAGAGGTTGATGGTGGGGACACATTACTACAGAGCAATTGTTGGGCACATCCTGTTGAGCACACCTGAGCATAGTTTTTTTGCGAATGACGAACGTCAAGTCATGAATTTTTTGCGTCAATGCCCGCCTGGTATTTTCGAGGCTGTGGGGCTGATACTTGTGGTTTGCACAAGTTTTACTTGTGGTTTGCACAAGTACATTTTACTTGTGGTTTGCACAAGATTTTCGCTATAGCCTTGTCACTCACCGCTTCGTAAGCAGAGGGCAATGCAATGACACATCGAAAATGGCCAGTTGCGACCAGTGATTCCTCTTTTAAGGGTCACATGCATGTTGATGCTGGACTTGCAAAGCCGATTGGTCAGTATTCGCGACCTTGAAAAAGAATCACTTAGGTTCAACGTTCATCCCTTTCTGCCACATCATCTTGGGCGGCTTTCAAAAGCCTGATGCAGGTGCACTATTGCAGGACGCCTCAGGGGCACCTTTCAAGGCAGCAAAGACCTTGTTTTCCAACATGTGAAAAATGATGATGAAAAAATATGAACAGTACATGTTCAAGTTATTTTGATCATTTTTGAACGAGGATATGACACCCGGATAGCTTGAGGACAATTACTCTCACTTGCTCTCTTGCATTTATCATGAACTATCTCTTCTATGGCACAACTTTTGCAACGGGGCAGCAGCTTTCAGGGATTGATGAGGAAAGAAACAAAACTTGCAGAATTTTGGGACAGTCGAACATCTGCGATGATTCTAGCCTCGTTTTCTGTATTCTGTATTGCACGCACATCTAAAGGGAGTTCATGTGAAAACTTGCGCGAGAACGGGCACTGAACAGACTATATATATATATATATCTATATATATATATACATAGATTTGTATACACATCATGCATCTTTACATATCTACGTATATTTGAATGCTTCACGAGATTGCAGATCTCTTGGCTGAGGCCTTCACACAGAAACTTGGCTAAGCTTATCCCAGCATAGTTTGCAAGATTTGCAGACGGCAAACAAACCCCAAAATTCCATCAATACCCAACTGAGACCCAGGATTTTTGGACAGGCAGATGGGGACTGGACTTCACCAGCTATGGAAATGCTGATCATCGCCATGGCAGAATTTGCTGGAGTTGTGTTGGCCTGGTTGCTTTTGTCAAAGCCTCAGCCGTATTTCCATTCATTCGCTGATTTAGTGTAAATGTTTGGTGTCTGGAGGTTTCTGGCATTTTGGTATTCTTGCTGCTTTCCTAAAGACTGTTGTTGGTCGTCTTCACATTTTGAACTTTCAACATTCATGTCTTTGTCTGAAATTGTTGCAGGTTACATCCAACCATGGGCTGGGCACTCGATATTTCCTGTTTCTGCTTGAAAAAGAAACATGCATTTAACGCGGACATGCGTTTAACATGCAACTTGAGGCAGAATCTCAACGCTGCGGATTTTCAACTGCTTGAGTTTCCTCTTCAGTGCTGCCTTGGTTTCTGTGCTCGTCCAGAACTTTGCTCTGGCAGATCCAGCTGCCTATGGCCTAAAGGTGCCATCCGAAAACCACGGCTCCGTTGGTCGTTGGGTGGTGTCCGATTTTTCAAATGCAGGCAGTGGTCACCGGTATGTTCACCATAGTCTACTTATACATCAGCGAAGCCTTGCCAGTGCCTTGTCATGGTGAGCCAAGGATACCTGGGGTCAACCATCTCAACCAGGGGTTGCTATCCACATCGGTACTTAGATGACTAAGGTCGAGATTCGAGCGGTGGGCGTGGGCTTTTGCATGAGTGTAGGTCGATGTGGCTCTGTTGCAGATCCTTGACAGCAACATGTTGAGATTCTCCGCACAGAAATCATAACTCTGGATGCCAACAATTGTAAATTGTAGTTCAATTGTATATATTTGTCCATTTAACCAAGGCTCCCGCTGTTTTCAGTGTTGGCCAACATCTGCTTGGCAGTGCTTCTCCCTTCATCACAAGACTCTCGGCTGAGATCTTGGTTATCCTTATGTGATATCGATGAATGAACATGAAGTGCTGCAGTCCAGTCGTTGAAGCCTAATGTAATAAATGACAGGCTATGGGCTCGAAATCAAACCCAAGTTGCTGGTGTTGGGTGCAAGGTATGATGCTTCTGTCGGCACTAGGCTGAGCGTGGATATGGGCTGAGTGTGTGAGTGGCGTTGTCAGTGACTGGATCCAGTATTCCAGCAACTGCAGGAAGCAAAACACTTGAAATCACTTGAATGCAGAAGAGATCCATGAAATGTTAAGCGACGTTGAGATTAAAGAAAATTTGTTGGCAGTCCAGTGAAAACTCAGAACCAGTCGCATCTTTTGCCTCGGGAGGTTTTCTTGCAGCAAGCGACTTCTTCTGCAGAAAGGAACCTGTAGACCCGATCTTTTCATCTTTGTACAATAGTTCGAAAGATTTACATATTATGTTAAGCCTATTTTGACTCTAAAGAACTTTTACCATTTTTTCACACTTCTGGAGAAATGCGGAACAGAGATGGGAATGGAAAGAGAATGATCAAAGTGACTGACAGGGTGTGCAAATGCCGCCGAGCAGAGGTTTCTTGGTGGTCGAGACCCGAGACAAGCCATTGGATGCACCTTGTTTGGCACCCTGTATGGAGATGTCCATGCGATCAGGCATCCGAAGCAGCAAGTTGACATTTTGCTTGGCTCACGGGAAGTAAAGGTAGCAAGATTGATTTGGATGCAGTGATGCTACGGAGGGATATGATATGTAATACGTACGACATGCTGGAAGTGAATAGCAAGTGAATATTATATATTATATATCAAATAAATCTCTCTCGAAGTAAACGGATCAGATTTGTAAAATTTTGTAAATGCGTTCGCATGTTGAAGTGTATGATAAGCATTTAAACTTTGGATGAATGAAAAGCATCTCGAGACTGTACTTTTTTTCCAGGCAGTGGCCTCTCTGAAGTCTGAAGCCCTCAACAAAGAATTGAGACGAGCTTCGATTTTCCGATTTCCCATTTTCAAGTCTTTAAATGTCGAAAAATCCATCCATTCCTGGCTGGATGATGAACGTTGTCTTTGCTATGTTGCAAACTGGCGCGAAAAAGTGGACTACTATTTCACATCCAGAGACTAGAGCTGGAAATATCAGCAATTGTTGGAAAAGGGTGTCTTGCAAATAATTTCAACCTTTAAACATTCCATACGTTGCCATACAGGTTTCCAGCATTTTCCTTGTGGCCGTCCAATCATCTTTTACGATCTTTTGCTGGAAAACTTATGGAAAACGATCCGTACCGTTTCAGCGAATGTTTTAAGGAGCACAGAGAGTTAGCACCTCAGGGAGGTGTGGGGCGAGTTGGCCGGTGCCCACGGCAGCTGAAAGACTAAGGTCCTCCAGTGGCCCGTGTGGCCACCAAGGTGTTGGGTGAGATGAAAGTACCTTGACTGAAGTAATATCACGTGGTGCTTGATCAACTGAATCTCTGCATTTCACCTGGTAGTTTTACGATGTGTTATGGACTTCTTCTGGGAAAATGGAACTTGGATCACTGTAGATATGTTCTGATTTTCTTAGTAGAACAGGTAGTGGACACAAGAAGACATTTCTACGAAAAAAACCGTTATGTACTGTAGTGCAAGGGATTTGGATGATGAAATGCTCTTCAGAGATGTATAAGGTTCCAAAAACTGTGGACTGTATCCACTGATATCAGGCTGTCCAGTTGGTCGTGCTTGAAAAGTGTATGAAACGCTCCACGGTTAGACACCGATCTGGTAAGGTGGGAGTTGTTGCAGAGCAGACGGTGGAATTGGAGAACCAAACTTAGCAACCCAGAGTTAGCGTTAATTTCTCTTGTGCTTCCTATGACAGTGTCACAATTGTCTCTCAGGGAAGCAAATTGAGGCTGGGTCATGATGCTTTTCTGGATCCCAATGTCAATGGTTCGCAGGAGACTGATGCAGCTTTTCTGTCAAGATAGAAAGGAATAGAAGAAGCCTCCGTCATGCTGGGAGCAGTGAATTTGAAGTTAAACCTTGCAGGTTCACAAGGGGGACTTTTTCTGAGAATCGCCAGGGCTTACATTGAAATTCCATCCTTCCAGAGAGGAATATGAAGTCGTAAAGGCTGTCCTGGAGAGATTGAATGTGAAAATTGTTTAATACTTTACATTGAGAAGATATAACATTTTTCCTTCCCATTCCATCTTCATCCATTTTAGATGATATATGATATATATATATAATTATATAATATATGTATATTCTACATCGATATCTTCTTACTTTGTCTTCTGGATGTCTCCACAGCCCATTCTGTTAACCATCTTGGCTGCGGCATGGATGCCAAAGTGGCTAGGACATCTCCAAGCTTACCTCCGCCGTTGACTTGAAGGCACTCGGATTTCCCGAGTGTGGAATGCACTGAAATATGTTGAAATGTTTGACACAGCGGCGTCAAAGTACTCGTAGGCAATAGTTGGCATGGTTTGCAGCATGTGTCCGGAAGAATATCCCCAACTGTTCTGCACGACCGTCCATTTTTCAGTGCTGTGAGGACGTTTCTGGGACTTCAGTGGCCAGCTCGGGATTTTGACAACTTGCAAGACTCGTGATTCAAAACCATAAGAATGCAGTTGGCATGGAAAGTCAGTGCAGTTTTTGATTTTGCAGCGCAAGCTTTCCAACGCCAGGTGCACATTGAACTCAACACACTCCAGTATGGCGAATCATCATCATCATCATCATCATCATCATCATCATCATCATCATCATCATCATCATCATCATCATCATCATCATCATCATCATCATCATTCATCCCTTCCTTCCCCTCACCATCAGAATCATTCATCCACAAGGTTTTTTTTTGGGGGGGGGCATGAATCAGCCGTTGCACCAAGGCTCTGACCCATGCAGTTCGCCACGGAGATCTGAAGGTCGTCATCGCATTGTTGGCTGCGAAGGCGAGGCGATTGCATCAATCAAGGTTTTGACCATGAGAAACTGAGCCTGAAATCAACAGGAACTTCATGCCATGAAAGTAGTGAAATGTTCAGTGAAATGGGGGAAACAGGCAAAGAAGAACTTTGATTGGCGATTTGAATATATTGTTTTTTAAAATGAAGTCTTCCGATTACAAAACTGATTCAAAACTCATGTGATGATATGTAATGTACAACAAAAACTCAAACATATCAAACTATTTGTGCCGGCTGTGAGGCCAATGTTCACGCCATGAGCCCGGTGTGGTGAATAACTTCATCATTTGAGGGTCTAAGAGTCAACAATATACGTACCCCGTAGCCAGTCATATGTATAGTAATATTGTACATTAGCTTACATGTAGCAGTAGCCACTTTTCACACCCTCTATATACAGAAGCGTTGTATATAGTTGTAGTATTGTTTTGCACACGTAGGCGTAGTTAGTTCCTTCCTCCCTCCAGGGTCGAGTCTTAACTTTCGGTACGTGTTGCGCTTTGGCTCAAGAAAAAGAAGCGTTTCTGTTTGTTTTGGTTTGTGGTGTATCTTTCTTTTGTTAGACGGATACCCTCAAACTTGAGTG